>LPNX010906877.1:0-283311 GCA_001517045.1 Pseudotsuga menziesii | reverse complement strand
AACATATTTTATTCACTATATCTCTGTTGACACTACATTTTTCGGTGTTTGCATTCACTTGTATTCTTAGGCACAATGTGAGTTTAATCTAGAATCCCAGTCTATAGCATTTTGATCCAGACAGTAGGTATCAATTAAATCAATCCAATTAACAGCTCTACAGAAACCATGTCCAACTTCAAAAACAAAATTGAGGAAAGGCACTAAAGAACTGTTGTTAAACAAAAAATTTGATGTCTGATTCAGAGTGCAGCATATTACAAACAAAATTTTGAAGAGGCATCATGAACCTACCCATTACCTTAATGCCAAGAAAATGAAGGTTGAACAAAGATTGGCTCACAACTAAAACCGTGCTTGAAATTGGGTACTGATGGCCACAGGCTATAAACCACCATTAAGGGCAGCTGGGCTTTGGTGACAAACAACCATGCCGGCAAAGAGATTGGGAGCCAGGTCAGAGAGGATTTGAAAGCAGTTGAACAGTGCCATAATGGTGATTTAAACCATGTACTGCCACCTGTTAATGATGATTAGAGGTAGTAGAGTTTTGTATTTCAAAACAATTTAAATGCTCAGATTGTATCAAGACAGCCCAAGGAGGGGAAATCATTATGAAGGGAAGTGTCCATCATTCAAGGGAGTAATGTTTCCTGCAGCCTGACAACTGTAACATGTTGGAAGGTAGGGAAAGACTGTCCATGTTCGGCTATAATTCAATTGAATCAAAGCATTTATGGGTTATCTCCCTTGTCTCCTGTCAAAACCATCCACTTCATGTATCAATCTACCAAGAGTTTCACAGTGGAAGGTCCTCGGACATTTTCTGAAGAACAGAAAACATGCATGGGAGTCAAAAGGGCAGGTTGAAGAAGCAGGGGTAGAGGCAAAGAATCCCAAGCCCCTGCCTCACACCCCGGACAAAAGAGGGAGGCTGGGAAAGGTCCATAGACCTATTAAGGTTGAGTTACTGTTGGGAGGCAAGGCAAGTTCACATATAAGAACACAGAGAAGCCACAAACAAGATCATCAACTACTCAAGTTCATGAACAAATTGATGCATGCAAACATGAAGGTAAGGCTCCAAGAGAGCAAGGGAGCATCTGCTATAAGGGTCTGTTATGGTTTTACCCAGGGAATCCCAGAGACACTCATGGGAAAAGGAGCATCATCCAAAACCATTGATTCACACTGGGATCTGAAAGATTGTTCAACTGGGTTTGTAGAAGATTCACTGATAACAAGAATCTAGATATCTCAAGTGAGAATTATTTTCTATGAGAACTCCAATTATAGAAGGATATCCACTAATTACAATGGCAGACATAAACTTCATGAGGAACACTATTAAGGATTGTGAGAAGCAAGCCATTCAAACTAACAATGGCCTAAATCATCCGAAGGAGGAGACAGGGAACCAAGGAGGATAGAGTGACCAATCTAGTGGCCCTTGTCCAGTACTCATCAAACAATATGGAGGAACATCTAATCACCTCAACTTCAGGTGTCCCATCCATTATGAGATCGTAAGGAGGTACATTGACTCCACTAAGAATCCAGGAATTCCCTGAATACTTCCTTTCTCGATACCAACATGAGATGCCTGACTCATTTTATGAGTAAGTTATTATGGCACAGGAGACTGACCTTACAGGAATAATCAAGGCAGACCGGTTAGGTAGATCGCTTCCTTTTCCATGTCTATCCTGTCTACTGGTGGCAGCAAGAGGTAAACAGGGACCCAAGACACATCAAGCACCAGATCAGCACAGCCATAAACACTCCACCTTGGGTAGCAGACCTGCCCCCAAGAGGATTTCAAGGAGTTCTTGCTCTCTGCACTAAATCATGCTTGAAATGCAGTCATATACATCTCCTTTGTTTCTATATGCATGGCCTCGAACATTTCAAATAGAGAATAAAATAGATCCTATCATTGTCAAGGTCAAATCATTGTAGAAATAGAATAAGGTAATTCATTCAGGGGAAATTTGTAATTCCATGAACGCAATCAAATAAGCACAACATAAAATTATTAGTTCATTGACAAACAATCAAATGTGTTTAAATGAAGATGAAAATAGAGACACTCACACAGTCACGGAAGATTGATAAGGAAGAAACTCAATAAAGCTAACTCGAGAGAAGATTATCAGCTGATTGATATCATCAAAAGATCAATCAATATCCACTTGTGTGAAACATTGCGTGATAATAGAAACATTGACATTATACCATAAATGTTTCTTGATTGAAGCAATTCAGAGATCCATCATTAAGGTTCGCTAACTTAGGTAACCAAATGAATGTGAAAACCCCCAACAGAATAGAATATTTTTCAAAAAGAGAAGAAAATGTGAAAATTCCATGAACGCAATCAAATAAGCACAACAGAAAATTATCAGTTCATTGACAAACAATCAAATGTGTTTAAATGAATATGAAAATAGAGACACTCACACAGTCACGGAAGATTGATAAGGAAGCAACTCAATAAAGCTAACTCGAGAGCAGATTATCAGCTGATTGATATCATCAAAAGTTCAATCAATATCCACTTGTGTGAAACATTGCGTGATAATAGAAACATCGACATTATACCATAAATGTTTCTTGATTGAAGCAATTCATAGATCCATCATTAAGGTTCGCTAACTTAGGTAACCAAATGAATGTGAAAACCCCCAACAGAATAGAATATTTTTCAAAAAGAGAAGAAAATGTGAAAATTCCATGAACGCAATCAAATAAGCACAACAGAAAATTATCAGTTCATTGACAAACAATCAAATGTGTTTAAATGAATATGAAAATAGAGACACTCACACAGTCACGGAAGATTGATAAGGAAGCAACTCAATAAAGCTAACTCGAGAGCAGATTATCAGCTGATTGATATCATCAAAAGTTCAATCAATATCCACTTGTGTGAAACATTGCGTGATAATAGAAACATCGACATTATACCATAAATGTTTCTTGATTGAAGCAATTCATAGATCCATCATTAAGGTTCGCTAACTTAGGTAACCAAATGAATGTGAAAACCCCCAACAGAATAGAATATTTTTCAAAAAGAGAAGAAAATGTGAAAACATGTACATCAATAAAAACATCATCACTGGGTTTCCAACCCCCTCAATCATATAGTAACCATCAACACTAGATTCATCTCATTTAAAAATAGAAAACATCCCATGGCTACATTTTATTTTGATTTTGAGCGAGTGAAGTTCATGATAAAAAGAAAATCCCATGTTTATTAGGCTCTCTTGTCTGAAGCAATCCAGCAATTTATCATTAGGGTCTGCTAACTTGGGTGATCAACTAAATATGAAAATCCCCCCCCAAAGAAAAATAAAATGTGAAACACCCAAAAGAAAAGAAAATGTAAAAATAGGGGGACCTCAACCCAAACACTGTCACTGAGTTTCCATCCCCTGAATAAGATATCAAACATCAGCATCAGATTCATCACATTATAAAAGAAAAAGGAAAAAAACGGCCACATTTAATTTTGATCTTGAGTTGGGAAAGTTCAGGGCTCAAACCTAACCACATGACAAAATGTGCATGATAACAGAAACAATAACAAGGCTCTCTTGGCCAAAGCGATCAACTGAGTGTGTAAACTGAAAATCAAGAAATTGCCCCAGAAAGGAAAGAAAATGTAATAGTAGACACCTCAATGCAAGCACACCCTTGAATGATCTAATAAATATAAACACCAGATATCCAAATTAAAATCAACAAAAACACCCCCATGTATATATTTGACTCTTATTTTAAGCCGACCAAGTTCAGGGCTCATATGTAGCTTCCTACTTATCAGGCATAATCTATATGTGAAAACCCCCAAATGAATAGAAATTGCCCCTGAAACCAGAGAAAAATGAGAAAACAGGCAGCTCAATCCAAACGCCATCATTGAGTTTTTGTTCCCTAAGTGATCTATTAAACATCGACATCAGATTCATCACATTTAACAACAGAAAACACCCTATGGATACATTTCATTCTATTTTGAGCTTGTGAAGTTCAAGGCTGAAACATAACTCCATACTCTCACAGTGATGTGTGAGGCCTGAATGCTTGATCAACACAATTTGTCCACTAAGAATTTTTGGTCTATGGTGGTAACCCAGAGCACTCTGAACAGTAAAATCTCATTAGTTTGTCTCTGTGTACTCACCTCTTCCTAAACACCCTCAATGGATTTGTCCCCCATACTGATCTACTGAAACCAACACTAGAATCATCACATTATCTGCAATTCCAATCCCAGAAACACAAACAGGCATATACACAAAACCACCCAGCATTTCTCCATAACATCGCAAACCCAGCAACCAAACTAGATGATACAACGGATTCAATCTATATACAATGTAAAGACCTCCAATGCCTTTAACTTACCGGTGGGAGGGGACTGTGCGAAGGATCGGACAAATGTGCAGGAAATTGCAGGGGCGATCGGTCTCGGCCATAGTCCTTAACCCTAGAAATATTGGCACTCTTCTTCATGGCTACTGAAATCCTAGGAATCTCCTGCAACTCCCAGAGATTGGCAGCTAACTTCCTGGCAGAAACAGACTTGTTGTTCACTACCATCAACGGCTTCTCCTCCTCCTTCTCGGCTCTATAAGACCCCAAAGCATTTTCGTCATCGTTATCATCATCAAATGACATCTTCCAAGTGGGTATTGGAGTGCAGGGCCCGCCTCGCTTCCCTACCAATATTGCGCGCTTCAACTTTAAACTGTGTGCTCTTGAGGTTGCGGGCGAGGACGAAGAATAATAATGGTCTGTTCATGGTGCAACAATGGTTGTAGGGGTTTTGTCTAGTTCTAAATCGACTTAGATCATCAAAATATTCATCTAAGTTTCTTGTCTAGTTCTAAATCGACTTAGATCATCAAAATATTCATCTAAGTTTCAATGTATGGGAGCTATAACTTTCTAAATCACCATTATAATAACAAGAGGGAAATTTACTCTATGATTAGACTATTCATTTACATACACCATTGTCATTTTTTGAATTGTATTTTTAATCTTTGACTTCTATAAACTTAAATATAATGTTTCATAATTCAATTTCTAACTTTTTTTTAAGTAGGAACAAGTAACTACAACTATGTTGATGAAAACCCATGTGCTAACTCGATCAATGTACATCAAATTATCCTACTTAAGATACATGTATGAATTATAACTATGATTATGACGATACATTCGATAAAAATACCATATTATTTAGTTCATCTAGGGCCATGGTATACTAGGTCTTATATGTTTTGCCATAGGTGTCAAAAAGAACAATAATGACAAGGGCCCATTATGGAACTTTAAGTCACCTCTGTGAAACGTGTCAACAAACAAAAGGTTATTTCTCATGTCAATTTTACTTGAGAATCTTATTAAGGGTTTGGAAATGAAGTAGAGATTGGTGCCATAATGTGATGCAAGTTTGGTGGTTGGTTCATCTTTCAACTATAGTTTTCAGTCATGAAAACTTGAAAGTGACTAAAAGTGTGTTTTATTAGGGTTATCCTATCCATTGATAAAGTTTTGGATAATGTTTATGTTGGGAAATAAGAACTATATAAATTATGGGAGAACCTTGTATACACAAGTACAATCTTTGTATGAATTGCAATATGACCATGCATTTGAATATATAGATTATACTAATTCATTTATTTGTTTTTCTTTGAATTTTTTTAACTTTTGTCTAGTTGTAGCATTGTTTGAATTTTTATTGTCATCAATTTCTTTCTTACATCCATTGAGGACAATAAAGCTCGTTCCCTTTCTTGGTGACCTCGAGATTAGGATTCATGTCTCCTCTTTCTCGATTCAATTAGACTTTTGTGCATGGAAATCAATGGGAGGGGAAATGGTTCCTGAGATGTGGCAATAATAATGACTCATCCACTACCCTCTAGCACTAATGGAGTTACAATTTTTGAAGGTGTAGGCTCAAGATCGTAAGAAGCCTTTGTCGGATTTACCCAATGGTGTTTTAGTTGTAGGTCCAAGAGGGATTCTAAGCTTTCCTTTTGGTGTTGAAGATGATTTTTTACCACCACATGACCATGCTCAAAGAAATGTATTCATTAAAAAGCAACAAGTTTGTAGTCCAACTTTAATGGTCACATGCAAACACAATGTGGTCAAGAAGACTATGCTCAAATATGCATAAATGCAAACCTTGCATATGAAATGGAAGTATAATGACTAGTTTTCGAAGCCATGGAGATGAAAGTGCCTACATAATTGTCAATAATGGTAAAGGTTGTTAATGGCCAAACTTCTTAAGGAAGACTGAGCAATATGACTCATAGTGGAAATGAATTAGAGATTTTGCATCAGGGATGATGTTTGGTTTTCGTCGTTTTGTAAATTACCTAACACCATTTTGAAATTGGATCCCATTACTGACAACTTATGTTCAATATGTCAAATATTTTAATTATAGAGTAGAAAAGCCTCATGCATGTGGGGAAATGGCAACTGGGTTATCTAGAAAAGATCATTTTATTATTTGTATCCATGCATGGAGGTTCTTAAGGGATGATTATAGGTCATTGAACATGCAACTCAAACTACAAGCGACATTTAAATCCTTAATGCTTTTACCTATGTCGGATCGACCTTAAGGGTTGGTATTAAGGCAACGTTCTCCATATTAAGAGCTGGTATTAAGGCAATGTTCTCATATGAAAGGAAGAGTTAAGTGGTTGTAGGTTGCATTAAACTTTCTTGGGATGAACATTGTTACAAAACAAGGCTCTAGAAACCAAATTTGCATCCCTTTATAGTGTTAACCATGGATATTTTTTCTAACTTGAGCAATGGCAAGGTCAAAAGACATAGCCTTAGGCCATAACATTTGCATTTGGCCTATAAGCAAAATATGGTCGTAGAAGATTCTACACAGGGCGTAATAGAGAAATAGGAAAATACAACAACAATGGAGAATCCTTTGCATTTGTTCTTAGAAATCATGCTACTTGACATAAAATTTTAAAGAAGCCACATGAGTTGATTCAATACCCAAGTCTTTCCATCTTCATTATTTTGATTCAATTCCAAATTCTCTCCATCTTCAATGGTCCTATTGAAGGAAAATGCATTGATTTCTTTAACGGAATGTGGAAGCTAGAAGCTGGGAGGTCATCCAGAGGCTCCATCAGAAAGCATTATCATGACTGGTACTTGAGTAATAGGTGGTTTGAGAGTCGCTTGTTATAAAGCCAAAGCTTCGCAGTGTTGCGTTCCCGATCCGTTAGTCCCTATAACAGAGCAGGCTCACCCTATTCGTTCTCAGCATCCAACAATCGTATGGATTTGGCCCCTTGTCCCCATAATTTATGTACTCTTGTAGAGTTTGAGGTATGGCTACTCAGATTAGGTCTCCTGGATGGGTCTTATCCTAGCTATTCCTAATTAGTCCATCTATGTGAATCCCTCTTATAAAAGATAGTTGTAAATGCCAATCTGTAGTAATACAAAATCCAATCACGAGATAGCGATCAAAATTTTGGTGACTTAGCATCAGTAGCACCACTAGCATAGGTATATATTATATAGTATCTAAGAGAGCAACATCTAAGACATAGATAGTAGAGGCATCAATAGCGGTAGAACTCCTAGTTTACTTTGATCCATCCCGAAAAACTAGGCTTTGAACGGCCTGGCCCGAGAATCAAGAAACCCACGTTGCCAACTGGGTGCCCTAAGAAGTCCTCATGGGCAAAATAATATTAAATCCTCTCATGACCGAATTAAATCCTCTCATGGCCGAATTGGGGACGGACCAGACGGACCAAATATTTGATACTCATAACCCCGAATCCATAGATTGATTTAGCAGAAGCCCCTTTGGGAAATGGGTAGTTGTACATATATCTATATTTGAAAAATCCTTCATGTTTTGCTTCGCCTCCCTATGAAACTTCATAGGTTTTAATCTATATTTTAATTTGTATAATGTATAAGTAAATAATATGTGTATATATTTAATTATATTAAATCACATAACATATGAAATATATATATTTATTTATATTAAATCTTTTAACATATGAACTATATATATTTATTTATATTAAATCTTTTAACATATGAACTATAGTAACATATTTATATTAATTATATATTATTATTATATTTACATATTTTACCATTATTAAGGTGAAAGAAGTTTATATATCATAGGGGTGTTTATAAAATATTTACCTATTTTATAAATTTGATTATGTATTATATTTACATTTATTACAAGTATAGTATGGATGGACTATGAATGTATGGATTTTAACATAATTCCCTAAAATGAAGCATGTTTTGTTGGGAGAAAGAAAATTGGAACAATTTCAATATTATGTTTACCTTGTGGTTTGAATTTTGTACTTTGGTGGGGTGTTTTAGAATAATCTCACTTGTTATGCATACTTTAAATGGTAAACATATCCCATATGCTTTAAATGATGACGATGATGAACTAGATGACAATGACAGTGATGATGTTTTTGATGATGACGATGATGGAAATGATCATGATCATGATCATCGTCGTCATCTTTGTCATTGTCATCATGATTATCACAGTAGTCATCATCATCAGCATAATCATCATCCATGTCATCATCATCGCCATTGTCCTTGACATCATCATCATCATGATTATTGACATTTCCATCAGTTATTCATCATTACCTTTGGCATAAGAAATAATATCTACCCAAAATATGTGATTAGTGGAAAAGGGTCATGGAGGACACACACAATTTATGCATGACAAATAACAACTTATTTTCTAAGATGATGAACATCATCATTCTCATTGTATTCATCATCATTGTCATTGTCATCATCACCATCATCATCATTCATTTCATTGCCATCATAATCATCAGCAATGTCGCCATTGCCATTATCCTCCTCCTCCTCCTCATCATCATAATCATCATCATCATCATTGTCATCATTCTCCTCATTATCAACAATATTATCATCATCATCATAACCATCCTCAATATCATAATCATTATCCTCATTTTCATCTTCAACATCTAGGTGTAAAACTGGATGCAAAAGTGGATAAAAACATGGATGCAACAAAAGTAGGCGCAAAAGTGGACGCATAATGGGGTGCACCAAAAATGGATGCAAAAGGTGATGCAAAAGTGGATGCAAAAAATTATGCAATCATGGAAGCAAAACATGATGAAAAAATTGGCGCAAAAGTGGATACAACCATGGATGTAAAATTGGATGAGAAAGTTGATGCAACAAAAGTAGATACAAAAGTAGTCGTAACACCCAACGCAAAACCCGATGCAAAAGTGGATGCAAAAATGGATGCATAAAGGGATGCAATAACCGATGTAAAATTGGATGCAAAAAAAGATGAAAACATGGATGCAAAAGTTGAAGCAAAAGTGGGTGTAAAAGTAAGCACAAAAATGGGTGTGAATTGGGACATGACAAAAGTGGATGAAAAAGTGGATGTAATAGTAGATGCAAAAAAAGACATAAACATGGATGCAAAATGGGATGCAAAATGGGATGCAAAAAGGGATGAAAACGTGGGTGCAAAAGTGGACGAAAAAATGGATGCAAAAATGGCTGAACCAAAACGAGATGCAAAACTAGACTCAAAACATGATGTAAAATTTGATGCAAAACTTGGCGCATGAAGGGATGCAAAAAAAGAAGCAGAAGTGGATGTAAAAAAGGATGCAAAAGTGGATGAAAACAAGGGCGTAAAAGTTGAGGCAAATATGGGCATAAAAGGGGGCGCAACAAGAGTAGATGTACAAACTAGGCACAAAATTAGGTGCAAAACTAGGTTGAAAACCTGTCACAAAACCTTATGCATAACCAGGTGCAAAACCTGGTGCAAATTACACCATAATTTTCACCATATTTAGAAAAATGACTCAAAAAATGCCTAAAATAGCACCAACCCGTGAAATTGTGCCATTTTGTCCAAAAAATGAAGAAAAATACACTGAAAGATGGTCTAGACGCAAAAAAGGATGCAAAAAGAGATGCTAAATCCAGTTTTTGTTGTAGTGTAAGTCTTAATCTCATGTTCGATAATACGAGGGTCAATACCTGGCATTTCGTCATAAGACCAAGCAAAGATATCACAGAATTCTTTAAATAGCTCAGTGTATTCTTGAATCTCAGCATTGGAACATTCCACCCCAATATAGACATTCTCTATCCTACCAAGATCGCGAGAGATATTGATAGGAATCATTGAAGATATGTTCACCATGTTTCCATCAGCCATCAGACCAGGAGAGCTTAATGGAACCATAGGACTACCAATTCTCTCACTAAGAACCGCCCTAAAGCCCTCATGCTCCAAGCGGTCAAGCTTGGGAAGAAAGTAAGATCTACGATGGAGTTCTTCCCATGGTAGCTCAACTTTCGACATAGCCTCAATAATCTCTTGATCTGAAGGGAAAACTGTATCAAGGCAGTCGTGTGCATGAGAAGACTGCACTTCCCATGCCGGCAGCACATAAGGGTCCTCCTCCTCCATCCACGAAGAGGAAGGACTGGGCTCTGCAACAGACTTAAGATTAGCTTGATAAGCTATCATAGTTGCAGGCAATGGCACATCCGTTGCGATGGGCTCACTCGGAGTACTCGGTGTGGGAAGAACCCAAGGATCTTCCATGTGACTCGTGCGATAAGACATTGATCTCATAGATGTTGAAGCCTCACCAGAACTAGACCCTATCATAAGGATCAGTGTAGGACAACTAAAGCTTCCCATGAGGGATGGATACATGCCTATACCCACCCTCCCAGTTGTCGGCTGGAAGTGTTCAAAGATCGGGATTGAAGCTCCCAAAGATGTGGTAACAGACGGATTCTTGAATTTCGTTTGATCAATCGTGACTATCTTCCCGTTGAATGGAAAGAATACAACGTGAAATAGGGAAGAAGCAGCGGCTTGCATACTATACATCCAATTCCTACCCAGCAAGAGATTGTAGTCAAGGGGCCCATCAACCACCTCGACCTCTATCGCAACGGTCTTCCCTCCCAAATGGACCTTAACGGAAGGAAGGATACCATGTGGCCTAAACGATCTCCCTTCGAACGCAATTAACATGGTCGCTGATTTAGACAGCTCAGGGGAACCTAAACCCTTCCAACACAATAAAGACATCACAGAAGCGACAGCGCCTTCATCAATCACAGTGTGCTTGACTGTCATATTAAGACATTCTACGTGAATCAAAAGAGACACATAGTAAGGCAAGCGAGGCTAAAGTCCCACGGTTTCAAATTTTAATCACGGAGGAAAAATCATCATCATTCACACCAAGGGCAGAAAGCAAATGCTTCCTTTGCGAAGGACAACTCTGAAGCACTTCCAATGCAGACATCGCATAAGGAGTGTGGCCCAAATCCTCTATAACTGAATAGTTCTAGGCGGCTCGGGCATTAGGATTGTGGCCCAAATTCTTAAGGACTCCCTTAGGAATGTGAGGTGTAGCTTCAGGTTTATCCATAGGTTTCTCAATATGCAAAGGAGACCCTAGTGGATCAGGTTCCTTTCTTGGGCTAGGTTGTGACCAACCATAGTCCTTCACACGGGTCGCAAATTTCGCAGCATGTACCATGTTAATGCAACCACGACCACTACCCTCCGGTGGATCTTGATCACCACCAAACTGATCATGGGTCCTCGAGTTCATATTTTGATTGTGAGGTAAAGGGTTAGTTAGCACAGCTGGGCCCTGTGCCAAGAATCTCAAGGCTTCATCGATACGAGGGCACAAGTAAGTGAGGTGATCATCCTTACATAACTTGCAACAAAATTTAACCTTACGTTTAGCTTGCTTGTCCCCCCCAGCATATGTTCTTGTCATTATTATTAGCATTCTCATTCTTATTCCCCCCTTACGATTATTCTTACCCTTCTTTCTATTCCGTTCGGGCTGCTGGTTACCCTTCTGGTCTGACGATTGCATCGAAAGTACACTTGCCATTTGGGTAGGCTGAGATGAAGCCATAGCTTATCCCGAAGCAGATTGGTTGATTGACAATTGACTAACTTGTTTTGCAACTGAATCCGCAGGTTTAGCACTTGCACAACCAACAATGCCATCAACATGTGGTCCAGGTTTGGCTTTGGGGTTGAAACTAGAATGCGGTGCGTTGGGAATAATCTCATATAACAAACCGGAATGAGCATAAATCAAGTCCAGTTCCTGCGCCCTAAAAATCGCTTGTTCCTCATTCTGCACTCTGGATGTAGAAACATCATTCGCTATATATGGAAATAACGACTTAAGGAACCATTTGAGGAGGAATTCCGGTGGTATAAAGGCTTTAATTAACCTCTTCTGTCTACGCCACTCTTGGATATGATCCAAGATATGTGTGGCTTTATCCTGCTGAAATGTTGACAAGAGTTCAGTACCAACGTCATAATGCACTGGTAGCTAGAAGTGGTTAAGAAAAGTCATCACTAGGTCATCGAACAAAGTGAATGCCCCCCTAGGTAGCTCTATATACCATTTCATGGCAGGCCCTATAAGGGTGCGTTGAAATAGCCTTAAACCGATGGAGTCCTAGTGTAAGGAATTCTAAGAGAACCATAGGTGAAAGGTAGTAACATGTTCGCTCAGATCCTCTCCTGATTTTCCCTCGAACTTAGGTATGTCTGAGGGAAGCTTAGTAGGGACAGCCGGCCAAGCCAGGTCATGAGCTACAGGATCGTTTTCCAATATTGACAAGTCAAGAAGATTCAGTGTCGTGAGGATAGGGAGCCTAGGATGATGAGGTCAATGGACTACTCCCTGATAGTTCTGATTCACATAGGTCTAATTACCACCATGGCCTTGGCCATAGTGCCCTCCTCCTGTTTGACCCATATAGGGTGGCATGGAAGCACCATAGTGCGGTGGACCTTGACTATTAGGAGCTAAAAAGCCATAATTTGGAGAGTAAGCAGGTTGTTGATACCCACCCCCATAAGGTGAAGAGCCCTGTCCATACTGCGTCCCATAATAGGGTTTATAAGTCATCGCATGAGATGTCCCATGAGACACTCTGTAAGTAGGAACATATGCTCCAGAAGTAGGAATATACATTTTGGAAGTAGGAATGTGACCTCTGGAAGTATGAACATGACCTCCCGAAACAACGGGCTGTGCATGAAGCTGAGACACAACCGGTCTAGTAACCGCAGTATGGACATAACTCGTAGCAACGTTTCAGCCCGAAGGACCATGTGAATAAGGTGGAGGGTGAACACTTGAAGAACTAGGGATAGAGGACGAAGGGATCTGTTTAATTAAGTACGTACTATTCCCTATAGTCACTCTTCTCAAATCTGGTATCCTAATAGGATCACTAACCCTAGACCTAGGAGGAATGTGTGATGTAACTTCCACCACCGGGATGGAAGGTGCAATGTGACTAGTGCTCCCAAACCTCTCCGCATGGTAAGGAATGAAAGTACCCCTAGGCATAGTGTTAGGCTCGAACTCAGATTCAACATTAAATTCCAAATCATGTGTAGGAAAACCAGACATACCATAACTACCATAACTAGTGCTCGCGGGTTCAAAATGAGTCTCGTCATCCTCCAACATTCCACACTAGCGATGCGCCAATGGCGAATCAACCCTAGAGTGAGTAGGTCTATTATGAAAGGTCCCTATCTTAGAAATCACAAGACCTAACTTAGTCAAGTCGGGTGAAGGATAATAGGTAGGAGTAAACTCCCCATCTTCCACATGAATGGGAGAAGGTGGTTCAGGAATACCTTCTATATGGTTTCCCATGGTGTGTGAATCAATTTGCGAAGTAGTCCACCTGGACTGTATATTTCTCATTCCCAAAGGAGGAGGATATGTAGAAGGTAGAAGTCCTGCTAAACGAAGAGAATGGCAAGGAGCCACACCCAAATCCACAATGACTCAAAAAATATAAAAGACTCTCTATCTACGCAAACCCTAGGCAAGCTATCGTGCACAGAGCAATCACCAATAAAATCTAAAGCCAAATGCAAGCAATCAAGGGTAGGATAAGTGAGCTCTCGAATGAAGCAAGTATGTCTCACCTAGGATAGGCTTGAGACTCCCATACACAACAAGAAGAGGTACGTAACCAATTATTGTGGTCCTCAGCTTCAACACATAAAGCTACTGTGCTGTCCGACCCCAACCTGGCTGGGACACTCACAGAATAACCCCTGCAAAGTACCCCTTCAATATCCTAGGTAAGGCCACTAAGGTCACCTCAATATAATCAATTCTTAGGTTGATAGTCCCAGGTGGGATTGACCATATGGGCAGGGTAGCAAAGCCCGAAACTCTTGAAAGAGCCCCCAGATACGAATACAATTCTGGAATATCTCCGGTGCTACTTAGTTATGACTAGGGGTCATCCCAATCAATAACCGCTCACACTGCCTTGTGCTTAACTCCCTTTTGAGAGGAGGATCCTGAGAAACACTAGTTATACCAAGGATTTCACACACTCACCTGGACAGACACATACATGTTGTTGTTTAGTGGTCTTGGAGAATTTACTCACAATGAACTATTCCAAGACCCTAAAACCTAATCTTGTTGGTGCACCCTATAAAAGAAAAGAGTGTAGTTCATTTTAATGAAGCATTGATTTTAATTGGCTTTATTACTCAAAAGAGGGATATGGCCGTGCCACTAATGGTGTTATGACACAACATGAAGTAAAATGCACACCTAACAATCAATGCAAATGCATTGTGTCCATGAAAATAGGGTATGCTACTATGTGAAATGCACAATTTTTCTTCAAATGATGAATGCAAGATATCCTATATGAAATCCTGACTAATACTCCAAAGCAAATCTAGTGCAAGTACTATGCAAAATGCAAAATGCAATGCATGATGATAAGCAAATATTTTTGGATTTTTTGAAATAAAATGAGATACAAAAAGCAAAAGAGTGATTCTACAACCCCCAGACTTTGCAAGCACACTCAAGCAGCACTCAAGCAAAGCACTAAGGTAAAAGAAATATAATGCACTAATCCCAAACAAAAAATCGAAAATGCCATGGCAAGAACCTTCTTAAAAAAAAAATTACCCTAAAAAAATGTCTCTGGTTAGAAACAGAGGTGTATATAGACTCAGGCAGTATCAAAGGAGACTCAGCAATCATCACAACTAACCTAGAAACCATTTAACTTCCACTAAAAGGAAAAACTAAGGGCATACATGATTGTTCGCAGTAAAATCGTGTGTATACGCGGAAATCACAGAGAAACCCGCGTGTATACGCGACTGTGAGTTCAAAACTCGCGTATAGGAAGAAAGGTGCATAAAAATCAAGGCAAATAGGCAAGCTGAGACAAACTTCACACCAATCAAATACTACCAAGAAAACATGTCCCCAGACCCAACACAGAAACAAGAGATAAAGAGCAATTCAAAGTCATTGAATGCTGATAGAAAACCCCCAAAGGACAACTACTAGGAACTCCCCAGCAGAGTCCCCGATTCTGTTACGGAGAGAAATTCCTATGGCTTGGGGTACCACAACAGACAGCTTGACTCCATAAATCAATCCTTTCCAATATGCAATAGAAATTAAATATCTAACACTAAAGGATCAGACCTTGTACCTTATTCCAGACGGTTGAAGTAGATCCCCATTGAGCTTTCCAACTTCAGCTTGAATTGATAGATTACTTCCTCAACAACAAGTAAACAATACAAGCATACTATATATATTGGTGTTAGATCTATTCTAGCATATATAATCAACAATGTATAAGCATTTGAAAACATCCATGGCTAAAATATTCATTCAAACATACATTATTGGACAGGAAAAGATATTTCTATTAATTCAAACATACATTATTGGAAGTGTAAAAGTAAAATCAAATCGCATTTATACTAATATGGATTTGATATCTCAAGAATATAGTGGAATGAGATGCCACCATTGGGATTGATTTTCTCAAAGAAAAATATCCTATTCCACTTGATATTAAAATTAACAATTAACATACTTGCACATAAGATTAAAAAAACAACAGAGGAAGATCTCTCGACTTGTGTTCAATTTCCAAATAGAAGGACTTAACATCGCTTTACTTAATACGAATAAATAAGGATATTTTAAACTTTTATTTAGTGATCAATTTCCCAATAAAAATATTTAGATGAACACGCGGGAAAAAGAGATCACTTCCAGATCTAAGTATATCTTGAAAAACACAAGCAAGGAGTAACTATTTCTAGATCTGAATACACATATGGAAAAACATAGGCAAGGAGTAACTATTTCTAGACCTGAATACACATATGGAAAAACATGGGCAAGGAGTAACTATTTCCATATCTGAAAACACATATGGAAAAACACAGGTTATGAGTAACTATTTACAAATATGAATACACATGTGGAAAAATGCAGGTAAGGAGGAAAACAAGACTTAGGTTTCCATATCTATCACAATCGTTGGTAATGGAGGAAAAAATCGTTGTCAAGAAGAAAATCAAGTTTCCAGAGCAAAATAAATATGTAATCAACCAAAGCAGGTAATTGCAGATCCAGATCTTGGAAATGTATTGTCATAATAAAATAATTAAATAACCAAAATCACACTATCACAAACCTAGTATATACATTACAAGCATCAAAAATCAGATTCATCAAAGATAAGTGTTTCAAATCAGAACTATCTGAGTATTATTCTAATAGCGGGCAGTTAAGTTCACTTACATTCCAGATTGTAGAGGCCATTAAAGAAGCTTGTCCCACCCATTTTGATTATCTACAACTAAAATAATATTTAATGAAGGAAACAACATGTTGAGCTCTCTTAGTTTAAAGTGGACACATTCAATGCCTTTTTGAATAATCTAAATTAGGGCTTATGACTGATTGAAACTCTGTATGCCTTATCGCTATTTGAAACCGTGCTCAGCCATCACATTGAGGTTTAATCTAAAGCTTTAATCCATCCCCACTCATGAGGAGTGTAAGAGTAGGATGATATCTCAATTTTTCAGCTTCGACAACCTCGAATTTGAAGAAGTGAATGAAGACGGAAAAAACAGTCTTCATTTGAATGAATGGAGACTCTTTGCCAAGACATATGCATGGTCCAGCTTGAAATGCAGTGAACTTGAATGGCGATTCAGGCTGAATTACTCCACTCTGATTAAGGAATCTCTCAGGCTTAAAATCATGGGCATCTGGTTCCCTTTTGTTAGTGCCTTCCTCTCCTTAAATAGAGGTCATGACTCAATTAGTTAACCACCTCCCACAAAAGGTGGGGTTTTCTCCTTGTTGGAGGAAGTATCCCTTTTGGTTTTAATGCCACTTCCAAATTGTATGTAGATGATTAGTAATCGTTGAAATCATACCGAGGGTCCCCATCATAAGGTTTTCTCTACTCCTCTTTCCAAATAAATCAAATAAATCAATCATCTGTAACATATATATATATGTCATTCTAAATATAAGGATATTAGAATTATGGCCTTCATATATATATATATATATATATATATATATATATATATATATATAAACCAACCATCCTTAGCCTAAATCAAAGTGTTAAAATAATTAACAAGGTGTGATTTTCCTTTATCATAGAAAAATATGTTGATTATTTTGATCAGTGTAACTAGTTAACTTGTAGTTCCTTTAACCATTCTTTTAACTACGCCATGGTATTGATAATTACTTATTCACATATTTCACTTTTTGTTGACTAAAAAAAAATGGCTCTCATCATCCATAGTTGATGAGCGTGTAACAATACCTTTACTCATGATCATTAGTTTCCTTTTTCTACTTATACTTCATGTTTTCCAGTCGTGCTTTTGAGGGGATGTTATAGTACTACTTGAATTTTTTCATTCCATAACTAGTTTTTCTTTGAACAAGCCAGAAAAGTTTTTCACTAAGTTAGAAAACTCAATTTTTTCTTCTGATGAGCCAGAAGAACCCAGGGCATCGAGGCGACATGTCGAAAGAACTCATCTTTTAGGTATGTCATTCTTTATCCGATGTCATTTTGTTTGACAAGTTTTATCAGAAACATTTTATGAGTTTCTACCAACGGTGTTGGCGAAACTTAGCCTTTCGAGTCGATGCTATCGGCGAACCTTACCGTTCATTTTTGACACTTTTCAGCGGAGAAGTTTCTTGAGTTCATCGAAAGATCCCGCCAAGTTTTACCGACAGTGTCGGTGGAACTTAGTGTTTGAAGCTGACGTGTTCAATAAAACTTTGATTTTGCAGCCGACAGTCTTCGTCAGAACACTTTTGTGAGTTTTACTGATAGTGTTTTCATCGGAAGAGTTGGACGAGTTTCCACTGTCTATGTCGACAAAAATCATCTTACACCACCGATACTATCGCAAAAAACTTGGATATTGATGCCAACGGGAAAGTTATCAACAAATTTTTAAGTTGGGTGCTGAAAGGACGTTTTCAACCTCGCGACACTTATTATCCTAACCACCACATTAATTTTTGTTTCAACTTTATTCTATATATAACGCGGTAATTTTTTGTGGATTTTTATCGCAATATCGTTTTGGACACAGACAATCATCATTAGATTGTTGGAGCTTTCATAATGCCTCACCAAGTGCCATACCCATACTAACAGTTGTTAAGTAGGCCCTAAAACTTATCTTTGTCCCGTGTTATTTTAAAATCCTGAAAGAATTGCATAGTTGGAGGTTTAGGGTTACTATGTAGGTTGTTTTCTTTCATTGTCCATGGCCTTGTGTTAAAGCCAAAACCTCAGCCCATAGGGTTTCCAGTTAATTGGTCAACCACTGGGATCTTCCCTAGCCTAGTTTTAAGAAAACCCTTGCTCTCGTCGAGTGTTTTTACATCCTTCTAGCCAATTCGTCATAGGCTTTGTCTCCACCTTCTCCATGCCATTTTATTTTGTTATTCAATCCATAGATATGCATACATCAAACCTATGGGTTTTTATGATGAATTTCAGCAGGTCATATGTTTTTCATACTACGCCTTGTTTGGTTTGATTTTATATGCGGTGATAGGGAAAGCCTAGGTGGATTTGCACTTTGAGTATCACTGTGTTTCAAATATTTGGCCTGGAGTTTCTTTTTAGGAAGTTTTTGACTCCATATTTTTCCCCTTAGGGCCAACACTTTTGTTTAAGAGGTTTTTGCAGGTTTGAGGTTAAATCCAGGGTTTCAAGGTCCCCCAATATGCCCTCAGTTTCGAGTCACCAATCCTTTTCTACGTTTTGATTGGTTGTCTTCTTATCGCTAAAGAAATTTAGTGAGAACAGGTCTCAACGTTTTAAAGTTTTAAAGCCAAATGAATAAAGAGTAGAAATAAGCTTGGTAAAATTTGTGAAGAAAAGCACAAGGTAGTCAATATTAATGCTTTAAAAACTAGTTTAAATTGATTATCCTACAATATCTTAACCTATTTAGAAGCACAAAGTGAATGTATTAGAAAAGAGATCTCACTCCCAAAATAACATATACACCTGTGTTGATGAGTTTCATTTGATCTTTTACCAAATATTCACCTTTGTTGCAAATAAAATGGCTAGGAAACCTCTGGGAGTGACCTCTCTTCTCCTCATGAGACTGTTTTTCAGTGGATGATCATGGAATAGTAAATAGTGTTATGTTTACTTCTATTATATTAGACACTAGATGTAATCTCGTCTTTTGAAAAAGAATAAGAGATTTTTTAACAGTGTTTTTGTAACTTGGCTTATCATTTTAGTTATTTCATATTGATGAAAGTGCATGTTACTCTCACTAAGACATCTCTTGTTGTGGTCATGCTACAATTTTAATCCTCACCTCACACCATGTCGAAGAAGAGTGGAAAGAAAAGGGATAAGGTCATCGAAGATGATTCATACATGGAGGTAATGCCCAATATTGAAATCATATATGAAGACACAAAATCCATCACAGGAGCTGAACAGGAGTTTAAGTGGGGTCAAATATATCATATGATCAAAGACCAGAATGTCCCTGATGCAGGCCTGGAAGATATGTCTTTATATGACAATATAATAAAATCAAGTATCACAAAGGTATTTGTTGGCCTACTTTTCCCCACTCTCACGACCCAGGTTCAGCAGACCCACAAAACCAAAAAAACACCTAAAGACATTGGCCCAACAGAGAAAGCTTAGTCGGAAACACTTGCGAGGAAAGTGTAGTCTCACCCAAGATATCTTAATGTGTATCTTCCAGAACCATGTTTCCACAGTTGTCAAGGGATTATAGTCCCTTGGCGGATGGACAAGGAGCTCGACAGAGTCAGAAGGATATTGTCTTGTACTACTCAATAGTGGCACGACAGTACAACACAACCACGCATGTGTCACAACCTTGTCCCTAACAACTTAACATTTGGTGCAACTGTGCAACACAAATGATTCCTTAATAGTAAATGACAATGCAGTGATTGTATTACAACTTAATAGTATTTTAACATGAAATAATACATAGTGCTCGACAATGCTTTAGTCGTTCATTCACTCCCTACTTTTATCAGTATTGCGACGTTCATTCAAACAATAACCATAAACAATGCAATATAATCAAACATTCAACATTAAACTTTAAACATTCATTATTCAACATTCAACGTTCAACATTCATTTGACACAGGATGTAACGTGGAAACCCAATTGGGAAAAACCACCATGGTGCCCTTCATCTGGCATGAGAAATATATGGCACCTTGCAGACTATTTTGAGATATGTCTATTTAGCTCGGACTCTTTCTTTCTCTTATTCTCTTTGTTTTATTCTTCTAACTACTCCTACTGATCCACACACAGCCTGGATAGACTCTTCTAATCTATTATCTGTGCACTCAGCTACGAATTGACTCTTACAAAATGGTCTGCGAACACAACTACAGATCTGCAGCTCAGCAACCTTCTACTACTATCAGACTTCTCTCTGATCTCCTCAAAATACTTCTACTATTCTCTTAACAAAAACCAAACCCTTATACAGAACATGCTCTTCCTATTTATAGATATTACAAGACCACGCAGGGTCGACTGAGTACAACCCAGTTATTACAGTCATAAGTAGCCTCAAAAATATATTTCATACATTTATTACAGGCCATATTGGCTGCAAAAACACCCTTTATTACATTAATCACAGGTCATAACTAGCCAGAAAAAGCTTTCTTTAGTCTTCCATTGACTCGGAATCCTACGGTCTTTTTGACCTACCACTTTCTAGCCTTTACTCTTCTACCTACCAATCTTCCACCGAATCTAGGTCTGCTTTTCCTTTGTCGCACCATTCCTCATCACAACTTTCTCTTTTTTGCACCTCCTTTTCTTCCTTTACCTACTTTTACTCTGTCACGCTCCTACTTTTCCTCTCTGCACCTGCGCTTTGGTTGTCTTCCTTGTGCTCTTTCTTGTCCCAACATGCCGCCAACATTCACATGTGGTTCATCTCGATCCACAAAGAAGGTTGATGGTTCTTATGGTTTGGGTGCTAGCTGCACCACAGGACCAACCTTGTCCTAAAATTCCTCCAAAATTCCTTCTACTTGGAAAACCTCTTTCCCTACTTCTTATGCTTGCTTCTCCAATTGTTCCATACGGTCAAAACTGATGTGTTCCGATGGTTCCTCTTCTAGCAACTGAGTTATTTTCTATAGCTTCTATTGTACAGGCTGAATGATCCATGTAAATCTTTCCGATTCTGACAGGTGTGTTGTGACTTCGTCATTTATTTTCTGCTCTTGGTCATGAAGAGTTTTGACTTGCTGCTGCAGTTGCTTCAACTCAATGACCTTTGCAATCTTCTCTTTGATCGGTAGCTTCTTCATGTATGCCTTAACCGTAGTTATATTTAAATCATCTTGTCATGCATCTTCCTTGATTTTCTCCATGGCTTCATATTCTAGGAGCGATTCCCACGTCGCCAAGATGGCATCGACTGCTTTAGTGGAGAGCTTTTCTCCTTTCTTGATTCGCTCAATAACCTCAAATGTTGTTTTCCTACGCTCTTCCAACACCTCATGAGGTGTGCTTGGTTGTTTCTTCTCTTTAAGATCTTTCATGTATTTTCTAAGATTCACCGCAATCCTGGATAGTCGGCTGACCTTTGCGGCTGCTTCTGTGTCTTCATCTTACGGAAAGTCAAGGATAATCGTAACTTTCATTAGGTCGACCAAATATTCGTCACGACACATGACATGTCCCAAGAGTACACCAAATGGTGCGCAAAAAATACATTTCTTTGAATTAAGCGTGATCTGATACTGGCGACAACGGCCCAACATCATGCATAGAATCTCAATATGGTCTCTTACTAGACCAAACATAGTTCAATCATTAAAGTAGACCTCAAGAAATTTATGTATGAAATATTTAAAAGTAGAAACTACTATTCTAGAAAAAATAGCAGGTGCATTTTTTAGTCCAAAGGGCATTACCGTATACTGGTAGCATCCCCATTCTGTGATGAAAGTCATTTTGTGTCGATCCTCCTTTGGGATTCTTACTTGGTGATAGCCATAGAATTCGTCTATGAATGAATACATCTCCTTCCCTTTGATGCTTTCTAGTACTTCATCTATGAATGGTGTTGGGAATGGATCATGCAGGCATGCATCGTTCAGCTTCCTCAGGTCGACACAGATCTTGACTTCACCTGTTGTCTTCATATCCTAGATCACTATAGGGATGATCCATTTTGATTCCTCAATAGGTTCAGTGATTCCTGTGTCGATCATGCAGTCCAACTTAGCTTTAACCTTCTCTTTATACCTTGGATTCAACCTATAAGATCATTTTTTAACTGGTTTAGCATCTGGTTTCATGGGGTATTTTCATCTCCCCCAGGTCTCCCACTATTCCATGCATCTCTAAGAAGTTGGTAGGGAATAGGTCGTGAAACTCATGTAATAAGTTTGTGATCTTTGATACTATTTCATCATCCCAATAATATCCCATATTGGCGAACTTCGGGCTTTCCAGTGAACTAATGTTCACTTTCTTGATTTTTAGCGGCTTAAGGAACTAGTCGCTCAAAATACCACTTCCTTCGACTTCGCGTGTACCCTCCAAATCTCGTATGTTTATGCTAGTCATATCATCATCTAGTTATCCAGCCATATTGAAACAAGCCATCCATTGCTGGATGTTCGCACTGCACTGGTGGGACCTCACCACTACAGCATGGATTTCAGCAAATATTTTATCCTTAATGGTTCGAAGCGCATAATCAATTATTAGTTGCTCATCCATGAATGCAAAGGTTTTCACAAATTGTTTAACCACCTCGTCCCAATCTTGGGTTCCTTTTCTCAACTCCATGGATGTATACCAGCTCCTAGGTGTCATTTCCAAAGTGTGTATGAAATGATGGACCCGTTCCTGTCGCAGGTATTTTGCAAATGTCGTGTGACACTAATTGAGGTGTTCAACCGGGTTTGAAATCGTTGTGTACTTCTAACTCACGATGTTGAATTCTTCGCCGAATCTGACTTCCAACAAACTTAAGCACTATGGCCATTTTGATATGTATTTCTTATGCATAACCCACCATCGATCGGGCGTATCCTTTAGTATATAGTCTAACGCATACAAGCATTATGATTCTGTTGCCAACCCTTCAAACTTGCTTAGGAAGGTCACAAGATTAGGAAATCCCTCATATATGGGTAACTCCCTCGACTGATTTTGCACCCGTCGCATAGACCCAGTAATCCTAGCACATATCCTCTTAGAGACTTCATGCAATCTATTTTTCCAATTATCCAAGGCCTCTCCTGAATCTGATGTTCAGGAACTAGTACTCCTCCAGCTCGGGTTTCCATCTGCTGTAGGATGTATGTAATCATCTTTCAAGGAAGTGACATTATAGATCTGATATAGATAATCACCCTATCCTTCATTATGGACTGGTTCGACATACCTCTGTCCCTCCAGTGGATCAATGCACGACACTACCCTCATCTCATCATCCTCGAATGAGAGGATCCTTTTCTTAAAATTTATGATTGTCTGGTTATCTATGGCCCAATATATCCCCAGAAGCATGGGATATGGGTTCATGTCATTGACAATGTTGATGAATTCAAAGTCTATGAATGTGCACATCCCCTCAATGTCGACAAGGACTTGACTCAACCTACCAAATGGTAGGACCTTCGCCTGATTTGCAAGCCTCAACTGGACAAGGGACCAGTCTAAGCATGACTTGCCCATGATCTCCCAAGTTTGTCATGTCAAAATATTAACGTCCGAACCCGGATATAGGATGATGTAATCCATGTCGTAGTCCCCTATCTGCACAGACATTCTTAACACACGCCCTGTTTTGAATTTAGTTTTAACATGGTTGACCCTCCTCTCAGGTTGTGACTCGACTAGGGTTTCTTCTATCAGTGATTGTAGTTCTGCGATAACATCTTTATCGTGGAGAAACACTAAACAAATTGAAAGAAAATTCTTGAGCTTACTAACCTTTTATTGAATCTACTTCAGGAATAACTGTTGGAAGCATTTAGACATCTCCTTGACTTCGGCTGAGGTCAACGGTTGATCTGGATCTGCAAACTATGGTCGCACATCCAAAAAATACTTGTTTTTTCTTAATGTTGAATGGTACTTTCTTTTGCACTATGGGTCGCACCTGCAGCAGCTCCTACATTATATTTTGATTAGCTCCAGTCGTAGAACCTCCTCATGTTAGGAAGGAAACACTGGGTTCTCTTGGCTCAGCAGCAATCATCTAAACATTTGGGTTAAGTTTTGAATTTGGATTCTGCGTGGGGTTAGGACCCCGACAGTACGAGCTTGCCACTTTGCAATCAAATGGGGACATTTCTCCACATTATGGTCCTATGCTTTGCATTATGAACATGTCTTTGTAATTTTAGTACAATCTATGGCATAATGGCCTATTTTTCCATAGTTATAGCACATGACTTGACCTCTTCCTCTGCTAGATCCTCCTCCTCCTCTACCTCTAAATTTTCCACCCCCCTTCCATGAGGATGTGGTTGTTGTGGTGGGTACTGATTCTGTGGTGCATACTGAGGTTGATACTAATTCTGATACTAATTTTGTGGGAAATGCACAGGCTGGTAGTGCACTTGCACCTGTTCATCCTGAGCCTACCCATTGTTCTTCATCAAATAGGTATCTACTATATTATTGTTCAACAGATTATATGCTCTATAATCCTTCTCATCATGCCCTACTAATTTACAAAATTTATAGAAAAGGCTAGCTGTGGTACTCATAATCTTATGTAAGTATAGACAGTCCTCATCACGATGCCCTCTAGTCTGGAATATTTGGCACCAGGGTAGTTCATGGGTACTCAATGTATTTTTTGCACCCGATGAGATATAGTTCATGTATGACAGAAAATTATCCTTGGTGTGTCCATTCTTCCAACATATTGTGCACCACAAGTCCTCTTGGGCCTCTTTTCCCTTCTTGATGTCTTGAAGCTACATGGCCAAATTATCCAACTGCGACTGAATTTGCATCATTCATGTGCCACCATATCCTATCAGCAAGGATTCCATCTTCATCACTAGTTCTAGAGATTATTTTTGCGACAAAATTTTATGTTGTATCAAAGGATCTCGAATGTGTGTTAATAGCGTGGAAATAAACCACTCTTTATGTTGCACATCCGACATTTGGAAAATAAATTTGGCTATCAAATTTTTAAACTGCTGATTGAAATCCCATACAGATTCTGTCAGTAACTGATTTATCTCCTTGATCTCAGTGATGCATTGCGACTTGGATTTGGGTTTTTTGAACTCACAAATCATCGCGAGTTGGATCTTATCAAGGTTCTTCTGTGGGGTTCCTGCTAGTACTATGGAAAACTTCATAAACTAGTCCAGTGAATGACCTCGCAGTGTCGTAACCATCTATTCTGTCTTTATGTATGTATTATGAACTTGGAGAACCATCCAAACAGTTTCACAGAGGAACCAATGTTGTTCTGGATCTTCTGCTCCATTCCCATTGAATGTGGGTAATCTAATATCTACCCCAACCATTGAATTGGTGTCGGGTATATTCAATGAACAATCTAATGGAGGTGGTCTCTCTTGTGTGCTAGTCACAGTACTAGCACTATCACTATTAACAATTCTTGCAAAAGATGAGTCTCTAGACCTTACCTTTGGTGATACTCCTGGCACGGTGTAGTTGCGTGGTGTCTCTATAGGCTCTTCATATTATTCTGCTCCTTCAAAAATAGGGCTATAGTCTTCCTCTTCATCGCGATACTCTTGATTTATCCATGACTCAACTTTGTACTCACTTTCTTCGAACAGACTAGGAGTTCGTCTACCTCCTACTGTCTTTCTTCTTTTTCCTGACCTGAATCTCCTTCCACTCCTTAGGAATCTAGCTTCTAGTTCAAGTTCTTTACTTCCTAGGAACATCTCATCTCATCATTCCCCATTTTCTTTACAAGTCGTTCGCGACATATCCCCTCCGCTGGATATGCGGCTCAACTACTCAACTACAAAATTCCCTTCTCATAGGTGAGCATCTTTGTCCATGTATTTATAGATAACAAGTACCTTCTTCGTGATCCTTGGAAAAAAATTATTTTGGCCTCACTATATGAGGTTATCGTCTCTACCGCAAACTCAGTAATATACCCTTGCAAAATATTGTCGACCCAAAAATCAACATCTCTAGAGATGGGGTTACTTATACTGTTTAACTCATGAATCAGCTGAGCACTCCACTCGACTGCTTCTTTTCTATGGAAATTTGTCTACCGAGTCACCAATGTTGACAACCACTTAGGTAGCACAATATAAAACTATGCAAAGAAGATCTCATGAATATCATAGTATATGTATCGGTCCAACTAGTTTTCTGCGCTCAACCGCGATCTTCCGCTCTCTTCTTGCACATATGCCAATGTCTTAGACTCCATCCAATCCTTTATTTCCTTCTTTTTCGGATTCCACAACATTTCCCTCGACTCAAATGATTAAAGGCCCCGTCAACGGAACCATTTGTTGGCCTACTTTTCCCCACTATCCTGACCCAGGTTCAATAGACCCATGAAATGAAAAAAACAGCCAAAGACATTGGCCCGACTGAGCAAGCTCAGCTGACAACACCTGCGAGGAAGGCATAGTCTCACCTAACATATCTTAATGTGTAACTTCCAGAACCATGTTTCCATAGTTGGTGAGGGATTACAGTCCCTTGGCACGTAGCCAAGATGTGTGACAGATTTGAAAGGATAGAGTCTTGTACTGCTCAACAGTGGCGCAATAGTGTGACACAGTCGTCATGCGACACAACCTTGTCCCTGACAACTTGACAACTGACGCAAATATGAGACACAGATGATTCCTTAATATTGAATGACAATGAAATGATTGTATTACAACTTAACAGTATTTTAACATGAAATAATACACAATTCTTGACAATGCTTCAGTCATTCATTCACTCACTGCTTTTAGCAATATTGTGACATTCGTTCAAGAAATAACCATAAACAATGAAATATAATCAAACATCCAACATTAACTGTTAAACATTCAATATTCAACATTGAACATTCATCTGACACAATATGTAATGTGGAAACCCAACCGAAAAAACCACCATGGTGCTCTTCATGTGGCATGAGAAATATATGGCACCTTGCAGTCTGCGACTTGCAGACTGTTTTGAGATATGTCTATTTAGCTCAGACTATTTCTTGCTATTATGTTATCTATTTTATTCTTCTAACTACTCCTACTGATCCACACACAGCCTAGATAAACTCTTATACTCTACTATCTGCGCACTTAGCTGCAGATTGACTCTTACAAAATGGTATGCGCACACAGCTACAGATCCATAGCTCAACAACCTTCTTCTACTATAAGACTTTTTTCTGATATCCTCAAAATACTTCTACTATTATCTAAACAAAATCTGAACCCTTATACAAGACAAGTTATTCCTATTTATAGATATTACAAGACCACACAGGGTCGACTAAGTATAGCTCACTTATTACAATCATAAGTAGCCTCAAAAATGTCTTTGATACATTTATTACAAACCATACTGGCAGGAAAAATGTCCTTTATTACATTAATCACAGTTCATAACTAGCTGGAAAAAGCGTCCTTTAGTCTTTCGCCGACTCAGACTCCTACGGTATTTATGATCTGACTCTTTCCAACCTTTACTCTTCTACCTGTCAATATTCCACCGACTCTAGGTCTGCTTTTCCTTTTTTGCACCATTCCTCATCGTAGCTTTCTTTGTTCTGCGCCTCCTTTTCTTCCTTTACTTGCTTTTAATCTGTTGCACGCATCCTTTTCCTCTCTCTTCTTGCGCTTCGGTTTCTTCCCTGTGCTCTTTCCTAGCCCAACAACATCCCTGCACCCAGAGCTCTACCCATGTGTTGAAGTAATCTAATGGATCCTACCTCGAACAAACCCAGCCACCATGATTATTTCCAACACAGAAGGGCAAGCCTTTGCATCCTTCACTCCGACACATATAACCAAATCCTGCAAATTACCCACTCCATAGACTATGATGAAGGATGACTGGGTGAAAAGTGTGAATTTAAACATTTTTTTAATGTGCTAAGGGGATGATGGTAGTAGGAAAGCAACTACGCCAAAAATCCACTAGTAAGTATGGGACTGCAAGTTTACTCCCTCCTTACAGGTTGATAGCCCTAATACTAAATAGGATCTTTGAAAGGGAAAATGGGAAATAGTACAAACTGAGTTGGATCCCATTAATATACAATGTGGCATTGAAAGACACCATTTTTAATTGCATGGATATCGTATCAAGTAGCTTTTCGTCGTGTATAAATGCTACACAGGGAGGCCTGACTCAAAGAAAGTCAGAATTTTACATGGGATCTTACTTGAACGATTGCATTTTATGCCTACACCAAATCCATAAGCTCGGTTGCAATTTGGATTTCACCAAGACCCCCATCTATGCTGCCTATCAAATTCTTCGGGCACACAAGTACTCAAGCTTCTACAATCTCATATGCGAAGAATTTTTTATGCCTATGCATGAGATAATTTTCCTATAAAAGTGCAACTGTATGTCTAAAGGTGCCATGGAAATCATATGTGAATATGGGGATTATTATTTCTCTAAGGAAGGTACTTACCTAAGGATGTATGGAGGATCTAGAGCCCCTTCACTGATTCCTAGGTATGTCACTAACTATATAGTCCACAAGGAAGCAGTTCAACAGCTGTTTATAGATGGAGTAGGAAATTTTATGTTTGACATGAATTAGGAATTTTTCTCACAACTTCCTTTCTGGATAGGCCGTTATAAATTCATGAGGGTTGTTAAGTCATGAATTTGTTTTCTTCAGTCTTATATTTTGCTTGTGATTTTTGTTTAAAGCTTTCTCACTTGCTTACTTTTAGGAATTTTTGGTTTAGAGTGAATTTTTTATTTTTTGCCATTAAGTTTTCATTATTTTTTGTTTTTTCTTATGACTTGAAGGGTTCTATAGGATATATGTTGATTAATAGTTTCACAAATAAACACTAAGATCAAGGTTTACCATATAAACCTTATTTAAAGTTGAGTTAATGGTCAAAAATCACCAAATTTGATTTTTTAAATATTCTTGTAGCGCAATGGTTAAAATTTTACACTGGCGCGCTACAAGAATATTGCGGGTGCAAAATTTGTCAGTTTTTACGCCAAATTCACCAATGATTTCGCTCCTGGATGACTAATCACATCTGTAGACACGTTTGATACATGTTTCATCAAAGATAATCATGAAAACAGGTATTGGCTATGACGTGAGAGAGATCGTGGTAGTCAGAAGTTAGGGCTTGGCAAATCATGACAGACAGTGGAATGAGGCGAGATTGACAGGAAAAGGTTCTCAGGTTAAGCATTACGAAGTTGGTGGAGAAGTGGAATGGAGACACATCGCTAAGAATTCAGAATTTGCAGTTGAGGAAGAAATTTAGGGTTGTCTCAACGCGATAGTTGGAAGTAAGTTGAAGACTCGAGGCCACCTGGAGCATTAAATTCGACGTTCAGCTAGTGCAAGAATCAATTTTTAACACCTGTAGCAAGCTGGGAGTGAGGTATTCCACGTGCCTTGGTCATGGCCTGTTAAATTGGGGGTTTTACTATTAATGCTTATAATGTTAAATTGATTAAAGAAAACATAAATTCATATATTCAACAAACTCCCAACGGTGATAGATCAGTCCAAAAGGTTTAGATGAGCATCTTTGTTGTTAGTTAAGTTCAGCAGCAGCTCTGTTAAAGATTTTTAGTGCTCTGGATGACCTAAATTACCTAAGCTTGGTAAAAAACATTCACAGCATTGATAATACTACTGATTGTTAAAAAATCAAGGAAAAACAGCCATGGAGAATACAAAGGAGAACTAATTGTCAAAACTTTGAAAACTAGAGAAAAAAAGGCTGTTAGGTCACTAACAGGTTCTGAAAATCACACAGAAACATCATCAAGCTTTGGGAAAGCAGATGAAGAGGAGTGGGAATACCAACAGGGCTGAGCCCACTGAACTGAATTGGATAAACAAGTTTCCAGGTTGTGCTGACCTTTTTGAGAATGATGGATGGTTGGAATTCTTCAAAAGGATTAATGGATATAATACCGAAGTTTCTCATAAATTTGCTCAATGTTATAGCCAAGATATAGTATCATTTGACACTCTGAAATTCAAATTAACTGTAGAGTTGGTGGCTAAAGTAATAGGGGTCAAGAATGAAGGAGAAATTTGGTTCAAAAAGGTGCCATTTACCTTCAATGCCCAAAGGTATCTATTGCCTGGCATTGTTCCATATTGGAGCAAAGGAGTGCTCATCCATAATTTTAGAGCTGAGTGGGTAGATCCTATCAAGGTTCTACAAAGCTACATTACAAGTGAAGGGAGGTATGCTTTTGTCTTTAAGTATCATTTCAGGTTCCTTCAACACCTTGCTGGTGAATCAAGGATGAATCTCCCTTTCTTCCTGTTAAAGAGTTTGCAGAAAATGTCAAGCAGGATCAAAGAGCATCATGACCACACTGCACAACCCATTTTTCATCATGGATTGATCAAGATTATTATCAGCACTGTTCTGCAAAGAGAAGGAAAGACTTAGGACTACTTTCTCTTTTGTTCTGGGTTCCAAAATAACCAGGAAGGACATCCTACCAAAAAGCATGTTGATAAGGGACAAACCCTAATTCGAAAATTAAGACAAAAAGTCAAGGCTGAAGATAAGAAATGTGTCAAACTTGAAGAAGTGGCAGAACCTTCAAAGGGATATTATGAATCTCAGCAGCCTTCAGTTGACAATGAGGACAAAAATTCGCTGTCTATTCACAAAGAAAGCCAGCTTGTACAAAATAAAGCACCAGCAGAAGCACTCATTGATGAAAAAATTGTTTTTTCAGAAAAGGTTTTAGGAGAGGAAGGAGATACTAAGGCCCAACAACGAAGCCCAATTACCATTTTATCTGAAGATGAAGGATACTTGTTGGAAGGAAATGAGCGGGCTGTCAGTGCTGAGACTAGGGTTGGCACACACAGGGAGTTCAACAGTCAAGAGGATAAGACAGCGATTCCAAAGAAAAAGAAGATCAAGGTTAAAGAATTTGCCTCTATCAGGAATCAAGGAAGAAATTTAAAGATGATAGGAGAGTTTGCCCCAGGCTGGAGACCCAAAACTAGATCCAAAAACAAATTGAGGCTGAACATGAAAAAGCTACTAAACCCTAAGTTAAAGACAAAAGGGATAACTATGATTGATACTTCTTCTTCAGATGAAAATATATAATCTAGCAAAGGTAACAGCAAAGGGAAGAATCCATTGAAGACAGAAGAAGAATCAAGCCTCACTCAGACTAGATTATCTGCTGTGTTTTTGGAATTATGAGGTGAAATGCTGAAGGAACAATAGAAAGAGGACATAGAAGTTTCTTATTCTGAAAACAAGCTGTTGATGGATGAAGTTGCACCTACTGAAATAGATAATCAAGAATATCCAAGTGTTTATGGTGTTTCTACAGAGCTGCTGCCTGAGGATGAGGACGTCTTCATAAAGTTGAATATCCCATGGTTGCCTAGTGAACTGCAGAATACAACAGGAGGCAAAGCTTTAGACTCAGAAAAGGAAAATTTGCAAAGAACCATCAAACAGTATAAGCATCAAATGGAGTACATGCAAGAAACAAATGATGGTTTGATCATAGCTAATAGAAGACTCAGGGAAGACTTAGAAGAAGTGAATAATCATTACCAAGAACTTATTGTAGTCTCCAAAGAGGCCCTAAAAAGGAAAAGAAATTTAGATTTACAGTGTGCAGAATTGAAACAGACTGTCAAAATCCTACAGCAACAGAATAAGGAGCTTACAAGAAGGATGACAGATATGGAAACTGAGCAGCAGAAAGCTAGGAAAAAGGCCCAAGCCTTAGATGGGATAGCTTTATTGGCAGAAGCTGCTAAAGACCTTTGAGTATTGTTAGCTAAAACAGTTACTTGTTATGTTTTTGAGGAATACTTTATTTTGTAATTATTATTTTGTCATTATCCTATCGATGAGTAGGCTAAAAACAGTTAGGGTTTAGACTCTAACTGATTTTTTGAAAAACAGTATTTAGGAGGGTCTCAAAGAGAACAAGGGGTTTGATTTTTGGATGGCTTAAGGGGGTCTCTTGACTTATTGATGAGCTAAGTACTTGACTCTCATGTGTATTTGAAGAACAAAATTATGAAATATGTCCCATTTTACCCTTCATTCTGTGTTTTGGCTTCATTTCTAGCTTGTTTAGCTATACAATTGATAATTTCATTGCTGGTTTATAATCTTTATGCTTGTAGTGCTTGTTAGTTGTAGATGAACTTCAATTTTATGTTCTGTTGGATACATGGTTTTTATATTATGCATCTCTGTTCTTATTTACTTGTGATTTAGTTCTTATTTGGCTTATGAATGTATTCCCTTTAGTCACCAAACTTCACAACCAGAAAAACCTTTCAAAAAGCCTAAAAACCTAGTTTTATTTGATTGAATGTTTGAGATTGTGTTGGCTTTTTTCTTTGTAGTCTGGAAACTCTGGCACAAACATATTTGGTGCCATTGCCGGGGAACGAAGTTGAAAACATATTTTTCCCTGGGATACTTATCGTTTCACTGGTTTTAAGAGGTGAACTTAAACCAGCACATTTTTAAGGCTACTGTTCACCAGTTTGTCACAATGGCTACTAGGGAAGTTAGAACTAGAAACAGACCTATTTCACCATTGCAGTTAGGTGTTACAGATCCTGAACAGATATTGAAGACAACAAGGAATATTAGAAGGTCTCAGTCATTTCCATCCCTATGTGACCCTGACCAATTGAATGGTTCATCACCTTCATCTATGTTGAGAAAAGAAGAAGAAACTTCACCTTGGTTAAAGCCTATAATTCCTGATAGTAGTTTCCAAGTCTTCACTGATCCTCAATCTTTTAGAAAAGCTAAAACAACATCTCCTGGTAAGATATCTCTATTTCAATTGAAAGTAGGTAAAAACCCTTTTCAGCCAAGTTCCAGCCAAACCTCTCCATCATCAAAGTCAGTTAGCCTTAAAATGGCAGCCCAAAATTAGCCTATAGACATGATGGATCTAATGGTTGCAGCCAGATATGCACCATTGGTTTTGCCTCATCCTTTAAATGCACTACCTGGAGGTGAATATCAGAAATATTTTCCTAGGTTTAATGGACAGGGGGAAACTATAGCCGAAGAACACTGGGAAGCTTTCCTTAGTTATGTTGATAACCAAAACATTGAAGCCAAGGATGTATGGATGAGAATGTTTGTGCAGAGCCTTGATGGAGATGTTAGGAAATGGTTCATGGATTTGCCTACTAACTCAATCACTATCATTGAAGAACTTCGTGATCTCTTCATGAGACAATGGGGTGACACCAAAGACCATACATACTACATAATTGAGTTTGGAGCCCTTAGGAGGAAAAAGGATGAAACTATTGCAGACTTTTCAAAGAGGTTTAACAAAATGTACAGTAGAATTCCTGCAGAAATAAAGCCTATAGAAACATCTGCAAAACTTACATATGCAAATGCTTTCGATCATGAATTTTCCTCACTGCTAAGAGAAAGGAGACCTATTTCTTTACTGAATATGCAGGATGTAGCTTTGGAGGTAGAATCTAACATATTGGCTTCCAATAGATTGAAGAAGGAAACAACTCAACAAATCTATGACAGGAAAGGAAAGAAAGAAGCAGCCCCAGGAAGTTCAGCTTCCCATTCTGTTGAAGGGAAAATTGATGAGATGGCTAAGTTGGTGAAAATTTTGACTGCAAAATTAAACAAATTAGAGCTAGAGAAAAATTCCAGCAAGCCTGTTCCAGAAGGTGAAAGAAACCCTAACAATCAGAACCAATTCAAAAGACAGTTTGCTCCCCGTTTCATGCCTAGAGAAAGGAATAATGATATTCAGCGGGAAAGGAGAGAAACTGAGGACCAAATAGTACCACCACCTCTTCAAAACAATGTTACTGATGAAGAAGAGGTTGATGATGAAGTGATATTTGAAGATACTAACCAGGATATGAATCATTTTAAAGAAAGATTATCTGGGGGTTTTGTCACTGAAGAAGAGTTTCTGAATGCAAAATGCTATGATGTAGATATGTTCGAAACAGAGGATGATTTAGACCTGAAAATGGCTGCTGTAACTGCTGATGTCTGCCAAAATGCTCATGAAAACTATGAATCTGAGGTCAGGTCCAAAACAGGTTGTACAAATCCCGAAGAAGAAGGTATCTATCCCTGCTAAGCATCCATATGATCCTGTGACAGAAAAAAGACAAGTTTCAGAAAAACAAAAGAAGAACATGGAGGTTAAAGATGTAAATAAAACTGTGCATAATTTCAGCTTGGAAAATGAATTAGGAAAGTTAAAGATTCATGTACCTTTAACTGAATTAATGAAAAACCATTCATATAAAGAATCAGTTCTTAAGATGATTAATTCAGCAAGCAATCAGCCTATTTCTGATACGGTAAATTTGCAAGAAGAAAACCCTAGGATTTTCATTGGATCAGCCTTGGCTGAAAAGACTGAAAATGAAGCAGGTGCTTCACCTCCATTCTACATTACTTTGATAGTTCATGAACAAATGATACATAATTGTTTGTTGGATTCAAGAGCATCACACAATTTAATGCCAAAGGTTGTTGTGGAGGCTTTAGGCCTGAGTATCACCAAGCCCTATCATGATCTGTATGCATTTGATTCTCGAGCAGTGAAGTGTTTAGGGGTAATAAAGGACATGGTTGTCAGTCTGGCTCAATTACCCGTGAAAAGTGTGATCATGGATGTAGTGGTAGCTGATATTACACTTAAATTTGGGTTACTTCTCTCTAGGTCTTGGGCAAAGAAAGTCAGTGGAACCTTACAAATGGATTTATCATATGCTACTATTCCTGTGTTTGGAGGAGAAAACAGAAGATTGTACAGAGAGCTTCAGTTTGCCTATATTGTAACAGATGACAAGAACCCTACCAACCACCCACTGTATGTTGTTGATAAAGACCTGGGTACTTGCATGCTACATTTTAGTGATGATGACAGTACTGCTGGTTTGTTACAAGTTGAAAGGGAACAGCCAGTAAAATGCAGCAGAGAACAGGAGGATGAGCTGTGGCAACTATACTTTGATGGATCTTCTTGCAAAGAAGGTGTTGGAGTAGGGGTTATTCTTATATCCCCTGGAGGTGAAATAGTAAAGCTGATGTATAAATTAGAGTTTGTTACTACAAACAATAATGCTGAATATGAAGCTTTGTTGTTAGGATTAAAAGCTGCCAAAGATTTGGGCATTCAGTAGATTTCTGCATTTGGCGACTCCGAATTAGTTGTTCAGCAGGTGAAGAACAACTATCAAGTGAAGCAGGGTTTGTTGAAAATCTATCGAAATGAGGTATGGGACATGATTGAAAATTATTTTGTAGCTTTTAACATCACCTATATTCCAAGAGACCATAATCAGACTGTAGATTCATTGGCCTTGGCTGCTACACACTTTAGAATCCCCAAGACCACATAGTTGAGGTATCCCATTGAGGTTAGGTACAGACCATCTGTACCTGATAATGTAAAGTAGTGGAGAGTGTTCTAAGATGACATTGAGATTAAAAGGTTTTTAGAGCTTACTCATGAGTTTTCAAATTCCCTGATTAATCAAGAGGAAGATGAAGAGGATGGACAGGTGGAAGAGATTGTTGAAGATGAAATAGTTGGACACAAAATCATTGAATTAAAAAGTAATTTCATTCCAAAGGGTTTGGTACCTCTAGAAAGGATATTTTCAAAATATGATACACTCTTAAAACCTATTGTACAGTCCTCAGAAGAGAATGTGGTGGAGTCTAACATTGGCTCTGCAAAATAGCCTAGAATGGTAAAAATTTCTAAAGCACTTACAGTTGAACAAAGAAACAGGTACATTAAATTGTTAAAGGAACATGTTGATGCTTTTGCATGGTCTTATGAGGAATTGAGAACATATGACACTGGAATCATATAGCATAAAGTCCCTTTAAAGCCAAATGTCAAACCTTTTCGTCAGAAATTAAGAAGGATTAATCCAACCTTGTTTCCTGTTATTGAAAAAGAGGTGAAGAAGTTATTGGATGCCAAGATCATAGTGCCCCTCAGGTACTCTTCATGGGTGGCTGATCTAGTTCCTGTTAGGAAAAATAATGGAGAAATCAGGTTGTGTGTTGACTTTAGAAATTTGAACAGATCTTCACTAAAGGATAATTACCCTCTACCTAAAATTGAGCAAATATTGCATAAAGTGGTCGGGGCATAGAGGATTTCAATGGTTGATGGTTTCTCAGGGTACAATCAAATTTCTATGCATCCTGATGATAAGGAGAAAACAACTTTTACTACTCCTTGGGGAACTTTCATGTATGATAAGATACCTTTTGGTTTGATGAACGCTGGAGCCACTTTTCAGAGGGCTATGGACATTGCTTTCGTCGGTGAAAAAGACAAGTTTGTGGTAATCTACTTGGATGATATTACTGTTTTCTCACAATCAGGTGATGAACATCGGAAGCATTTGAAGCAAACTTTCCTGAAATGTAGAAAATTTGGCTTGTCTTTGAACCCAAAGAAGTCACACTTTGCTGTACAGGAAGGTAAATTGCTTGGTCATTTAGTCTCTACTGATGGTATAAGGATGGACCCTGAAAGGGTAAAAGCTATATTGAAAATAAGTCTACCAAGGAGTAAAAAAGATGTCCAATCTTTCATTGGTAAAATCAACTTTCTGCGTTGGTTTATACCAAACTTTGCTGAGACTATCAAACAGATTACAGTCATGCTGAAAAAGGATCAAGAAGTCAGGTGGACCACTGAAGCAAAGAATGCATTTGAGAAAATCAAAATGGCTCTTACTGAAGCTCCTATATTAGTAATCCCATATTTTACCAGAGAATTTCTTACATTCTCATTTGCATCAGAAGATACAATAGCAGTTGTTTTATTGCAGAAGAATAAGGAAGGACTGGAACAAACTATTGCATTCTTCAGCAAAACTCTCAGGGATTCTGAATCAAAATACAGTATCTTAGAAAAACAGGCCTATGCTTTGGTAAAAGCTTTAAAGTTTTTTAGAATCTATGTTATGCATTCTAAATTTATTTCATTTGTGCCTAATGCTGTTGTAAAAGATGTTTTGACACAACCTGATAGTGAAGGGAAAAGAGGCAAGTGGATTGCTAAAATCATGGAGTATGATGTAGATATCAGACCTACCAAGCTAGTCAAGGGATAGGGTTTAGCCAAGCTACTGGCGGAATCAAATTGTTAAGCTTTGGGATTGCATGTGATAATTGAAGAGTTATCACAGGAAGAAGATCAAGCAATCTTGGAAAAAGAGAAGATTATGGACTATTATTCAGCATCTACATGGTACGCAGACATTGTGCATTTTCTATTGTTTTTGTAATGTCTTGAGCATTTAGATAGAAAAGCTACTAGATATTTAAAGCTAAAAGACACTAAGTATTGTCTAGTAGAAGAGCAGTTATTCTGGAAAGACCTAGGTGGTATTCTACTCAGATGCTTGGATAAATCTGAAATTGAAGGAGTAATTTCTGAATCTCATGAGGGTGCTTGTGGAGGTCACAAGTACTGGAAGACGACATCATATAATATTTTAAGACCTGGGTACTATTGGGCCTCTTTATTTGCATATGTATATCAGTAGGTAAGAGCCTGTATCCCTTGTCAGAAGTTTGCTGGCAAACAAAAATTGTTGTCATTGCGCCTAAAGCCTATTGCAGTAAGTGCTCCTTTCCAGCAATGGGGTCTGGATTTTATAGGGGAGATAAATCCATCTTCCTCAGGACAACACAGATGGATTCTAACTACAACAGACTTCTTTACCAAATGGGTGGAAGCCATCCCTACTAGGAATGCCACAGACAAAGTAATTATGGAATTTATTGAAGAAAATATCCTTAGTAGGTTTGGGTGTCCTCAAAAAATAGTAACAGATAATGCAAAGGCTTTCAAGTCTAAGGCAATGGAAACATTTTGTGAAAAGAATGGTATCCTGCTGAAGCATTCAACTCCTTACTATCCCCAAGGTAATGGTTTAGCTGAATCCTCAAATAAAAACATCATTCATAGCATCAAAAAGTTGCTTAAGCATAATAAGAGATCATGGGATTCTATGCTGAAATATGCATTATGGGCTGATAGGATAACAGTCAAACAAGCAATTGGAACTTCTCCTTTCCAATTAGTATATGGCACGGATGCAGTTTTTCCTGTTCAATTGGGTATCCCAGTGATGAAGTTTCTTCAGAATTGCCAAGAAGAACCAAATGATATGCAGAGAAGGATTTATGAGATGATAGAGTTACAACAGAACAGGGAAAAAGTGGAAGAAAGAGCACAGTTATACAGAATGAAGATTAAAAGCAGATTTGACAGGAAAATCAAAGAAAACACATTCTTAGTTGGTGATATGGTTTTGAGGTGGGATGACAGGAAAGAGCAAAAACGGAAACATGGTAAATTTGACAACCTCTGGTTTGGCCCTTTCCTAGTGTCTAAGATTTTGGAAAATAACACTTTTATCCTGCAATCTTTGGAAGGTGGGGAATTGTCAAGTCCAGTCAATGGACGATTCCTCAAGCAATTTTTATAGTTTTTTAGGAGATTTTTACTTTTCATTGTATATACTGGTGAGTAAAGCATAATAAGGACTCCATAACCCAATGGAAATTTTGTAGACTAGTAGATAGCAGAAGAGAAGGCACTGGTCTACAGGTTCTTGAAGCCTCATAGGGAGAATTTCATCCCGCAGCTGGAGCCAGATATTAAGTCATGAATTTGTTTTCTTCAGTCTTATATTTTGCTTATGATTTTTGTTTAAAGCTTGCTCATTTTCTTACTTTTTAGGAATTTTTGGTTTAGAGTGAATTTTTGATTTTTTGCCATTAAGTTTTCATTATTTTTTGGTTTTTCTTATGACTTGAAGGGTTCTATAGGATATATGTTGATTAATAGTTTCACAAATAGACACTAAGATCAAGGTTTACCATATAAAACTTATTTAAAGTTGAGTTAATGGTAAAAAAGCACCGAATTTGATTCTTTAAATATTCTTGTAGAGCAACAGTTAAAATTTTACACTGGCGTGCTACAAGAATATTGCAGGTGCAAAATTTGTCAGTTTTTACGCCAAATTCACCAATGATTTCACTCCTAGATGACTAATCACATGTGTAGATATGTTTGATACGTGTTTCATCAAAGATAATCATGAAAACAGGTATTGGCTATGACGTGAGAGAGATTGTGGCAGTCAGAAGTTAGGGCTTGGCAAATCATGACAGACAGTGGAATGAGGTGAGATTGATGGGAAAGAGGTTCTTAGGTTAAGTATTACGAAGCTGGTGGAGAAGTGGAATGGAGACACATCGCTAAGAATTTGGAATTTGTAGTTGAGGAAGAAATTTAAGGTTGTCTTAGCGCGACAGTTGGAAGTAAGCTGAAGACTCGAGGCCACCTAGAGCATTAAATTCGACGTTCAGCTAGTGCAAGAATCAATTTTTAACACCTGTAGCAAGCCGGGAGTGAGGTATTTTGCGTGCCTTGGTCATGGCCTGTTAAATTGGGGGTTTTACTATTAATGCTTATAATGTTAAATTGATTAAAGAAAACATAAATTCATATATTCAACGAACTCCCAATGGTGATGGATCAGTCCAAAAGGTTTAGATGAGCATCTTTGTTCTTAGTTAAGTTCAGCAGCAGCTCTGTTAAATATTTTTAGAATGACCTAAATTACCTAATCTTGGTACAAAACATTCACAGCATTGATAATAGTACTGACTATTAAAAAATCAAGGAAAAATAGCCACAGAGAATACAAAGGAGAACTGACTGTCAAAACTTTGAAAACTTGAGAAAAAAAGGTTGTTAGGTCACTAACAGTTTCTGAAAATTACACAGAAACATCATCAAGCTTTGGGAAAGCATATGAAGAGGAGTGGGAAGACCAACAGGGATGAGCCCACTGAACTGAATTGGATAAACAAGTTTCCAGGTTTTGCTGACCTTTTTGAGAATGCTGGATGGTTGGACTTCTTCAAAAGGATCAATGGATATAATACCAAAGTTTCTCATAAATTTGCTCAATGTTATAGCCAAGATATAGTATCATTTGACACTCTAAAATTCAAATTAACTGTAGATTTGGTGGCTGAAGCAATAGGGGTCAATAATGAAGGAGAACTTTGGTTCAAAAAGGTGCCATTTACCTTCAATTCCCAAAGGTATCTATTGCCTGGGATTGTTCTAGACTGGAGCAAAGGAGTGCTCATCCAGAATTTCAGAGCTGAGTGGGTAGAGCCTATCAAGGTTCTACAAAGCTACATTACATGTGAAGAGAGGTATGCTTTTGTATTTAAGTATCATTTCAGGTTCCTTCAGCACCTTGCTGGTGAATCAAGGATGAATCTCCCTTTCTTCCTGTTAAAGAGTTCGCATAAAATGTCAAGCAGGATCAAAGAGAATCATGACCACACTGCATAGTCCATTTTTCATCATGGATTGATCAAGCTTATTATCAACATTGTTCTGCAAAGAGAAGGAAAGACTTGGGACTACTTTCTCTTTTGGTCTGGGTTCCAAAATAACCAGGAAGGACAGCCTACCAAAAAGCATGTTGATAAGGGACAAACCCTAATTCGAAAATTAAGACAAAAAGTCAAGGCTGAAGATAAGAAATGTGTCAAACTTGAAGAAGTGGTAGAACCTTCAAAGGGATATTATGAATCTTAGCAGCCTTCAGTTGACAATGAGGACAAAAATTCACTGTCTATTCACAAAGAAAGCCATCCTGTACAAAATAAAGCACTAGCAGAAGCACTCATTGATGAAAAAATTGTTTTTTCAGAAAAGTTTTTAGGAGAGGAAGGAGATACTAAGGCCCAACAATGAAGCCCAATTACCATTTTATTTGAATAATAAAGATACTTTTTGGAAGGAAATGAGCTGACTATCAGTGCTGAGACTAGGGTTGGCACACACAGGGAGTTCAACAGTCAAGAGGATAAGATAGTGATGCCAAAGAAAAAGAAGATCAAGGTTAAAGAATTTTCCTCTATCAGGCATCAAGGAAGAAATTTAAAGATGATAGGATATTTTGCCCCAGGCTGGAGACCCAAAACTAGATCCAAAAACAAATTGAGGATGAACATGAAAAAGCTACTAAACCTTAAGTTAAAGACATAAGGGATAACTATGATTGATAGTTCTTCTTCAAATGAAAAGATAGAATCTAGAAAAGGTAACAGCAAAGGGAAGAAGCCATTGAAGACAGAAGAAGAATCAAGCCTCACTCATACTAGATTATCTACTGTGTTTTTGGAATTACGAGGTGAAATGCTGAAGGAACAATAGAAAGAGGACATAGAAGTTTCTTATTCTGAAAACAAGTTGTTGATGGATGAAGTTGCACCTACTAAAACAAATAATCAAGAAGATCCAAGTGTTTATGGTGTTTCTACAGAGCTGCTGCCTGAGGATGAGGACATCTTCAGAAAGTTGAATATCCCATGGCTGCCTAGTGAACTGCAAAATACAATAGGAGGCAAAGCTTTAGACTCAGAAAAGGAAAATTTGCAAAGAACCATCAAACAGTATAAGCATCAAATGGAGTACATGCAAGAAACAAATGATGGTTTGATCATAGCTAATAGAAGACTCAGGGAAGACTTAGAAGAAGTGAATAATCATTACCAAGAACTTATTGCAGTCTCCAAAGAGGCCCTAAAAAGGAAAAGAAATTCAGATTTACAGTGTGCAGAATTGAAACAGACTGTCAAAAGCCTACAACAACAGAATAAGGAGCTTACAAGAAGGATGACAGATATGGAAACTGAGCAGTAGAAAGCTAGGAAAAAGGCCCAAGCCTTAGATGGGATAGCTTTATTGGCAGAAGCTGCTAAAGACCTTTGAGCATTGTTAGCTAAAACAGTTACCTGTTATGTTTTTGAGGAATACTTTATTTTGTAATTATTATTTTGACATTATCCTATCGATGAGTAGGCTAAAAATAGTTAGGGTTTAGACTCTAACTGATTTTTTGAAAAACAGTATTTAGGAGGGTCTCAAAGAGAACAAGGGGTTCGATTTTTGGATGGCTTAAGGAGGTCTCTTGACTTATTGATGAGCTAAGTACTTGACTCTCATGTGTATTTGATGAATAGAATTATGAAATATATGTCCCATTTTACCCTTCAGTCTGTGTTTTGGCTTCATTTCTAGCTTGTTTAGCTATACAATTGATAATTTCATTGTTGGTTTATAATCTTTATGCTTATAGTGCTTGTCAGTTGTAGATGAACTTCAATTTTATGTTCTGTTGGATACATGGTTTTTATATTATGCATCTCCATTATTCTTTACTTGTGATTTAGTTCTTATTTGGCTTATGAATGTATTCCCTTTAGTCACCAAACTTCACAACTAGAAAAACCTTTCAAAAACCCTAAAAACCTAGTTTTTTTTTATTGAATGTTTGAGATTGTGTTGGCTGGTTTCTTTGTAGTCTGGAAACAATTTTTGGCACAAACAAGGGTAAAAAATGCATCGAAATTTGTAAAATATCTCAAAATTTTCCACTTTGGGGAAAATAGTTTCCATAGAAATGACTCCCATGACAAGGTTGAAAACCACTGTGCATCTATAGGAGTTCATTCTGATAAAGATGAGGAGACACATAAATTACTACAACATGACTTTTCTAAGTAAGCATTCCAATAAAAAGAGCAGTACCATTGGGGGAAAAAGGAAACAACAGCACAACAAAACATCAGAAGCAGTAGGAAGAGGCTGTAAGGAAATGAGAAGAAGATGCTCGAAGGCTGCTGGATTAAGTTGAGAAGCAACTAGCTGAATAGGCTCAAAGAAAAAAAAAAGAGGAATAAATATTACAAAAGGAATAAGAAGAAAGAGCGAGAGAAGAAGCTGATAAAGCAGTTGAGGAATTGAGAAAGGAGCAAGAAGACAAGGACAAAGACATTTTGTACCAATACACTGCCAAAGATAATCCAATAGACCCTCTTGCCTCATCCAGTGGCATGTTCATATGAGGCCACATCCCTCCTTAAGAACTAGGGTTAGTTCCTTTTACTAAATCCAAGCATCACATAGTGGCATGCTTTGACACCATATTCTTCAACAAGAACATGAAAACATTGTTAAAATATCATAAAAGAGATTAAAGAATGGAGCTCAACCTGATGTGGTTACGGTGACTGAGAATACTGTCATACAAGGCACAAATGGGGATCCTAAATTCATGGCATTTGTAAGTGTAGAAATTGTGCAAGCCAACGCAGATAATGTTGACAAGTTGATGGATGATGCAGAGAATTATAAAGAAAGGATGCTCAAAATGAAATAAACTCTAATCAAGGAAAGAGGAGAAGGCCAAGAGTTAAAGAGAAAGCATGAGGCTAGAATATCAAAGAAGGAGATTCTCCAAAAGGAGCATCAAGATCTAGAAATAGGAAGGGATGCATTAGTGGTGCAGATGACCATCATGGAAGGGGAGAAAATGGATTTTGAGGACAATATTACAGAACTAGAATCATAGAAATCCATTGCAATCCGTTAAGTGGAAGAACTAATGACAAAGAGAGGATCTTTTGAAGCTCAACTGAATATAGAAAATGATAGGAAGCCAGATATCACCCCTTTTCGTGATCAAGCCTGCATAATCTGAAGAAATATTCATCAAGTCCAATTGAAACTTGCAAAGGAGATATATAAGGTCAAGCGGGAAGAGACAAGGTTAAATGAAATTACAACAATGTCGCTTGATTTCAAAATAAGGCTATTAAAGGTTGTGGAAAAGGTTCAAGGCCAGCTGACTTAGGTGGAAGCCAATTCATCATTTCTCGCACACTTGCCTCAAAAGACAGTAGAAGGTTTGAAGATATAATTACCACTGTTAGAGTTCTAAAATAAATCTTCTTTGAGATTGACCATGGGAGTCGAAAAGACTATGGAAAGATGCACATAGTTCAACAAGAAAATGTGCTTGGTTCATAATAAATTCCAATCTTCTTTGGCAGCAAAGATCAAGGAATTTCTAGACAAAGATCAACATCTGAAGTATCTCCAAGACATATTGCATGAAGATGAACAAAGCATTCAGAAAATTGAAGGCATTAGTGAATAGGTTGTTAAAACATGGATTGCACAAGGCTCTGCTAGTAATTATCTATTGGAAGATCTGTACAAATTGACCACACCAAAAGTGGCATAAGTGGATTCACAACTGGAGGTGCATGAAGTAACTGTAATATTGTTGGAGCCAATGGATTACCAAACTACTGTAGAATAAGAAAATGTGTGGGGAGAGTACATCTCAAGACCAGTTAGACCCACTTGAAATTTTGTCTTTTCTATATTTTGGCACTTTATGTAATTTATTTTTATTTCCTTAGTGCAAGGCACTAAAGAACACAATTTTGAAGTTCTAAATTCGGGGAAGTTCTAAATTCAGGGAAGTCAAAGAGTCATTTGTAATAGTATTATAAATAGGATTATAAGATAGAATAGAAGGGACCTTCACTAGCGCAAGCATGTTGAGTTTATTGGTAAGAAGAACTACTTTTTTTGCTAATAAAGCAGAACAAATTTTGTTGGGAAAGGACTGCACATGCTTTTACATGGGTTGTGTAGAATATAAATGTTTAACTACTTCATTTTAGCTTCCGTGCAACTGTGAGATCAATATGACCCTTTATAAGTTATTTCTTTAGTGATGAATTATTTTTCTTCCTATTTGAAATCTTGTGCATATATTGAGTAATGAATGTTTCATATTTCAAAGCTATCTTTGTTAATTTTTTCTGATGTAATTATGTGTATGGAATTAAAACAACTATCTACAAAATTCGATATGGATAACTAAAATACATTACTCTCTATGTTTTAAAATCTTCTCCCCTAGGGATAGGATAGATTAGTTTAGAATAGACTATAATACACTAGATTTGCTTAATTTAGAAGTGGTTGAGGAACGAGATTTATGTAAGGCGAGAGGTAAGAATTTGCGCAACTATTTTGAGGTTCTTTTTTATCAATAACTTGCATTTAGCTTAGGCATTTTCATTTCATCCTTAAAATAATAAAATCACATAAACAGTGGACTGGGCCGTAACTGGTAAAATACTTAAACATTTTTTTATTCTATAATAGTCGGGCCGCTAACCATATGGGTTCTCCATACCAAATGGTGAACGATCTAGTTGGGATTTTTTACTAGGGAGAATCCCTACTGTCGGTACCTAGAAATTTTCTAGGAATCAACAATTTTTGTGCTAGAAGGAGGGCCGTCGGTGCATGGATGACACAGGAAATCCATTTACGAGAAACTATTCAATTGGAGATACATCTAAAACTAAGTTTCTTGAAGATTTCATTCATGAAGAATAAGAGAAAGTAGGTTCTGAAGAAGAAGGTTTAGAACACTTATACGTTGTTCCATTCGAAGAATTTAATCACTTGTGAAGACATACAAGATCTTACGTAAATAATCTTGGAGGATTGAAAGCAATTCCATCATTACCAAGAAGGCAGACACCCAACAAGCCAATTTATTATACTCAAGATTCAGTCCTTATTGAAAAATTGGAATAATTGGTGGATTTATCTATCCAATAAATCATACAATCGCTTGTTCAGCTTGGACCTAATTCTCCTACAATTCAGTTTCCACTGCATTCACCTCCATAGTCTCCGCCACCGACTCCTCAATGAATTATGGATGCTTCCAATCAACCAACATGGAGATCCAGAACACTAGTTAATCTAGATGCACCTCTGCATGATTTTCCTAAACACCCAAAGTGAATGCTACCAAAGTTTGACCCTAGAAAATGCATTTCTGCAAAAGACCACCTGAAAAAAAAATTCTTAGCTCTGGCATTTTTAAATATTGAACATGAAGATGTTGTATGCAGACTTTTCAATAATTTTGAACCTAAAGTGGCTTCTTGGTTTTTTAGTTTGCAACCCAATTCAATAAAGAACTGGGACACCTTTGAAAGGGTATTTAAAATAAAATTTGGTAGTAAAAAAACTCTTGCTACCCTTATGAAATAATTGTTGTCCCCTAGAATGGAAAAGAAAGAAAAGGTTCAAGATTTCAACCAAAGGTTTACTAATCATATGAGCAACTTTAGTGCTACAACCAAACCAACTGAGGATTTATTGGTAGAATATTATAGCACATCACTATCCCCACGACTAGCAATGTTTATGAAGAGAGAAGTTAAGCTTACACTAGTTGAAAATTTTGAAGAAGCCATCAAAGTAGAAGATGATCTAGACAGTATAAAAAAACATACTTCAGAACCAGAAGTAAAAACGATTAGCGATAAAAACCCTTTTTGTTAACTAGACCTAAGGAAGAACACTCGAATGAATTGGAAAATGTGGTCAATATGGTACAAAAGTTATCAAATAAGATAGTAGATATAGAAAAGAACAAAGAATCTAGTTCATTGAAAAAACAGTTCAAGCTTTACTTCAAGAAAAGGGAAGAAAGTGGATAGTCTCAAGCACCTATGTATAATTCTGTCATTTTGAACTTTAATGAGGTAGGCATGGACCATTTTTGTACTTTCCATCAAGAGCATCATTCTAAAAAAAGTTTCTCACAGTGGATAAACTTAGTGAATTTGGTTATGAATCAACTGTTAGATGCCCAATTAACAGAGCCTAGGGTGGAAGAAGAACAAGCCAATGAACTGGAAGAAACACATGAAGAAACCAAAATGGTACTATGGGATTGTGTACCTACATTAGGACTAAATGAAGAGGAGCCTACTGAAGAGATTCAAATATCATCGGTTAATGTTACAACCAGAAGTAAAGGACCGATAATTGATGAAATTTCAGTACTTCTTAAAAGAAAGAAGATGCAAGAAAACATGAAGACAATTATCAGTACTACCCAAACAACATCTAAGTCTAATCCGGTCAACATAAAAGAGACAAAAACAGTATCCAGTAATCTTGTAAGGACCATGGTAAATAAAACAGAAGGAACCAAGAAAGGTCTGATAGAATATGATATAGGGTATGATATAATAGTAGACATTAAGAAGAAAAAAAGCAAATATTTCTCTATTTGAATTATGTAATTTTCCCCGGCAATGAAAGAAAATTTTGGAAGCTTTTGATCCACAGCTAAATAGTTCCCAAGAAGATGTTAAATCTGACAAAGAAATTATATAAGAAAGAATTGGAGGAAAATCTAAATCTCAGACTTTGCCTTTTTTGTTATCCTTTGATATTTTTAATCATAATGTGTATAAATGTTTGGTAGACTCTGGGGCTTCATCAAATGTCATTCCACTCTCAATATGTAAAAATATTAATGGTCAACCCACACCATCCTCATGTAGGATCATTCAAATGGAAAGATATGTCATCAAGGTAATAGGGGAAATGAAAGATGTGTTGATTCGGTTATTTGCAGATGATAGAGTTTGCCAGTTTATAGATATCATGGTAGTAGATATACCATAGACCTATGGATTGATATTGAGTAGGGAATGGTCAATGAAATTGAATGGGTAGTTTGCAACTGATTGGTCTCACATGTGGTTGCCATATAAGAATAGTCAAAACCATATTAAGGTAATGAGAGAACTGCATATGAAGCACAATGTAAATCAATTGGAAGGAAAGAATGAACGTGTAAACTTCTCATCTTTAGTATTGGGTAACTACTTTTTAGAGCTTGATCCTAGGAATTATAAAGCTAAAGAGGCCAGTTGTGAATCAGACACATAGTTCAATCTCCTTCAATTTTCATGGACTAATGATATTGACTGTAATATAGAAAATTTAGTTTCTAACATAGGAAGTAACAGTAATTAGGTAAATTTAGAAGATAGGTTTTGTTTTTTATACCTTGGTGGTTCCAAAACACAAGAGGGATCAGGAGTCAGTTGTGTCTTGATTGACCCAGAAAACAAAAATCAGTTTCTCTCGTATAGACTAGAGTTTGAATGTACAAACAATACTGTTGAGTATGAAGCTTTAGACCAGGGATTGAGGAAATCCATTGAACGCAATGTTAGGAACTTAAAATTTTTGGTGATTTTGAGATAGTATTTAGACAAGTCAGAGACATAATTCATTGTTTATCACCACACCTAAAAGGATATCAATCTGAAGTCTGGAATTCAATATCACATTTTAATGCTTTCAATATAAATTCAATTCCCAGATTACAAAATGTTGCAACTGATTTTTTAGTTGTTTCTGCTATAAGACTAGTATCAACTAATAACAAGTGCTCTATTGAACTTATTTTTAGACCATCAGTAGCAGATAATATTATGAACTTAAGGGTGTTTGTGTTGATGTAATTGTAACTTTGGAATGTATTCATCCATATATCTTATGTATTGTACCCCGATGTCTATTCCGGGATGTGTCTATAATGTAATTGAGTCATGCCATACCCCAATTTTTATTCCAAGAAGTTTCTATAATGTAAACAAGTCATGTCAAGTCATTGTGGGTAACCCTCCTATTAGTCAAGGGTTAAAGTCCCCGTAGTTGTGGGGCCCTAGGGTTATTAGACTATCCTAGAGAAGTCGACCCTAGGTGAGTCATATAAGTCGGGGCAATATTCCCCACCATTTTGTTGAGGATAAACCTCCTTGTTGGTCGGAGGAGGCAAAGCCCCCACAAGTTGTGGGGCACTAGGGTTATTAGACACTCCTAGAGATATCGTCTCTAGTAAGTAATTGTTAAGTGAGGCCGACATGTTGGAGTGGGTTTCAAGTGAATGAAAGAATATAAATAGAGAGTTAGCCTCTCTATTTAACACACACACACACACTCATTGGGGTGCATGAATGAGAGAGAGAAGTTGCTGGGACAAGAGAGAGACTACTGCTGTCAGGAGATCATCTTTATGTCTTCAAGTTTTACTTTTGGTGTTGATTCTATCTCTGAGGAAGTTTCGAGGTTTTCTCCTTTATGGTTTCCCTGAGGAAAATTCTTTGTGTCTCTTATCTCTTGTGTTTTATTGCTATGCATGTTATTCTCTCAGTTAAAGATCCTAAGATCATAATGCTAGCTTGAATGATAAAAATATAACATGGTATCAGAGCTAAACTGAGAGGAATAAATTGTGCAACTACAGAAGCTAGGGATTCCTACTTTTTGGGTCTCTCTCTACAATCCATCAGCAAAAGTATGCTAGGATGACTCTCCATTGAAGGGAGTATCTTTTTGTCGAAGCGGAATTCAATTCCGAGCATTTTCAGTTATTGGTGTGAGAAATTAAGGCTTCTTACAAAAGAGGATTTTTTGAGTGAGCCCGACATAGGATTTCTCTCCTCATAAAAATCTAAGTTTAGAGACCTAGATCAAGTTTTTTGGTTGGGTGAAACTCCAGGAAATTTAAACCCTAGTTTGACCCCGAGCTGGAAAAACCCTAAATACTAAAACTGATAAGTTTTGGTACATTCACTATATCTAGGGATTGGAGAAGGATAAGGAGAGGAAACTTGCATAGGCCTAATATAAAATCCTTATGTACACTGTGTCCAAACTTCAGCCTCATATTCACTATATTCTGGGAGATTTGATCCCTCCACTTTAGGGTTCCAGCCTCTTCCAGGATTCATCCCTAAACAGGACACCTAGGGAGAATTGCTATATCTTGAGATACCTAGGTCTAAATTCGATTTCTGAAGATTTTCTAGAAAGGGAACGGACTTTAATTTCTGTGGTCCACGTTTTAGACTTAGAAGATGAACCAGTGACATGTGGTAGTCCGTACAACTTCGCTATTCTAAACAGTCTTGTAACAGGTTACCTTGGGCAAATGATCATAAGTCCCAATTGGTGAAACAAATTTTGATGGGACCTGTGGTGTTGGAATAGGAACATGTGCGGCTACCTCAGTACAAATTTTCAGACACATAGGAGCATCAATTGTGGATATACCAAGGAAATAGAAACAGGAATTTCTGTAGAAGAAATTGGAAAACTAGGGCTTCCTATTCCGGGAGCTTCCCTCCACTGTTTTCAGAAAAGGAGTACACTGGACAGCTCAATTTGAAGAGATATATTTTTCTATCCAATAAGATCTGAAATATTCCAATTTTTTAAAATTAGAGTTTCTCTAACAAACCCTAGATCAGCCAACTCCAGAACCAGGACAGATACCTCAAATCAGTAAGATCTAATCCTTTGCTATTTTCACTTGAGGTTCTCATCAATTTGATGATAAGCTTGGTGAAGTTGACAACTTACAAGCATGGAAGCATATGATATCCCCGAAGAAAATTAATTGGACACCTACACAAGTATAGAGGTTCCAGTTCCAGAGGGAGATGAGTCTAGAATCCTTACACAAGAAGAACTTGGTCAAGGCTAAGAAGATCATTGTTGATTTAATCATGGATCACCTTATACCACAAGTGTCTTCCCTAAAGACACCTGAAGAGATGTTTGATTCCTTGACCAAGATATTTTAAGGGAAGAACATAAATTAAAAGATGACTCTGAGAAAACAGTTGAAGAATGTAAAGATCCAGAATGCAGAGACCATGCAATCATACCTTAGAAAGGTCTCTCAAATCAAAGAATAACTTGTAGTAGTAGAAGAAGAAGTGGAGAATGCAGAAGTGATGATAGCCACCTTGAATGGCCTCCTAGGATCATGGGATTCATTCATTCAAGGAAGGTGTTCCAGAAGAAAGTGATTACTTTCAGAAATATTCCGGGAATAGCACACACAAGAAGATGCTCAACTCATATTAATAGAAAAGAAGATGGGAAGATCAAGCTCTCACCATCCAAAGAAGATCCCTCAAGCGATGAGGAATATGAAGAACTCAACTCTTGAAGAACCTCTTATCCATATTAGCATTTGGATAAGAAACGATTCTATTATGAATGAAGAAGACGATGAAGCTGAAGGCTCAAGGAGTCTACCCACGAAGCAAATAAATATAAGTATTCAACTGTCATTTCAAGATATTGTTTTGTTATGCATTTGTTTATATTCAGTTCATGTATTATGCATGATAGAATGTTTGCATTAATGACAGTATACTACTAGTATGCATGTGATGGGTAAGTAGCTCATGGTGCTATACAACTCTCCATTGCTACTTATCTAGAATGAAACCTCTTTCCTGACACATTGGATTAGTGCACAATCTCAATGTTTTCCTGGTAGAGATGGAAGGCATCGAGAAAAGTTTCCGTGAGATATGGATGAATGTTGTATTGGATAAAATAGTTGCATGATCATATATTTATGCATAAGAAGTTTTCATTATGAATATACCTTATGAAATGTTTCTAACCATACAACTAATGCATTTTACTTGTAGGAAAGATCGCATACATAATTGCCTACAAGAAAAGAAGAATGAGACTTTTTCCGAAGAACAAGTGATGATAGTTCAAGAGGAAGAATAATATGATGAATGCAGCGACATCATTGATGCAGAAACTTCCAGCTATGAAGAAGTAACTAAGAAGAAAGGGAAGACTAGATCAAGAAGAATGATGTCTAGGATGCAGTATCGAGACCTAAAGAGAAGTTCATAGTTCCATCATGCAATAGATCGAAACATCATGGGATACAAGGAAAGATTCGTAGGACGAGGCATAAACTACGAAGATACATTTGCAACCACCAGAAGTTAAGACACATGACAGACATAAGCATGTGTATAAATGAAAGAAGGCCTTGTATGAACTCAAAAGACACCCATGGGATATCACATACATGATGAGCTTGATGAAGATATTAACCTTTGCTACAAGGTTGAAGATCAAATTCTATACACTAGATGGATACATAGAATATTAGTAGCATAGGAAGCTACTTGTCACTCCAATACAAAATGTTTCAGTGCATAGAGTACGAAAGACAGAGGGAGTATGATGCTCTGCTTTAGAGGGAGTGAATACATAATCTATTGAGGTTTGACATGGTACGATAGGATGGACATATTACTGATGACTCTAGGCTTTACTGAGAGTAAAGTGGATTCCAACCTTTTCTTCAAGGTTGAAGGTGGAAGACCAGTGATGCTCCGGTTATGTGTCAATGCACTATTTTCTAGGCATGGAGGTGTGGTAGAATGCAAATGGAATTTCCCTAGGAAAAGGGAAATATATGGTAGAGATCCTAAAGAGGTTCGGGATGATGGACTGAAAGGCCATGACCACACCTATGGCATCGAACCTAAAACTGTTGAGTGATGCTTCATTAGAAGCAGTTGATGCCACGATGTATCGTCAAATGACTGGGTCCTTGATGTACCTGACGAACACGAGACCAGATATTTGCTTTGCTGTGAACACCTTGAGCTAGTTCTTGATAGATCCAAGACATGTTCACTTGACTGCTGCAAATTATATTTTGAGGTACTTGGAGGGTACAATTGATTATGGGCTCAAGTACGAGGAAAATCAGAAGACTAACCTAGAGGGTTATGTTGATTCAGATTGGGCAGGCAGTGCCATCAATAGGAAGAGCACTTCAGGATGTTGTTTTAGTATGGGATCAGGTGTGATCTCTTGGTTTAGCAGGAAACAATCCTGTGTGGAACTGAGTACAGCTGAAGCAGAGTATGTTATATCTTGTTCAGCTAGTTGTGAGGCAGTATGGATGAGGAAGCTACTGTCTGATTTATTTGATCTCTAGATGGATGCTACTTGTATACATTGTGACAACTAGAGTTGTGTGAAGTTGTCTGAGAATACAGTGTTCCATGACAAGTCGAAGCATATCGATATCAAGTATCACTATATCAGGGATATGGTGCAGAGGGGAGCAGTGAAGCTCCAGTATGTTGCAACAGATGATCAAATAGCTGATGTGTTGACAAAGTAATTGGCCAGAGTGAAGTTTGAGTACTTCAGGGAGAATCTTGGTGTTCTCCAGGTCGAGGTCCCTTCCAAGGGGAAGTGATGAGTCTGGAAGCCATTCTGATGAGTAGGTCAGATGTAAGGGCTGAGCCATTCTGTCATGGTGAGAGGATTGGTTCCTTCCATGTCATATATGAGTGCTAATCCATTCTAATATGACTATAGTATTGGTTCCTACATGATCAGATATAAGGGCTACTTCCATTCTCTGGGAGAATGGAGGCACCTGGTCAGTTACCAGGTAGCTCAGTCTAGGACTGGGGGCCATTCTGATGTGATTGTAGGATTGGTTCCTACAAGATCAGATGTGAGTGCATGCCATTTTGATGAGTAGGTCAGATGTAAGTGTTGTGCCTTTCTGATGAGTAGTTTAGATGTGAGTGCTGGCCATTCTGATGAGTAGGTCAGATATAAGGGCTACTAAATACCTACAAGGAGGTAGGCCTACAACCAGCATGAAAAAGGGTTGGCTCTGTAGAACTTCCTGTGACAAGAAGAATCATGAGATAGCACCCATGGTACTAATGCAAATCGAGTGAGGATCTAGATCCAGTGATGATATCTAGTGATGATCCAGATCCAGTGATGATGTCCAGTGATGATCCAGATTGAGTGATGATCCAGATCCAGTGATGATCTAGATCCAGTGATGATGTCCAGTGATGATCCAGATCCAGTGATGATGATCTAGATCCAGTGATGATCTAGATCCAGTGATGATGATCTAGAACCAGTGATGATCCAGATCTGATGATGAAAGATGACTTGAAGATGAAAATGACAAGAGCTTGACGATGATCCAGATGATACAAAGAAGAAGACTTGTGCTAATAAATTGTGTCAAGAGAATACCTTCCTAGTTAAGAGCAATTGTTGATGTAATTGTAACTTCGGAATGTATTCATTTGTATATCTTATGTATTGTACCCCGATGTTTATTTCGGGATGTGTCTGTGATGTAATTGAGTCATGTCATACCCTAATGTTTATTCCAGGAAGCTTCTATAATGTAAACAAGTCATGTCAAGCCATTGTGGGTAACCCTCCTATTGGTCAAGGGTTAAAGTCCCCGCAGTTGTGGGGCCCTAGGGTTATTAGACTATCCTAGAGAAGTCAACCCTAGGTGACTCATTGTAATTCGGGGCAATAGTCCCCACCATTGTGTTAAGGATAAACATCCTTGTTGGTCAGAGGAGGAAAAGTCCCCATAAGTTGTGGGGCACTAGGGTTATTAGACACTCCTAGAGATGTCAGCTCTAGTAAGTAATTGTTAAGTGAGGACGACATGTTGGAGTGGGTTTCAAGTGAACAAAAGAATATAAATAGAGAGTGAGCCTCTCTATTTAACACACACACACTCACTCATTGGGGTGCATGAGTGAGAGAGATAAGTTGTTGGGACAAGAGAGAGACTACTGCTGTCAGGAGATCATCTTTATGTTTTTGGGTTTTACTTTTGGTGTTGATTCTATCTCTGAGGAAGTTGCGGGGTTTTCTCCTTTATGGTTTCCCCAAGGATAATTCTTTGTGTCTCTTGTCTCTTGTGTTTTATTGCTGTACATGTTATTCTCTCAGTTAAATATCCTAAGATCATAATGCTAGCTTGAATGATAAAAATCTAACAGTTTGATGACGATGAACAAATTATTGATTTTCTGACAAATGATGAAGCTTTCAAAGGCTCTGTAATCAATGATGAAGAGCATCAAGATCCTTTGAAAAATGGTGAATCAACCAAAGGAAATTTCATGCCCAAAGGAGTAAGGACATTGGAAGGGATGTTTGATTTACATAAAAAATTTAGAAAGCGAGCCAACGTCAAGACTAATAGTTCATCCATGCAATATGAACTGATAAATTTGGGGACGGAAGCTAACCCAAGTACGTGAACATGGGAAAGTGTTTCTCTCCCAGAGAAAGGAGTCGGTTTATCAATTTGTTTCAGCAATATAAAGATACATTTTCTTGGACATATGAAGACCTAAATACATATGACACACCTATCATTCAACGCATTATTCCTATTAAAGTGGGTGTAAAACCATTCCAGCAACAACTAAGGAAAATGCATCCAAAGTTGGAACCTTTAATCCAAAATGAGGTAGAGAAATTACTTGATGCAAATATTATTTTTAGAGTCCGACATTCATAATGGGTAGAAAATTTGGTTCCAGTGAGAAAGAAATCAAGAAAAATAAGGTTATGTGTTGACTTTCGAAATATGAACAGAGCTTCAAATAAGGACAACTATCCAGTTCCACCAATGGAACAAATTCTCGAGACGGTATGAGGTTCGGAATTGTTCTCCTTATTAGATGGATTTTCAGGCTATAGCCAAGTATTGGTGGTTGAACAAGATAGACTGAAAAATACATTTCAAACTAAGTGGGGAACATTTGCTTATAGAAGAATTCCCTTTGGTCTCATAAATGTTGGAGCTACATTTCAAAGGGAAATGGATATCGCTTTCTGGGGATTAATCAGCCATAGTGTGGTGGTATATCTAGATTATGTGACTGTTTTCTATAAGAAAAGGGAAGATCATGTTTTTCATTTAAAACAAATTTTTGATCGCTGTAGAAAATATGGCATATCTTTGAATCCAAAGAAAAGCATTTTCACAGTTTTAGAAGGAAAATTGTTGGGTCCTATTATTTCAAAAAGGGAATCTCCATAGACCCCAAAATAATTGAAGTTATATCTCGTATTCCCTTACCCCATAACAAAAAATATATGCAATCATTTATGGGTACGATAAATTTTGTTCGAAGGTTTGTTCCATACTTTGCACAAATAATGAAACCTTTGCAACAAATGGTGAAGCAAAGTGTGCAGTTTAAATGGACTGATGTGGAGAAGGTTTCCTTTAATGACATCAAAGCAAAAATAGCTCATGTACCTTGTTTAAGAAGTCCTGATTTTGAAAAGGATTTTATTATGTATACTTTTGCTTCAGACAACTTGCTTGCAGCAGTGCTCACATAGAAGGGATAATTGGGAGATGAGTACCCAATATCATTTATGAGCACTGGATTACAAGGGGTTGAATTGAATTACCCTATTGTAGGGGTTGAATTGAATTACCCTACTATAGGGGATGAATTGAATTACCCTGCTGTAGACAAACAGGCATATGTAGTTTTCAAAGAAGTAAAACAATTTACACCTTACATTTTAAAAAATAGAAACAAAGTAATTGTCCCTCATTGAGCTGTCAGAACCCTCTTCATACAAAAAGAATTAGGAGAATGAAGAGGGAACTGGGTGACAACATTATAGGGGTATGATTTAGAAATGAAACCAGCCACTATTATTAAAGGTCAAGGGCTATGTATGTTAATTATGGAATTTCATACTAATAAGGATTATGATTAGTAAAATGAAGTAGAGTTAAACATGATTGATGTATGTCCTATCTTTACTGCTCCTGAATATTGGTATAGAGACCTGGTGCATTACCTCCAATAAGGATATTTACCAGAGCATTGGAACTATAAGCAACGAAGGGCACTTCATATGAATTCATCCTCCTACCAGATAATCAATGGAGTTTGTTTTAGGAAGAACTATGATGGAGTGTTCCCAAGATTCCTTAAACAAGAAGATGCTTTCAAAGTTTTTAAGGAATTGCATGATGGCCCCGCAGGACGGAATTTCGTTGGAGATAATACCACTAACAAGATCCTCAGAGCTGGCTATTATTGGCCAACATTATTTAAATATGCTCATGCTTATAAGAGAAGGTGCGATGTATTCCAAAGAAGCAGTGGAATATTAGCAAAAGAAGCTAGACCATTGCAACCTGTCATTATCTTAGAGCCTTTTGAACAGTGGGTTATAGACATCATTAGGGAAATAAACCCAAATTCTTCACTACAACATAAATATATTCTCATGGCTATGGACTATTTTATAAGATGGGTTGAAGCGATGCCATTACGCAAAGTGAATGAGGACGTGGTCATCAAATTCCTACAAGAAAACATTTTGACCAGGTTTGGGGTTCCAATTTCACTTGTTTTTTATAATGCGTCTTATTTCTCATCCATTAAGATGATTGAATTCGATTGTGAAAAGGGAATCAAATTACATTATTCCTCCAATTATTATCCTCGGGGAAATGGGTTAGCAAAATCAACAAACAAAAATATTATCAAAATTCTAAAGAATACTTGTTATTGAAAATGAAAAAAGCTGGCACACAACACTTCCCAATTCACTATGGGAAGATAGGGTTCCCCAAATAACTCCTTAGGAGTGTCCGCTTATACTCTGGTTGATGGGAAATAATTTATTTTACCCTTGAACATTCTACTTCCATCCTCTCGGTTAGCTCAAGCCTCATGAGGATCCGGTAGTGAATTTTTACAAGCTCGTATTAACACTTTGCTGAAAATTGAAGAGTCTAGACTTAAGTATAAAGAAAGATTTAAACAACAACAAGAAATTGTCAAGAGGTGGTTTGATAAGCGAAAATCTGGAAAAGGGAATTTTGAAATAGGAGACTTGGTTCTAAAATGGGATCACTCACATGACAAGAATGGAAAACATACCAAATTTCAACATCTATGGGTTAGTCCCTATCATATTTATAAGAAGCTAGTCCCCTCAACCTATAAGTTACAATATTTACAAGGGCATGAAGATAACCTTCCTATTAATATCCTTGTTCTCAAACCATATTTAACCTAGTTCTTTTAGGGAGTCCTTTTGTACATAAATAAACTCTTTCTTTCATTTTATTGTTTCCTACCATTTGCTTTCTTTTGCTGATTTACTTTAGTTCATTTGATTTTGTTTCAGAGTGAGCTAGCTCAATTTTTGGTGCTCGGGGACATAGGGATGAATCATTGCAAAATGATTTGAAATCCAAGAACTTCTTATTGGGAGATATATGGAAGACTTTGATAGAAGATGAGATTCTTTAAATAATAGACTATTGAAAGGGAAGCTATTTCAAGAACACATTGAAGTCTTGCTTAACTAAGGTGTATGAGGTCTAGAATACTATATTGGGGCTCCATCCACTTTCACACTAATATCTATCCTAGGAAGCTTATGACGATACCCACAGAAAGGAAGTAGAATTGACAGTGTATGGTATTCAAAATAATCCCATGCCACAAAATGAAAGCCAAAAGGATTAAGATAAAGAGTCAAAATTCCAAAATAGAAATATACATCAAGAAGATATACTGAAGAAATAAATCAGTGAAATGAATGGATTGCTCAAAAATGTTCTTCTCCATCTATGAGTTGAAACAAGTCATCACTCACACAAAAGGACATCATGGATGGAAGAACCTAAATCAATTTCTCAAAGTAAAAGATGTAATCGAGGAAGACTCGAAAGAAAAATGTCTTTAAGCATTAAAAGAATGTGAATGGCATGGGAATGAGGAACAAATGAATGCATTTGTCTAACTCTGCCACGATCCTGTGGTGTCATATTCGGCAGCAACTAAACATAGAGGTAAAATGAATCTCACATTTTTGCCCCAAGAGGGTTATCAGAACTTCTAATCCTGGTTACCCTACCCCAAAAGAGTACAATCAATGTGATGCACTGAATTTTACATCCATGGAGAAGTCTAGCTTCTTAAATGATATTGAAGAAGACCTGAAATAATTTGCTCTAATCGAGTACCATGTAGCAATTTTTGTTTCAAAAAGATAGTTTTTTCATAGATTTGTGTTCATCGGCTAGTCGCCAATTGTTGTTGTTGCAACTGCTTCCCCAAAATTTTATAATTTTAGGGCCCCTCCTTAAAATTTTGGTTTTAAGCATTCCTTAGACTGGTACTACTCCTTGAAATTTTTCATTCCATAACTTGGTTTTTCTATGAACAAGACATAAAATCTTTTCACTAAGTTAGGAAACTCATATTTTTCTTCCAACGTGTTGGAAGAACTCAGCGAGTCAAGCGGACATGTCGGAAGAAATCAGCTTTTGTGTCCATCGTTCTTTAGTCAATGTCATTTTCTTTGACATGTTTTATCGAAAACATTTTATGAGTTTTTACTGACGGTGTCGGCGAAACTTAGCCTTTTGAGCTGGCACTATCAAATAACCTTACCATTCCTTTCCGACACTTTTCAGTGGAGGAGTTTCTTGAGTTCATCGGAATATCCCATCGAGTTTTTTCGACGGTGTTGGAGGAACTTAGTGTTTGAAGCCGATGTGTTCGAAAAAACTTTAATTTTGCGGTCGACAGTCTTTGTTGGAACACTTTTGTGAGTTGTGCCAATAGTATTTTCATCTAAAGAGTTGGACGAGTTTTCGCCAATTGTGTCAGCAAAAATCAGCTTACGTCACTGACACTGTCCCAAAAAACTCAGATATTGACGCTGACGAGAAAGTTTTTGACAAATTTTTAAGTTGGGTGATGAAATGATGTTTTCAACCTCACGACATTTATTATCTTAACCACAACATTAATTTTTGTATCAACCTTTTTCTATATATAAACACGGTGAGTTTTTTTGTATTGTTACCACAATCCCATTTTGGATGCATCCAATCATCATTAGACACTTGGAGCTTTCAGATTTCATCGCCAAGCGTCGTACCCATACCAACAATTTCCAGGTATGCCCTAGAACTTATCTGTGTCTCGTGTTATTTTAAAATCTTGAAATAATTGCATTGTTCAAGGTTTAGGGTTACTCTAGTAGGTTGTTTGTTGTCACTGTCTGTGGCATTGTGTTAAAGTCGAAACCTCATCCCATAGGGTTTCTAGTTAATTGGTAAACCATCGAGATCTTCCCTATCCTAGATCTATGAAAAACCTTGATCTCTCTAAGTGTTTTTATATCCTTCTAGCCAAGCCATCATAAGTTTTGTCTCCACCTTCATCAGGCCGTTTGATTTTGTTATTCAAGCTGTAGATATGTGTATGTCAAAAATCTGGGTTTTTATGATGAAGTTATGGTAGGTTGGATGTTTTGTTGACTATAACTTGTTTGGTTTGATTTTGTATGCAGTGATAGGGAAATATTTGGTGGATTTGCACTTTAAGTATCACTGTGTTTGAAATCTTTGTCCTAGAGTCTCTTTTCAGGCAGTGTTGACTCCATAATTTTCCCCTTAGGGTCGGCGCTATCGTTTAATAGGTTTTCATGGGTTTTAGGTTCAAGCCAGGGTTTCAAGGTCCCTAAAGACACCCTCAGTTTCGAGTCACCAAGCCTTTGCCACATTTTTACTAGTTGTCTTCTTACCACTGAAGAAATTCAGTCAGAAGAGGTCTCAACATTTTAAAGTTTTAAATCCAAATGAATAAAGAGTATAAATAATCTTGGTAAACTGTGTGAACAAAAGCACAAGGAAGTCAATATGCATGCCTTAAAAACTAGTTGAAATTGAGTATCCTCCAGTATCTTGACCTATTTAGAAGCACAAAATGAATGTATTAGAATAGATATCTCACTCCCAAAATAACATATACGCCTGTGTTGATGAGTTTCATTTGAGCTTTTACCAAATATTCACCTTTGTTGCAAATAAAATGGCTAGGAAACCTTTGGGGAGTGACCTCTCTTCTCCTTATGAGACTGTTTCTAAGTGGATGATCATGGAATGGTAAATACTATTATGTTTTCTTCTATTATATTAGACACTAGATGTAATCTAATCTTTTGAAAAAGAATAAGATATTTTTTAACAATAATTATGTAACTTGGATTCTCATTTTAGTTATTTCATATTGATAAAAATGCATGTTACTCTCACTAAGACATCTCTTGTTGTGATCATGCTAGAGTTTTAATCCTCACCTCACACCATGCTGAAGAAGAGAGGAAAGAATAGGGCTAAGGTCACTGAAGATGATTCAAACATGGAGGTAATGGCCAGGATTGAAATCATATATGAAGACACAAAAGCCATCATAGGAGCCGAACGGGTATTTAAGTGGGGTCAAATATATCATATGATCAAAGACCAAAATGTCCCTGATGCATGCCTGAAAGATATTCCTTTGTATGAAAATATAATAAAATCAAGTATCATGAAGGCATCTACGTACCCAGAGCTCTTCCCGTGTGCTGAGGTAATTGAATGGATCCTACCATGAACAGACTTAGCCACCATGGTTATTTCCAATAAAGAAGGGAAATCCTTTGCTTCCTTCACTTTGGCATGTATAACCAAATCATGCAAACTACCCACTCCACATACTATGATGGCACATGACTGGGTGAAAAGTGTGAATTTAGAAATTTTGAATGTGTTAAATAGATGATGGTAGCAAGAAAGAAACTACGCCAGAAAGCCACTAGCAAGTACAAGACTCCAAGTTTAGACCCTCCTTATGGGGTCATAGCGCTATTGCTAAATAGGATCTTCGACGGGGCAAATGGGAAATGGTACAAAATGAGTTGGATCGCATTAATATACCATGTGGCATTGGAAGGAACCATTTTTAGCTGGGAGGATATTGTATCAAGCAGCTTGTCGTCATGTATAGTTGCTGCACAGGGAGGCCTGACTCAAAGAAAGTCAGAATTTTAGATGGGCACTTACTTGATCGATTGCATTTTATTCCTACACCCATTCCCTCAGATCGTTTGTACTTGGGATCACACCAAGACCCCCATCTATGTTTCCTATCAAATTCTTTGGGTGCACAAGTACTCAAGCTTCTACAAGATCATATGTGAAGAATTTCTGATGCCTCTGCATGAGCAAATTTTCCTGAAAGAGTGCAACTGTACGTCTGAAGGTGCCATGGAAATCATATGTGAAAATGGGGATTATTATTTCTCTAAGGAAAGTACTTACCTAAGGATGTATGGAGGATCTAGAGCCCCATCACTGATGCCTAGGTATGCCACGAACTATATAGTCCACAAGGAAGTAGTTCGATAATTGTTTATATATAGAGAAGGAATTTTTTTGTTCAACATGAAGAAGGCAGTTTTCCCACCACTTCCTTTCTACATAGGTAGTTATAAATTCATGAGGGTAAAAAATGCATCGGAATTTGTAAACAATCTCAAAATTTTCCACTTTAGGGAAAAGCGTTTCCACAGAAATGACTCCTATGACAAGGTTGCAAACCATTGTGTGTCTGTAGGAGTTCATTTTGAATATTCTCATCATTTTGATAAAGATGAGGAGACATATAGAAATGCTTGCAACATGAATTCTCTAAGTAAGTGTTTCAAGAAAAAGAGCAATACCATTGGGGAAAAGGTAGCATCAAAACAACAGAACATCAGAAGCAATAGGAAGAAGCTACAAGAAAACTAGAATAATATGCTTGAAGGATTATGGAAGAAGCTGAGAAGGAACTAGCCGAAGAGGCTTAAAGGAAAAAATAAGAGGAAGAATGATTACAAAAGGAATCATAAGAGAGAGTAAGAGAAGAAGTTGAGAAAGTAGTTGAGGAATTGAGAAAGAAGGAGAAAGAAGAAAAGGACAGAGAAATTTTGGACCACGACACTACCCAAGATAATCCAGCAGACCCTCTTGCCTCATCTAGTGGCATGATCACAAGATGCCATGTACTTCTTGCAGAACTAGGGCTAGTTTCTTTGACTCCATCCAACCATCACACAGTGGCATGCTTGGACACTATATTCTTCGACAAGAATAGGAAACCCATTGTTAGAAGATCAAAAAATAGATTAAAGATCGACACTCAACCCGATGTGGTCATATTGACCAAGAAAATGAGGATCCTCAATCCTTTGCATCTGTAAGTGTAGTAGCTGTGCAAGACAATGCAGATAATGTTGACAAGTTGATGGAAGATGCAAAGCATTATAAAGAAAGGATGCTCAAAATGAAAGACACTTTGGTAAAGGAAAGAGAAGAAGGATGAGAGTTAAAGAGAAAGCATGGGGCTACAATATCTGAGAAGGAGAGTCTCCAAAAGGAGTATCAATATCTGGAAATAGACAGGGGTTCATTAATGGTGCAGATGACCATCATGGAAAGGGAGAAAAAGGATTTTGAAGACAAGATTGCAGGACTGGAATCATAGAAATCCGTCGCAATACGTTAAGTCTAAGAACTAAGTACCCAAGTGGAAGAACTAGTGACACAGAGAGGAGGTTATGAATCTCAATTGAATATAGCAAACGATAGGTAGCCAAATATCACCCCTTTCTGTGATCATTCCTACTTAATCCGAAGAAAGTTTCATCAAGTCCAATTGAATCTTGCTAAGGAGATATATAATTTCAATCAGGAAGAGACAAGTTTAAATGAAATTGCAGCAATCTCGCTTGATTTCAAAACAAGGCTATTAAAGGTTATAGAAAAGGTTCAAGGCCAGGTGACTTGGGTGGAATCCAATTCAGCATTTCCACACTTGCCTCAAAATACAGCAGAAGGTTTGAATATATAATTAGCACTCCTAGAGTTCTACAGCAAATCTTCTTTGTGATTGACCACGGGAGTCGAAAAGACTATGGAGCAATGCACAGAGTTATACCATAAAATGCGCTTGGTTCATAATAAATTCCATACTTCTTCGGCAGCAAAGATCAGCATTTGAAGTGTCTCCAGGATAGATTGCATTAATATGAACAAATCATTCAGAAAATTGAAGGCATTAATGAAGAGGTGGTTAAAACCTATATTGCAAAAGCCTCTGTTAGTAATTATCTCTTGGAATATCTGTATAGATTGACCCCACCAAAAGTGGCAGAAGTGGAGTCAGAGTTGGCGGTGCATGAAATAACTGTAAGATTGTTGGATCCAGTGGATTACTAAACTATTGCATAACAAGAAAATGCATGGGGATAGTACATCTCAAGACTAACTAAACCCACTTGAAATTTTGTCTTTTCTATATTTTGGCACTTTATGTAATTTATTTTTATTTCCTTATTGTATGGCACTAAAGGAAATAATTTTTAAGTCCTAAGTCAGGGAAATTCTAAAGCCGGGGAATTCAAAGAGTCATTTGTAATAGTATTATAAATAGGATTAGACGATAGAATAGAAGGGACTTTCACTAGAGCAAGCATGCTGATTTTATTTGTAAGAAGAACTACTTTTTCTGCTAATAAAGAAGAACATATTTTGTTAGGAAAGGACTAGACATGCTTTTTCATGGGTTGTGTGGAATATAAATGGCGAACTATTTCCTTTTAGCTTCCATGCAACTCTGAGATCGTTCTGACCCTTTATGAATGATTTCTTTAGTGATGAATGATTTTGCTTCCTATTTGAAATCCTGTGCATATATTTAGTAATGAATGCTTTCATATTTCAAAGCTATATTTGTTAATTTTTTCCGTTGTAATTATGTGTATGGAATAAAACAACTATCTACAAAATTCGATATGGATAACTACAATACATTACTCTCTATCTTTTAAAATCTTCTCCCCTATGGATAGGATAGATTAGTTTAGAATATACTATAATACAATATATTTTCTTGATTTAGAAGTGGTTGAGAAACAAGATTTATGTAAGGAACGATCTAAGAACTTGCGCAATGCTTTTGAGGTTCTTGTTTATCAGTCACTTGCATTTACCTTAGGCATTTGCATTTCATCCTTAAAATAATAAAATCACATAAACGATGGACCGAGCCGTAATCGGTAAAAGAATTAAACATTTTTTTTATTCTACGGTAGTCGAGACGCTAACCGAACAGGTTCCCTATACCAAATTGTGAACGATCTAGTTGGGGTCGCTTACTAGGGAGAATCCCTACTGTCGGTACCTAGGAAGTTTCCAAACCTCAATAGGGGGTAGTTCTGATATTTCCTCTGGGAACATCTGAAAATTCATTCAAAACAGGATGATCATCTAGGATGGTTTTACTTTCACTATTAAGCAAGTCCGTGACCTGAATTGCATATATTTTGCAACCTTTCCTGATGCATACTTTTAGTTGCATTGCATAAATTTGCCTCACCAAGATGGGTTTGGATACACCCTTTACAATTCTAACAACTTCATCTTCAGCAGTGTACATAAAATTCTTGTCAAAACAATTTAGTATAACTCTATATTTTTCTAGCCAATCCATGTGGATTATCATGTCATAAGAACCTAATGAAAAAACATTTAGATTGATTCTAGTCATATGATTTTGTAATTTGATTTCACAATTAACAATATAACCAGTTATTTTTCATTTAGCCCCTATAGCTAATTGAATAAACCATGGTTTCATATTTTTTACCTTGGTTAGAAATTGTACCTTTGATTTCCACAATTGAATATTGGTGGTCTTCCTGTCGGTCTTCTAGGGTTGTGTTGGTGCTAGGAAAATATAGGAAGGATTCACTAGAATTCTTCCTAAGAAGGTAAAGAGCCTAATCTCAGAAAAGAAGAGAAGTTGGGATAGAAGAAGAAACAGAAGAGCAAAAGCATATAAGGAATAAAGAGTTAAGGAAAGAAGTAGTCGTAGAAGAAACTGTGGCAGAGGAAGAGTTAGGAACATAAGAGAAGCCTCAACAGGAGAAAAGGATGCGATGAGATAAAATGAGACATGAGGAGACATGCTAGAGAAGACGTGCAATGGTGAAAAGGATGAAAATGAAAGTTCAAGGAAGAACGTTGGTATGAGATTGGCTAGAATGTGTTGGCAAGGGTTTTTGGGTAAGTGAGTTGTGTTGCACCGCGGAGGCTATGCAAGCTCATGCGACACCATGCAAGGAAAACACAGCGTGATGGGTGGAAAACAAACTGCTTTTCAATATTTTATGGAAACAGACAGGGGTTCATTAATGGTGCAAATGACCATCATGGAAGGGGAGAAAAAGGATTTTGAAGACAAGATTGCAGGACTGGAATCACAGAAATCCGTCACAATACGTTAAGTCTAAGAACTAAGTACCCAAGTGGAAGAACTAGTGACACAGAGAGGAGGTTATGAATATCAATTGAAGATAGCAAATGACAAGTAGCCAAATATCACCCCTTTTTGTGATCATTCCTGCTTAATCCGAAGAAAGTTTCATCAAGTCCAATTGAAACTTGCTAAGGAGATATATAAGTTCAATCAGGAAGAGACAAGTTTAAATGAAATTGCAGCAATCTCGCTTGATTTCAGAACAAGGCTATTAAAGGTTATAGAAAAGGTTCAAGGCCAGGTGACTTGGGTGGAATCCAATTCAGCATTTCCACACTTGCCTCAAAATACAGCAGAAGGTTTGAATATATAATTAGCACTCCTAGAGTTCTACAGCAAATCTTCTTTGAGATTGACCACGGGAGTTGAAAATACTATGGAGCAAAGCACAGAGTTATACAATAAAATGCGCTTGGTTCATAATAAATTCCATACTTCTTCGGGAGCAAAGATCAGCATTTGAAGTGTCTCCAGGATAGATTGCATGAATATGAACAAATCATTCAGAAAATTGAAGGCATTAGTGAAGAGGTGGTTAAAACCTATATTGCAAAAGCCTCTGTTAGTAATTATCTCTTGGAATATCTGTATAGATTGACCCCACCAAAAGTGGCAGAAGTGGAGTCAGAGTTGGCGGTGCATGAAATAACTGTAAGATTGTTGGAGCCAGTGGATTACTGAACTATTGCAGAACAAGAAAATGCGTGGGGATAGTACATCTCAAGACCAACTAAACCCACTTGAAATTTTGTCTTTTCTATATTTTGGCACTTTATGTAATTTATTTTTATTTCCTTATTGTATGGCACTAAAGGAAATAATTTTTAAGTCCTAAGTCAGGGAAATTCTAAAGCCGGGGAATTCAAAGAGTCATTTGTAATAGTATTATAAATACGAGTAGACGATAGAATAGAAGGGACTTTCACTAGAGCAAGCATGCTGATTTTATTTGTAAGAAGAACTACTTTTTCTACTAATAAAGAAGAACATATTTTTTTAGGAAAGGACTAGACATGCTTTTTCATGGGTTGTGTGGAATATAAATGGCGAACTACTTCCTTTTATCTTCCATGCAACTCTAAGATCGTTCTGACCCTTTATGAATGATTTCTTTAGTAATGAATGATTTTGCTTCCTATTTGAAATCCTGTGCATATATTTAGTAATGAATGCTTTCATATTTCAAAGCTATATTTGTTAATTTTTTCTGTTGTAATTATGTGTATGGAATAAAACAACTATCTACAAAATTCGATATGGATAACTACAATACATTACTGTCTATCTTTTATAATCTTCTCCCCTATGGATAGGATAGATTAGTTTAGAATATACTATAATACATTATATTTTCTTGATTTAGAAGTGGTTGAGAAACAAGATTTATGTAAGGAACGATCTAAGAACTTGCGCAATGCTTTTGAGGTTCTTGTTTATCAGTCACTTGCATTTACCTTAGGCATTTGCATTTCATCCTTAAAATAATAAAATCACATAAACTATGGACCGAGCCATAACCGGTAAAAGAATTAAACATTTTTTTTATTCTACGGTAGTCGGGACGCTAACCGAACAGGTTCCCCATACCAAATTGTGAACAATCTAATTGGGGTCGCTTACTAGGGAGAATCCCTACTGTAGGTACCTAGGAAGTTTCCAAACCTCAATACGGGGTAGTTCTGATATTTCCTCTGGGAACATCTGAAAATTCATTCAAAACAGGATGATCATCTAGGATGGTTTTACTTTCACTATTAAGCAAGTCCGTGACCCAAATTGCATATATTCTGCAACCTTTCATTATGCATACTTTTAGTTGCATTGCAGAAATTTGCCTCACTAAGATGGGTTTGGATACACCCTTTACAATTCTAACAACTTCATCTTCAGCAGTGTACATAAAATTCTTGTCAAAACAATTTAGTATAACTCTATATTTTTCCCGCCAATCCATGTGGATTATCATGTCATAAGAACCTAATGAAAAAACATTTAGATTGATTCTAGTCATATGATTTTGTAATTTGATTTCACAATTAACAATATAACCAGTTATTTTTCATTTAGCCCCTGTAGCTAATTGAATAAACCATGGTTTCATATTTTTTACCTTGGTTAGAAATTGTACCTTTGATTTCCACAATTGAAGATTGGTGGTCTTCCTGTCAGTCTTCTAGGGTTGTGTTGGTGCTAGGGAAATATAGGAAGGATTCACTAGAATTATTCCTAAGAAGGTAAAGAGCTTGATCTCAGAAAAGAAGAGAAGTTGGGATAGAAGAAGAAACAGAAGAGCATAAGCATATAAGGAATAAAGAGTTAAGGAAAGAAGTAGTCGCAGAAGAAACTATGGCAGAGGAAGAGTTAGGAACATAAGAGAAGCCTCAACAGGAGAAAAGGATGCAACGAGATAAACTGAGACATGAGGAGACATGCTAGAGAAGATGTGCAATGGTGAAAATGATGAAAATGAAAGTTCAAGGAAGAACGTTGGTATGAGATTGGCTAGAATGTGTTGGCAAGGGTTTTTGGGTAAGTGAGTTGTGCTGCACCGCAGAGGCTATGCAAGCTCACATGACACCATGCAAGGAAAAGACAGCATGATGCGCGGAAAACAAACTTCTTTTCAATATTTTATGCATCTTGTTGTATCGGTTGACCACATTTTGTGAATATAGGTCATTAGTGGTTAAATCAGTTAGGAGTTAGTTAGAAGTGGACCTTAAATATAAAGGCGCAAGCCTATATATAGAATTAATATTGCATAAGTTGATATACAAAAGTGAGAAGTGATAGCAGAGAGCAGTTAAAAGATTGAATCTTTTGTTATCTATATGCGACCTTGTGGGTCAATATTTCCCTCGTTGTGGAGAAAGAAAGCTATTGTTTTGGGTCTGTTGCGCAAAATGTAATATGATACAGTGGATGTTGAATTGAACTACTGTTGTATTTTACCTTTTTTTGTCTTTATGTACTGCGATGAAAATGTCTAATGATTCTATTTTTTGAATGGAGAATGCAATACTGTTGCGATGAACAAACGAATGATGCATGTAATACTATTGCGATGAATGAATGATGTAATATGTTATATCTGTGGTTGTGATGGCAGATATGTGATGAATATTGTGATATCTAATAAAAGGATCTGCTAGATCTGATAGTTATGTTGATAAATCATTGATGCCCCAATCCTCCTCCTTACTATTGGAAACTCAGTTCCGACAGCTCTCCCTTGAACATCTCGGGTGAGACTTCATCCACTCTGTGGGTGTTTTTAAGCAGGGTAAAACTTGTTTGGACCAATGCTCAAGGAGATTGTGTTGGTTGGGAGTCGACAGAATGGGGACCCGTGTCGATGAGGCTTTGTTGGTGGGTTTAGGCCAAAAAATGGTTCTCTTTCCAGGACTTGGTTGCGACTAAAGAGGAGGATATGTTGTAGCATCCTACGAAAATAGAGATCCAAGATTGGTTCGACCTAAGACTGCAAAAATTTTATGAAGCTAAGAACCAAAACTCAAAGTCAACAACAAATGCATGGTTGGCAAGGTACATTCACGACGATCCTCATGAATGGTTTTTTTGTGAACTTCATGTCATACTCTACAAGTGGCTGGCATGATTCACCTACAAGAAGCACAACTTCCAGGGAGGAGAGTCGACATCTTGGACCCCCGACCTAATTCAGGAACTCCAAGAAACTAACAATACGGTGTCACGGGCTGTTGAAGTTTGGTTGGATAGTATTCTGGAAGGATACATTACTGAGTTCACAGTCGATACTAACAAGTCCTACAGCAAAGTAGAATGGGAGTTCTTTAACAGACCACGCGATAGGTTCTTACTGTCTTTGCAACTATCAATCAAGATTCTTGTTTGTGAGAAGGGCATACCAAAGATGCACCTTGAGTAGCAAAACTATGGTGTGCAGTGGCTGTGAACAATGCTATAGAGGGGGGCGATGAATGGAGAGATAAGGGTTAGATGGGTGTGAGCTTCGATGAGACTGTGAGGGAAGTCGAGGAAGAGAGTGGTTGTACAAGGGTAGGATCAAGGTTCCGAGTAGAGAAGAGGAAGAGGATAGGGGGAGGTCCTGCTATGATCGAAACGCAAGACCGCAAAGGAAAACCACACAGGACGAAGCAACCCTACATCGATGAAGAGGATGAGTAGACCCAGGCCATGCCCAGTGTAGAAGCATGTTCAAAACTCGGTAGCAATGTGTCCACACCTCCACACACTACTCCACCATCAGGAAAATATATGCATTCCATGTCAATGTGTCCAACGTGCCAAGCATCATCCAGTAGTAAAGCATCGTCTGCAGGAAGAAGGTCTAGGATGGCAAGAGACAATATGAAGCTACCTATGTTCCCTGGAAATGGCACTGATGACCCAGAACAATATTGGTTCTTATGTGAGGCAATCTATACTTCCAGACAGACTACCAATGAAGATATAAAGAAATACCAGTTAGCAACCACCCTTTGGGGTCTTGCACTTGATTGGTACATGAAATTCATACAGGTCCCACAAGAGACCATGATGAAGAATTTGGATGAGATTCAAAATCCTGAATGCTTGAAGAATTCAAGAAACCAAAATCGAAAGTACAGTACATTACAGAGCTAAAGGAAATCAAACAATTCCCTAATGAGAAGGTTTGGGACTTTGATCATAGGTTTAAGAAACTAATGGCATGGGTCACCGTTGATATGAGTGATGTCCAACACAAGGAATGGTTCATTGTGACACTGGTCCCTCATATCCGACATCCATTGATGCAACAAAAGATTGCAACATAGAGCGAGGCTCTGGAAATTGCAATGAAGCTGGAGGCTTCACCTGTCAGAGAAAATGTTGTTGGCATGAGCCAAATCCAGGAGCAGCTGGCGAACCTGACACTTCAATTACAAGATATCAAGAAGGTGAAAGATGAACATGATGAACTATGGTGCACTCGATGTCATGTGGATGGACACACAAAAGATACCTGTCCTTCTTTCTGAAATTATCTACTCTCGGGAGAGCCGAACCCATTGATTTGCATTGTTGTGCCATGGTGTCTCATATGTCAAGTATATGGGCATCGACATGAATATTGTACTTATATGCATAAAATGGTTATGAAGACAGCAAGCTTATATTGCACCTTCTATCACTCGGTTGGCCACAAGGATAAGGACTGTCAAGCTTACGATCTGCTTCAAGAGAGGACATATGATTCATATTTCATGAAAGGTGAATATCCTTGCATGGTGCTGTAGCCGTAGGTGATACAACCACCATCTCAAGTCTAGTATACGTCACCACCGTCGATGCAGTTTATTCTGTCACAACCACAGATGCGGGTTGCACCATAGCCGCAGTTTGCGCCACAACCGCAGTACACCTAGACCCCAATGGCTCTGCCACAGCCGCAGTATGTCCAAGCAACGCACTACGTTCAGAAACATTCGAATCCCCCACAGTAGCAAGTGGCCTAACCCTAGTATCAGCAACAAGTAGTTCAACCACAATATCAACAGCAAGGAGTATTTCACAGAGGATTCAGGGGACAGGGAGGTTTCAGCCATGGAGGAGGATGAGGTCATGCATCAATCCATTGTTACAACTATGGGACATTTGGCCAATATTAGAGGGATTGTCCCCATTTTCAATGTGTATACTACGCGGTGAATGATCATACTGTTGAAAATTACCCTCAGTTAATTATGAGATGGCACCCCAACAATGCTCCTTTATTACAGAACTAGAACCAGTTCCAGGACCATAATTAAATATAGAACCAACAGCAACTGCAGAATCAAGGTCAGCCCCAAATTCCAGTACAAAATCAGAATATCAATCATCCTACGAATCCAACAGTGAACCAAATCCACCTCTGAATTAGCCTCCACCGTAGAAGCAAAATCAAGGGTCAACAGTTGCGACCATTTTAGCAGAACCCTGAACATAGGATGTTGATGCTAGGATCGTTACTCGAGGAGGTGTGATGACTGGAGAATATGGACTGTGACCACAAGTGCAATTGGCTGGAAAGAAGAAAGCACAGTTTGATATCGCAACTGAGAGAGATACCTTTTTTGAAGCTCGCAAGGCACTTGGAAGAAATCCTGGTAAGACACCTATTTTTGGCATGCCTTCTACTTTTGATTTTTCATTAGAAGCTGGACCATCGCGGTAGTATGGTACCTTGCAACAGTTCTTTGAGAGTTTTGTATCCTTGGAAAGAGATCTCGATGCTCTGGTTGATATCGAGAAGTTGTTGCACCGTCTGGATAGAGAGTTGCAGGACTCTACGGTGAATTCTTTATAGAATAAAAAGACAAGAAAGGAAATGCGGATGAACATCTAGATAGGGGACTACAAAGTCGATTCCATTATTCTAGATCTTGGATCTGATGTGAATATCCTGACGAAACAGACGTGGAAAAAGATGGGGGAGCCGAAACTTGGCTGGTTCCCAGTGTAGCTGAGATTGGCTAACTAGGACAAAGTTCAACCGATCGGCCGTGTGTCGAATCTGGTTGTAGATATTGAAGGTATGAGGACTCGTGATGATTTTGATGTAATTGAAGTCATTGCTGGAGGGGTCTCCTAACCCGTGTAGCTAGGAATTGGATGGGCTAATGACAGCATTGTTGTGATAAAATTTAAGAAGTGGTTGATGGCATTTGAGAACCAAGATATCCGAATCATCGCCCATATGGATCCTAATGAAGGAAGGCTATATATTGAACCTATCAAAGATGAAGTTGTTAAAGGATGGGATCACGTTTAAAATATTTTTGAAGACTATATCCACCCTACTGTCAATGGATAACTATGGTGGCACAATGCTAGCTCTGCGTCCTCTGATTCTGATGATGCATTGGAAAATTGGAAAAACAAGATGCATGAAGTCTTGCTCAAAAAATGTGGGTTGATTACACAGTCGCTACGCCATGTCGCGAAGGAGATAATTGAGTTGTTGATATATGAAGGACTACCAGAATGATCTAGGTTCCTCAAGGAGTTTGAAGCAAAGGTATCTGAGCCTCAACACTTGGTGGCATTAGGGGAAGCATTGAAGGTCACCCCAACACGTTGGTGGGAATTTCATAAGGAGACCATTCATGAATGGGCACAGTGTCGACGATTGATGATTGTGCACTTTGGAGATATGGAGGTAAATCACACTGGGATATATGATGGATAGAATAACCCTTGTAGCCATATGAAGGAATTCTAGATGTTGTGGGCATCATGACCCAAGGATGAGTGGGTCCATGTTTTTATTCACACATTGGATAAAATGCCAAGGTCTTGGTACATATCAGCAGAACTGCACAGAGAAATAACTACTTGGGAGGAGCTAACTCTTTTCTTTGCGCATACCTTTGGCTTTGTAGATGCTAATGCAAAGGTTAACAATGCACTATAGATCATTCGGGACGTATTTTTCAAAGTTGTCCCAGTCGCATATCCTATGGACCCACATGCGCATTTCCACATGCAATCGCTGATGGAATGCTACAACCTCTCCGACGAACTAGAGGATGATGATGAGTTACGCAATATTAATATCCCAGAGACTGAATGAAGTCGGGATGTCGTAGCACTGGATGTGTCAAGGGATCCCATGACTACCCTGATGAAGATTAAGAAAGTTAACATTGGGATGGAGGAGAATCTGAAATTTTCCAATATTGGAGACTATTGGAACGAGGAGACCATGGCAAAGATCACAGATCTCTTGCATGAGTTTCAAGATATGTTCCCGACAAAATTTTGAGAAATGAAGGGGATATTGGGTGACCTAGGGGAAATGAAAATCTTGTTAAAAAAATATGCAAGACCAGTGCGACAGAGGCCATATCGCTTAAATCCATGATATAAAGAATGGGTCAAGGATGAACTTGATCAGATGCTAGATGTGGGGATTATTGAGCCTGTTGAAGAATCAGAATGGATAAGCCTGATAGTATTCCAAGATAATAAAACTGGTGAAATATGGATTTGTGTCGATCTAAGGAAGTTGAATGATGCTCGCATGCATGATCCCTTTTTGACACCATTCACGGATGAGGTTCTTGAGGGAGTAGGTGGTCAAGAAATGTATTCTTTCACAGATGGATTTTTCAGGTATCACCAGATTAGAATTATAAAGGAGGATCACCACAAAACCACCTTTGTCACCCAATGGGGTTGCTTTCAATACAAAGTAATGCCCTTTGGATTAAATAATGCACCTGCAGTATTCTCTTGAATTGTTGTTGCTGCATTTAAATATTTTATTCAGAAATTTCTACAAGTATATATGGACAATTGGACTGTATACGGGTTGATTAAGAATCACTTGGAAAACCTATGATTAATGCTAGAAAGGTGTCGACAGCATTAGATCGCATTGAATTCAAAGAAGTGCATCTTCTGTGCACCATTTGGGATACTGTTAGGTCATATCATTTGTAAGCAGGGGCTTTTGGTTGATCCAGCGAAGATTGAAATCATTTTGACCCTACAACCACCTACAAATAGGAAGATGTTGCGCATGACACTGGGACACACTGGGTACTATCGCAAGTTTATCCGCAGTACTATACTGTGATTATTGCCCCCATGGAGAAACTGTTAAATAAGGATGCCACATTAATATGGAGCCACGAGTGTCAAAGTATCTTTAACACATTGAAGTCCAAGATGGCTTCAGCACCCATACTTGTGTTCCCTAATTGGAATAAGGAGTTCCATGTCGACACTGATGCCTCATCTATTGTGCTAGGAGTTGTACTCGCACAACCAAGAAAAGCATATCTGGATCATCTAATTGCCTTTGCTAGCAAAAAGCTATCCTTTGCTAAGAATAATTATACGACCACAGAAAGAGAAGGGTTTGCAATGGTCTATGTGCTGCAGAAGTTTAGGCAATATCTCTTGGGAGGTCATTTCAAAATGTTCACTGATCATTCAGATTTGAAATATCTTGTTAATAATACTGGGTTGGGGGGAAGATGTGTCGTTGGCTACTTCTCTTTCGGGAATTTGAATTTGAAATCATCGTGAAGCCAGGACGTTTGAATGTTGGTCCTGATCATCTGTCCCACATTGAAACAGAGGAATTTCCCACTAATATCGATGATGGATTGTCAGATGCACAACTATTCCTAGTTGATATCACAGATGACCATTATGCACCGATAATTCAGTTCTTGGCAACTGGAGTTGTGCTAAAGAATATGACGACCAGTCAAAAGAAGCACTTGGTAGTGAAGCCTTCATATTTCCAGCTGATCGCGGGGTACTTATACAAACTTGGACCTGATGAGATCCTGTGACAGTGTGTTCAACCTCATGAACAAGGACAAATTCTGGTGGTAGCACATGTCGGAGTTGCGAGTGGACATTATAGAGGATGGGTGACTACACGAAAGATACTATGCATCAGGCTATGGTGTGCTTTTTTGCGACGCTACACATTATGCGCGGAACTACGATGGCTGTCAAAGCATCGAGAAGCCATCAAGACGGGACAAAATTCCGCTTGTACCATAGGTAAATTTACAACCTTTTGATAAATGGGTTGTCGACTTTATGGGTCCCATAAACCCATCAGGGAAGAGAACGGGTGCACAGTACATTATCATCGCAACTGAATATCTGACAAGGTGGACCAAAGCTGCACCAGTTGTGGATTGCACCATTGCGATAGCAGCAAAGTTCATATTTGAAAATATTGTCACACGGTTTGGATGCCCTAGGATTATGATGAGCGACCAGGGAAGCCACTTTATCAACCGCACAGTAAAAGAATTGATGGAGGAGTTGCAAGTGTAGCATAAGAAAAGTACCCCATATCATCCATAGGAAAATGGAACTATATAAGCCTTCAACAAAATCCTGGAAACCACACTGACAAAGGTATGTAATGCTAATTGGGATGACAGGGATTTAAAGATCCCCGTGGTGCTATGGCCATATCACACCACTTGCAAAAGTTTGATGGGGAATACGTCGTTCAAATTGGTAAATGGGAAAGAGGTAGCCATGCCTATGGAGTACATTGTTCCAATTCTGTGCATTACAGTAGCAACTAGCATGGTCGATGATGAATCACTTGAGGAGCGAGAAATGCAACTAGTCCAACTAGAAGAGGACCACTTCATCGTAGGCTTCCATCATCGCATCGAGAAGGATCGACAAAAGGCGTGGCATGATCGCCACATTAAAAACAAACAATTTTCCCAAGGAGATTTGGTGCTATTGTATGACAGCATGTTCATGAAGCATCCAAGTAAGTTACAAATGCACTGGTTAGGCCCGTATCTTGTTCATTCAATTACTTCTGGGGGTGCAGTTCAATTGCAGTAGTTAGATGGAGCGGTGCTGCCAAAGCTCGTGAATGGTAGCCACTTAAAGCCCTATATGACAGGGGCAAAAGCACGCACTTCCTGAAGCACTGCGCAATGAAAAAAAGAAAAGAGATAGGATAGATAAAGAAGAGAAGGGTGTGATAGGATGAAGTGGTTGCACAAGGGTAGGATTCAGTAGCATAGTTAGATAGAGAGACCGCAACAACCACAGGGCTGCAATTTGGTCAAATCAGTAATAAATGTAGATAGTTAAGAGTAGTTAGTCGATGGCGCTCATTGAAACAATGCACATTTATGGCTGATCCAACCGTTAGCATGATTGGATCACCAGTGGATTCAAGTCATTAATGCAACATTTAGTCACGATGGCTACGATGGATTTGGAAATGATGAAGCAAGATTCATCATTCGCTATAAGAAGGTATGGGATGTGGGATGGAGGCATCATTATGTTCAATCAATTTGAGCAAAGTGCAAAGTTGAGTGCAGTAGGAAGCATTGTGAGAGGCAACTAGGGTATGTAATCGGGGTGTTTTAGATTGTTGAGTGAGGTTTTTGAGGTACGGCATGTTGAGCAACCCCGACAATGTGGAGATTTCCACCAAGCATGATTCACCCATCCATCCAACTGCTATCCTAGAACAAGTCATGAGTATGTCGGTCGAATCATCTTCGATCCCCTGGGACAAGCAGAAGGCTCAAAATATAGGATCAATGCCGCCATAGGTTCCCTGGTCGAGATGAAGTATGAGGACCATGATTTGTTGTTATTGAAGGACATAGAGGATGAAACCTACGTGTCCTTGCCTACGGTTCCAAGCACACCCATAAGGCATATTCTGCACCCATGGGTGCAAGGATTGAACAACTCTGGGTTGCTGGGACTTATCAATATGCCCCACTTTGGACAATTAAATGAATCGAATGCATGTGTCAAACAACTATTGGTGTGTTTTCATGGCATGACATTGTGGTTACGGTGTACATGATTTCAGAGATCACGAGGCTTCCAAAGGTCGGGGCAGACCCCACTCAATATCTCAGAGGAAGAGACAACGACAAAAATATTGCTCAGCAACTGAAGGAGTGATATGGATTGCAGTGGGATGGCCACACATACCGCATCGACAGCATCAATGAGCAAGTAGTAGGTATTGGAGCACGTATTTTAGCAAGTAAAGTTATCAAGGGGAATCACCCGATTCAGTGCAATTCAGGTGTGGTTGCTAATCTGCAGTAGTGTGCTGAGGGATTCCAAATGAATTGGTCTCCCTTCTTGTTGAACCAACTAACCGAGGATGTGTTCACAGCTCAGGCAGGGGAGAGGTATTTCTCTTATAGTTGGCTACTAATCCTAATTGCTTTGGTGGCTTGGATGGAGCCAAAGGACTATCAACCGATGGTTGTTGAAGTGGTCAAGGTGTGCAAGGCATACGGTATCAAAATTTATGGTGGGTAGAGGAGCCCAGTCAACAGACTGATTGTGCAATCCAATTTTGGATCTACTGGGAAGCATTATAAACTAAAGTAGTTAAAATTTTGTGCTTATCAGATGTCACAGTAGTAAAATATCAGAGGATTATGCGGTTCTCCATCGGGCCCCATTCAATTCATATCTAGGTATGACAAGAACATGATATGCAATGGCTTTCAATGCCTTATAAATTGAGTGATGATGAAGTGGAAGCAGTAGTTCAGGACTAGCCTGCTACATGGCATGAACTAGTTAGTGCCAAAGAAATATCGACGGGACCACTACCAAATGCCCCTGAAGAGCCGATGTGAGAAGGATAGGGTACTCATGACTCAGATGGAGAATCATCGACTGATACTGATCTAGAATATGAGCACATCCTAGAAGAGGGCCGAACCAAATGGAACATGGATTTTAATGCAGGAAGTAGCACCAGAGTAGAGTTGGAGGTCCAATTCCAGCGGCTCATTAAGGCTGTCATGGATTCATCTGACGCCGCTACGTAAGCAATGCGCCAGTCCAGCCAGGAATGGTTTGTTGTGGTAAGAGCTAACTTAGATTCTATTTATGATGTTGTTATGAATACCACACCGGAGAGTGTCCCTGTGCAGGAACTCCCGTCGATTAGCACTAAGTCACGAGCTAGGATTGTTCAGATTCCCCCCACTGTAATTGATGTAGGAAGTGAGGATGTGAACTCCTCCTTGCAGCAGCTGCAGGGTGTTGCAGTGGAAATCAACAAGATTTCGACCCAAAACCTAGTCCATATGCAGTGGGTGGCCAACCAGGAGTTGGCCAACAGACAGAAGGAGCCGCAGTGAAGGGTATTTGCAATCACATGGGGAAGCAAAGCAGCTGAAGACAGAGGTTTAGGAGCTATGCCAGGAAAAGGAATAGTTAGAAGCAACAAAAGCACAGGAGTTTGTGGCATTGCAAATGGCACAGGATGAGCTGAAGAGGAAAACTGTTGAAGAGATCATTGATCTGAAGAAGCAGACCGACCTCCTGATCGTCAAGAATGCGTAGCTAGTTGTGAGTAGAGGCGAGGTATGAGCGGCTGTTGAGGAGGCCTGACAACATCTCTATGAAATCACAACAGAACTTAATGCAACCACTGAATCCAAGTGATTTTCCAACATTCTACTGACTACTATGGTCTACATAGACACACCACCAAAGCAGGTTGTGGAGCAGAAGAATGCCATCGAAGCGATTGTGACACGGTTTAGGGAAGTGTCGTCCAAGATGATTTATTAGACCAACTGACCAAACAAGAATGGGAAGCTGATGAACAATTAAAAACGTTGAAGACCACATTAAGGAAAATTCCACCTATGATTCAGATTACACGGTTCATCGAGTTGAGAAAACTGCAGAAAAAATCCGCAAAGGCACAAGAATGGCAATGCAAGCACGGTGCCCAGCTAGATGAGTTCCAAGAGATTGGAGCACAGTTGGCCATCAAAGTAGTTGTTGTGCTGTAGGCTATGCAAGACGGAAAGAAGATGATGAATACCAAGTTGGTGGAGCACCCTATGAAGTAGGACCTGCTTAATTTTTAGGATGAATCTGAAAATGTTCAAGCGCAGGTTAAGGAGATCTCACAGCAGTATGAGGACTTTAAGACAAAGATGACAGAGTACACCCTGTCCATCTAATGTGGCTTGAGGACAAGCCACAAAACTGTGTTGGGGACCTGTTGGCAGGTGTTTTGGGGTAAGTGAGTTGCGCAGCACCACGAAGGCTGTGCAAGCTCATGCGACACCGCGCATGGAAAAGACAGCACGATGGGCAGAAAACAAACCATTTTTTAATATTTCATGCATCTTATTGTATCGGTTGGCCACATTTTATGGATATAGGTCATTAGTGGTTAAATCAGTTAGGAGTTAGTTAGAAGTGGACCTCAAATGTAAAGGCACAAGCCTATATATAAAATTAGAATTGCATAAGTTGATATACGGAAGTGAGAAGTGATAGCAGAGAGAAATTGAGAGATTGAATCTTTTGTTATTTGTATACGACCTTGTGGGTCGATCTTTCCCTCGCTATGGAGAAAGAAAAATGTTGTTTTGGATCTATTGCGCATAAAGTAATATGATATGACAGATGTTGAATTGAACTACTGTTGTCTTTTACCTTTTCTATCTTTGTGTACTGCGATGGAAATGTCTGATGATTTTGTTTTTTGAATGGAGAACACAATACTGCTGCGATGAATGAATGAATGATGCATGTAATACTGCTGCGATGAATGAATGATGCAATATATTAGATCTATGGTTGTAATGGGAGATTTGTGATGAATATTGCGATATCTAATAAAAGGCTCTGCTAGATCTGATAGTTATGCTAATAAATCATTGATGCTGTGATCCTCCTCCTTACTGCTGAAAACTTGGTTATGATAACTCTCCCTCGAACATCTCGGGTGAGAATTCATCCGCTCTGCGGGTGTTATCGGGCAGGTTAAAACCTGTCTAGTCCAGTGCTCAGGGATATCATGCTGGTTGGGTGTCAATATAACAGGGACCCTTGTCAACAAGGCTTTGTTGGTAGGTTTAGGCAAACTGAATCATAAGAAGTCATACGTGTTGTAAGGAATAAAAGAATCTTTGTAATTTGGCTTGTTAGTGCCTACTGACAAATGTCACTAGAATAGGAATGATAGCATGTTGTCTAACTGAATGAATTCAGCTGATAGCGAGATGTAAGAGTCTATAAGAATGAAGAACCCAAGTTGTGTGCAGGTTTCTTGTTGGTTTCTTTTTGTTGGGTTGCTTGGTTTTATACTTACTTGTTTTACTTGCTTAGTTACTTACTCAGTCAGTTAGTAGGTTTTTGTGTCTGTAAGAAGAGTTGAGTAATCTACAGTTGAGTGCGTTGAAGTATAGAGAAGATTATTTGATCCAGGCTATGTGTGGATCAACAATAGAGTCAAGTAGGAGAAGAGTGAGAAACAAAATACCATAGAGCATGAGAGGAGAGAGAAGTTTGTATATATAAGAGAATAATTTCTATACAGAGTCTACAGCTAAGTGCTTAGACCAAAGGTGCCATATATTTCTCATGCTATATGAAGAGAACCTTTATGGTTTCTACCGAATTGGTTTCCATGTTAAATATTGTGTCATTGAGTAGATGATGAATGTTTTTATGTCGAATGAATGTATGTGTATTTATGTGAATGTATATAAATGTATATGATGAATGTGCTTAAGTTGTAGGGATGCATATTGTGATTAAGTATGTATGTATTTTCTTATCATGATTTTCCTTATGCATGAGTCACACCATTGATGGATAAGTTGTGTGTTAATCATACATTGATGTTATAATCATAGTGAAAGATAAGTTAAATAATGTCTTATCTATGCACAGTAGGATTAAGCACTACACCCACCAGCTTTGGTCAAGCAAGTTGGTAAGGTTCCAAAGGAGAAGAAAACCACACCCAATTACAGAAACCCAGTTCTATAATTTACCCATAAGAGATATCTTGAGTGAGACTGCATCTGTGTCGCAGGTGCTGCCGACTAAGCCTTGCTTTGTCGGGTTGATATGTTGGGATTTGTTGTGTGTGACATAAGGTCTGAACCTGGGTCAAAGAGGGAAGAAACATCAACAAATGGTTCTATTGTCGGGACCCTCCCCAATGAGTCAATATCAACTCCAACATATCAAGTTGTAGGAGAGAAGAGAAAATAGGTTGAAACTGCGCACACAGAGGTGCAACATAAGAAGAGGAAGGCTAATAGAACCACAAATACTGTCAACCTCAATGGTGACTATTTGACACTTATGACTGAAGTACTAACAGAGGTTGTGCACAAAAGCTTCAAGAAAATAAATGAGCGATAGAAGAATCTCATAGGTACTATTACCGATCTACTGAGAGTGCTATGCAAAGTTGTTGAAGAGGTCAGGATCATAGTAGATTACACACCCCAGAGAATTGAGTCGCAAGATGTACCTGGCACTTGAGAAGAGAGAAAAATTGAGATACCAATGTCAGTTCCACCAATCAAAATGCAAGTGTCAAGAGAAGCACTTGATCTGGGAACCCTAGAATTCAATGACGTGGCCAAAAGTATAGGCCACATAACAATAAACTTTTCACAGATGTGGATGTCTGAAGTCTATGCAATGTAGAATGCTACAGTCATGGATAAGAAAGTAAGAGAAGGAACCTTGATTAAGCATTAATAGTTGGGTCCCCACTTTAAACAGTAATATACCTATGAAATTGTTCAAGCTATACTCTCATTGGTCTATGTGACTTCTCTTTTGAAACTTTTGCAGTTTGTCAACAAATCCATTTTTTTTATTTATCTAAACTGATGCAAAAATACATTAAGTAGAAGGGACTAACCATTCACAATATAAAAAATGGTTAGTATAAAATCCAAAGACAAATAATGCCAAACATTTGAAATATTTTGGGGGAAAGGAATTGAATGCTTTGTATTACCATAAAATGTAAGAACAATATACGAATTGAAATATGCGACCATGATAGAGTAATGCATATGACTTTCAAGCTATCTTTTCAAGGGTTTAATATTTACTCTTTATGAATCTCTCATTGATCTTGGAGTTACTTTAGTAGAATATACCCTTATGCGGTGGACAATGGAGGGGAAATTTGGGCGGCACAATTACTAATGAACCACATTGAAATTGATTGAAGAAAGTAGCACAATTTGTGTTAAAAAAAATTGTAGCATAACCTTACTCTCATTGAACTTGTTGAATTGCATGGAGGAGGCCTTCAATTATCAATTTCCTGGAGGATATTTTGGCAATAGGAAAACTAACAATGGATAACTGAATAGAGGGAATAACCTACCTTTTATCCATTAAAATCTAAAGCACATTATGCATCACTAATCCAAGGTTAAAAAAAGAGTTGAAACTTCACCTTCATAATTATGATATACAATCTATTGTTCATTTGCATTTCATATTAACGAATATATTCTTTATGATATAATAACTGATAAATAATATAATGTTACAAGATACTAACCAACTAAAAACCTTTCCCTAATAAACACATGTAATCTATTTTCCAAGTAAATTGAGAAGATATAAAAACCAAGTTTGTATACAACGTATATAGTCAAAGTTATCCCAAGGAGATACCCTGCTGCTAATCTCGTGTGAGTTCCTACCAGGCTATCTACCTACCTAACTAACTCTCTCTCTCTTGAAATACATCGACTCTAGGTATTTCACCCATCACCATTGGAACACTAATTCGAACATAGAAGCAAAGCTATCTACCCCTACCCAGATATTTAAAAATTAATTGATCTATCCCTCGCTCAAGCTATTAAAACAAATAATGAGAGAAAGACCTCACCCCCTACCCCAAGAAATAGGAGAAACAATTAATAGTACAAGTCATCTTACCTGCCAAGCTAGATAATTCCAAGCTATATATATTGATTCTACTGCCTTAACTCCCTCAAGCAAGTATGACCCAACCCAATAATGAAAGAGAAGGAAAATACAAACCATATTGACCACACAATCCCCTATCCCAGCTGTGGAGTATTTTTTTCAAAATTAATTGGAAATATTGGGAATCCATAAAGTATAACTTGGTTTGGAAAAGTGACTTGCTCAATTCCAGGGGCTCCTTCAATGACCATTTCCTATGGGGGTTTCCATAGTGCATTAGGAATGGAAGCCATTGGTCAATATGTAAAATCCCAAGTCAAACTAGCTAAAAAATTTCCACACTGACTATGTAACTTGGTTAAGAATATTTAACAAATGTCTAGCAATATACTGACTTCAGACCCAGGTATAGTGTTATATTGGTTAATTGGTAGTCCTAGATGTTTTTCCTGGGTCTTGTACTCTCAAAGAGAAATACTTTAATACTTATTTTAGACCGTTGAAAGTGTCCCTATTCATCATAGACTTGGTATTGGATTTACTATATGAGTGGAATGGTTTAAGCCTTTGGTCAAATACTTTGCTTCTCACTGTTGGGTTTGATATTTCATATTTGCATTATGGAGTTGTGCACATAAAATTTTACAAACATATCTTAAGCATTCATTTAAATAACAAAAATAGTAAATAACTCTTTACCAAGGATTCATTATCAAAATTCCACCATTATAAAGTGAGAATACGATGATGTTTATCAGCAGTAAGGAGAATATTGTTAGACTTCTATTGAATATCAAACCTGGTCATTTCCTGTAGCATAGAAGACTTATTTAATGAGCTGAGAATAGAGGCAAAATACTACTGCATTGGTCACTTATATGGTTGATTTATGTAGTGCAAAACTCCTTCCTGGTACAAATCAGAAAGATCTCTTCTCAATACCTAGCATTCACACCCAGCTATGAATGAGATGAGATGATATGATTTCAAACTAGATCTTCTTGGTGTATATATATATAATGTACAATTACAATTCTAGAGCCTACACAATTACAATTAGAATCTTATATGACCAATAAAGATAATACTAATATGATAATATAAATGTAATGTCACAATATACAAGGCTTAACATAAGAATTAGCAAGTGAAAGGTGTGAATTGCCAATATCATAGTAATTCTAACTTGTAACACTAGGAAAATGTGAATTGACTACCAAGATACAAGATCACAAATGCAATTTTGTCAATGAGATCAAAGCATGTGCATCAATTCAGATTCATTATACATATCTTATGTGAATCAATAAGGCACTCACAAGTTAACCTAAGGCAATGAATTCCACTATGGTTCTTAGTTCACTTAGAGTTACAACAATCACATGTAAACTCATAGAAACATAGCATACTTAGCAATTGTTAATCAAGATTTAAAGCATTCTTGTAAAGGATAAGAAGGCATACTTAGATTTGTTTAGTGTTGAGCATTGGATCTCATTTACCAACCTTAGTAAGCACACAATTTTGTTACTTAAGTAGTGACAAAAAAGAGAAGCAAATTGCATAAGGTTAGTAATAAGAAGCTTTTAATATTTTCGATAGATGACAAGGAGATATTGAGCATCAAATATTTTCACAAAAGCTAAATATTTAATAACCAAACTTCATGTAATGGGTTTCTCATATGGCATATATTTGGCACTCACGTGTACTTACTAATTCTAAGAAAAATCTTGCATGATGGGAATTTCAAGAATTAGATCTCAAATAAAAACTTCTAAACTATAACTAATAGTTGTTGAACAAATTTTTCAAACACTAGATTTTGATTTCCAAATAACACACAGTGTTATTACCTTAATTAGATGTGTAAATCTTATCACCAACATGGATTCAAAGCAATAACATTTGTAGAAATAAAAGAAATAGATCTCTCTTGGTCGTTGAGTCAAATCACATGTGGAGACTTCTCCTGATTACCGAGTCTGACTCATGAGCCTGGGTCTGAGATTCATGAGTCCAGTGAGTCTTCCAAGCGGTTGAGTACATGGTCTAGTGCTGAATTGGCCAGACTCGGCTAGGCTTGCCAATCTTGGTCGAGTTTGACAACATTTATTATAAGACATCCAAGATATGGAAACAACACATGTCAAGGATAAACTCATACAAAAGAAAATATTACGTTTGCCACAAGTTTTGTTGCATTGATAAAAGGACAAAAATTTCACCTCTGCATAACAAACACTTGAGAACAAAGAATCAAGACAAAAAAATAAGTGTGATGGTTGTAGAGAAGATTGGACCCTAGATAAAAAAATGTAAAACCCAAAAATTGTATTATCGCAAGATTGAGGATGGTAAAGCAGTAGATGTTAGTGTCAAAGATTCAAAAGATAAAGAATTAGAGATGTGTGACAACAAATCAAAATTTGGTAATTAAGAAACCAATCTTAAAATGTTTCTAGCAGTGATAATAGGCATCTCAGAAGGGAGAACTTTGAAACTAAAAGGGTGCAAGAATTAATCATGCATATAATATCCCTAGCATCCATGATAGGAAATTTACAACCAAAAGCCTTAAAATTAAGGGGACTAGTGAAGAATAGCCTTGGTAATCACTCTACAATCAAATGAAGAAGTAAATTGCAAGGACTTTCCAGTCTACACAAACCAACATGATCAGGGGAAAAAAGAGAAATCCACAAATCATAGAATTTTGTCATAAAAAGATGACAGAATTTCTTGCTTAAGAAAACATAACCAAATTTTGTCTTTTACTAACAGAAAAAAAATGTTAAAGAGGCAAAAAGGTCACAACAAGAGGTTAAAAGAGAATTGTTGCTCAAACAATATTTATAGGTCTAGTAGTATCAACAGAATGTTATTAGACATCCAAGATATTAGACATGTTATATTTAGGGACCCTTTTGTACTAACATCTTTATTAAAATACCTTTTATTGGCAGTCTCTCTATATACTTATATTATCTGTTTTAACTTTTTAACTTTTGGGTAGTTTCAGCCTTTCATGGGAAAGTAGTAACTTCACTAATTTTGACTAAGGTATAATCGCATGGATTTATAGTGTTTAATTGGTTATCACTATCCACCGAAGATTCCACTTGCAAGTGAAATATGAACTCCCCTGTGATATACTCTTGCTCTTTTTTTACTTTTTACTTATTGCTTATTTTTATCTTTTAGATTCATTAAGATTGGATGAAATGTTTGGTATTTAAGAACAATGACTCTCTTTTTCCCTATATTTTCTATGCTTATTGCAAGTCTCCGAGAAAAGGATATCAACATATTTATGTGGCTAGAACAGCATATAGTTTAAAAATCATAATGTGAAGTTCAGACAGGAACATTATATAGCTCTTCATTGTTTCCTGGTCATGCTCCTCCAAACAGGGTTCTTCTTCTAAGCTACATTGGAGGTGCAACTAATTCTGAAATTACAGAAAAGGTACGGATAGTTACTATGATCAAACATTTCACCAAACACCATAAAGGTGCATAAAGAAGAAATGGCAGAGCAAACATATAATATATTCTAAACAAGTCATACATTTCTTTTATTTTACTTTTAGGTTTGGATAATGGAGAAAGTTTAGAACTTTTGTCATATATCCTTTGTGAAATTATCTATTCACGCTTACATTGTTGTTGCCTATTATATTATAGTTGTATAAGTTTCTACGTGTCATATTAGGTTAAATGATATAAGAAACTAACACTAATTTGAGTTACATATTGTGTATAAGTTTTGTAGAGAGTATTGGAAGGTACATAATTAATAGATTACAAATTCTGTAAGTATGATCTCATTCAAATATTGTGAACAACCTAATTGCCACACAAAAGCAGTACCTACATATTACAGTGAAAAATAAACAATTTCATACCTGTAGATACCCATCCAAATTTTATAGGTACCATCTTATTATTGTCTGATAGAAAATTGTTTTTAATTATAGGCCCTGAATAAGGTTTCCACACAAGAGTGAAACCTACATACAATTTTCAATTCCTATCCACCATAAGCCTTGAACATTGAAATATGAATATGTGAACCCATCCAAATTTTAAAGATACCATCTTAACTATTATGGGTTGTTGGCAGGTGGTTTTGATAATAGTTAGTTGCGCAGCATCGCGAATGTTGTGCAAATTCAAAGATGTTGTGCAAGGTGAAAAATGGTGAGCAAGGCGGCTTAACTATATTTTATGTATTTTGGTCATATTTTGTAGATTTGGACTGCATTATGTGGATTGTGTTCATTATTTTGTAGATTTTGGTCCAAGTAGTTAGGAAGTTGACTTAAGTGGACCACCAATGTAAAGGTGCAAGCCTATAAATAGATATAGGATGTAAGTGTTAAGACTACCTGCTTCAGAGTCTAAGTTCTTAAGATTTTCTGGAACTGTGTATGTGAATGGAAGATTTGATTTGGAGAAACTATGTTTTGCTGTGAATATTAATATGACATGATGGAGATTGGACAAAAACATTGTGTATTTTTCTATCTTTATGTTTTCCTGTTTTCTGTGATCTAAATGCAAATGCGATGTGCATATGTGAATGATGTGATGCTTCTCTGTTATGAATGATGTTGTCTTAGTAGATCTGTTTATGCTTCAATGTATCTATTGCGATCTTAGTATGTTGATATGATCCATTGAATTACAATATGAATATGATCCTGTTAATATATAATATGAATGATCGAAACTGTTAAGTAATGTTGCATTGAGTTGACAGTAGATGTGCAATCCTCCTTCATACTGGGGAAACTTGGTTTTGACAATTCTCCCTCGAACATCTTGAGTGAGACTTCATCTGCTCGGTAGATGTTGTTGGACGGGGTAAAACCTATCTAGGCCGGTGCTCAAGGAGATCGTTGTGTTTTGGGAGTCAACAAAGAGTGAACCCTTGTTGACGAGTTTGTGTCAACAAATGGTTTCATTGTCAGGACCATATTTTGAAGGGAAGGAGGACATGTTGTGGGTCCGATGAGACTGGAAATTCAAGACTAGTTTGACTAGAAGGCACAGGAATTTGCTGAAAGAAAATTAGAAACCTAGATTAACGATGCAGAAGTGGATGGAGACGCACCTGTATTCTAATCTACACGAATACTTTTTCTCTGAGTTTTTGATCATCTTGTATGAGTGGTTGGGATGATTAACCTATTAGAATACAAATTTCCAAGGAGGTGAACCAACTGACTAAAATCCAGAACTAATCTAGCAGCTACAGGAGGTAGACAACAAAGCATCAAGGGTTGTTGAAGTTTGGCTTGACATCATCTTGGAGGCATACATCACTAATTTCATGTTCGAAACAATTAAATATTACAGTGACACAGAAAGGGAGTTCTTCAATGGACCAAGAGGTAGGTTTATGTTGTCTTTACAATTGTCTATTAATATGCTCATCTGCGAAAAATGCATATTGAATATTAACTCTACCGAGTAGAACTCTGGTGTGCAGAGGTTGTGGGTATCGCAGAGGCAATGGTTGGTTGGAATGATATGGGGTAGATGGATGGAATTTATGAAGGGACTTTGAGGTAAGTCGAGGAAGGAAGTGGTATTACGAGAGGAGGAAAAAGGTTTCAACAAGATAAGAGGTAGAGGACAGGAGAGAGTCCTACTGCAACTGAGATGCAAGACCGCGAAGGAAGACCACACAAGACGAAGCGACCCTACAATGATGAAGGTGACGACCAGGCTACGCCCGATCCTGAACAAAGACTGACCCATATAAATAATGTACCCACACCTCCATGCACTACATGACACTTAGGAATAAACATTAGTTCAAAAATGACTTATCCGATGTGTCAACAAAACACTAGTCGTAGCGGATCAGTGACTGTAGGAAGAAGGCTGAAGATGGTGAGAGATGATGTGAAGTTACCCCTGTTTCATGGGAATGAGACTGAGGATCCCAAGAAATACTAGTTCCTATGTGAAGTAGTGTGGACTGTCAAACAAGCTCCGGATGATGATGCCAAGAAGGGCCAATTGGTGATGACCCTTTAAGGTCATGCACTAGATTGGTTCATGAAGTTTGTAAAAGTTCCTACGGGGACTCCAGTGATGACTATGGATGAAATCAGAAAAGGATTTATTGAAGAATTCATAAAAATGAAATATGAGGTGCAATATATCATAGAATTGAAGGAGATTAAGAAATATCCAAATGAAATTGTCTGGGATTTCGTTCAGCGATTCAAGATGCCGATGGAAAGAGTCAACTTCAAGATGAGTGATGTTTGGCATAAAGAATGGTTCATTGCGGTGTTAGTAGCACATATCAGAATACCATTGATGTAGAAAAAGATTGCGACATAGAGCGAGGCTCTAGAGATTGCGATGAAGTTGGAAGACTCACTTGTTGGAAACAATGTAGTCAGTATGAACCAGATTCAAACACAAATGGCGAATATGACACTCCAGTTGCAAGATATCGAGAAGGAAAAAGAGAATTGTGATGAAGTTTGGTTTACTCGATGTCACACAGAGGGGCATCATAAGGATCAATGCCCGAATTTCTGAAACTACCTATTGTCAGGAGTGCCACACCCATTAAGTTATGGAGGAATGCGATGGTGTTGTATTTTCCAAGTTTATGGGCATAGACATGAATATTGTGGATATATGCAGAAGATCATCATGAAGCTGACGAATTTATACTGCACATTTTTCCAGTCTGTTGGGAATGAAGATAAGGATTGTCATGCATATGATTTTCTCCAGGACAAAACAATGGACATGTACTATGTGAAGGGAGAAGACCATCAAATGGTGCAGCAACCGTAGTAGAAGCCATAAGTGGTACATTGACCACCTCAGCCATCGTTTGTACCGCATCCACAACTGCAGATGTAGTTTGTACCACAACCGCAACTGCAATCACAGTTTGTGCCACAACTGCGATACAATCAGATGCAGATGGTTCCGCAATAGCCTCGATATACTCAACCACAATAGTATGTCCAGCAACAACAGAATCCCCCATAGCAACAATTCAATCAACCGCAGTATCAGTAGTAAAGAGGATTCTGTGGAGGATTTTGAGGAGGACGAGGTGGAGGTTTTAGTCGAGGAGGAGGATGAGGTTGCGGACCAGTGAAATTTTATAATTGTGAAGTGCTAGGATATTATTAGAGAGATTTCCTGCAATTACAGGAACATTGTACTTATTGTATCATTGTTGACCACACTATTGAGAACTGTCCACAACTAATTGTGAAGTGGTAGGAAGGAAACATTCCATAGCTGTAGAACCAGAACCAGAACCAAATTCAAAATCAAAACTAGAATGCAAATCAGAATGTGAACCAATAAGTGAATCCACCACTGAACCAGAACCAAGGGCTGGTAGCTGTGAGGATCTCAACAGAACCCAGGATGTAGGATGTTGATGTTGTTGTCATTACTCATAGAGGTGTGACAACGGGAGAAGACATCCTATTTCCGCAAATCCGGTTGGCTGGAAAGAAGAAACTGTAGTTTGATGTCGACGTTGAGAGAGAGACATTATTTGAAGCACATGATGTGATAAGAAGAGATCCAAATAAGTTGCTTGTTTATGAAATGCCAACTAATTTTGAGTCAACTTCGGTAGCAGCGCCATCGCGACATCATGGTACCTTACAAAAATTCTTTGAAAGTTGCTTATCACTAGTAAAGGATCTCGATTCTCTTGTTGAGATTGAGAATATGTTGCATCGACCAGCCAAAGGACGGAAGGAGTCCGCAATGAACTGTTTACACAAGAAAAAGACAGGAAAAGAGATGCAAATGAATATTTAGATTGGGGACTATGAGGTAGATTCATTCATCTTGGATCTAGGCTCACAAGTCAACATTCTAACAAAGCAAACATGGGAAAAGATGGGGATCCCACAGTTGGTTTGGTCCCCTATGCAGCTGCAACTAGATAACCAGGCCAAAGTAATACTGATTGGGAGAGTTCCACGTCTCACAGTGGAAGTTGAATGGATTAAGACTTATGTTGATTTTGATGTTATTGAGGTTTTTGATGGTGGAGGCTCATATCTCGTACTGTTGGGGATTGGATGGGCCAATGATAGCTTGGCGGTGATTAATTTTAAGAAGCGTGTGATGACCTTTGAAAATCACGACATCAGTCATAGCTCTGATGGATCCAACTGAAGGACAAAGATATGTTGAACCAGTTAAGGAAGACACTGTAAGAGGATTACTTCATCTGACTACCAATGGTGAACTCGGATGGTGCAGCTCTATCTCTATGTCTTTAAACTCTGATGATGTTTTAGAAAAATGGAAGAATCAGATGCATGAGGTATCGATTCAGAAGTGTGGACTGATTACTTAGTTGTTGTGTCGGGTCGCAACCAAGACTGTTGAATTACAAGTGTATGAAGGACTGTCGGAGTTGTACGAGTTTCTAGTGGAATTTGAGGATAAGGTATTAGAACCACAACAATTTTTGGCATTGGATTAATCATTGAAGGCTACTCCAGTACATTGGTGGGTGACACATAAGAAGTCAATCAACGGGTGGTTGCAGTGTCATAGGTTGATGACAATTCGCTTCAATGAAGCAGATAAGTACCACTCTAAGAGGTACGATGGGAGCAATGATCCTGAAGATCACCTGATCATGTGTCAGACAATGTGGGCCTCGCAACCAAAGGATGAGTGGGTCCATGCTTTTGTCCACATGTTGGATGAGAAATCGTGAGCATGGTATGTATTAGCTGAGCTATACAGAGAGATTGATACTTGGGAAGAGTTGACGATTTGCTTCAATAACACTTTCAGTTTCATGGATACCAATCTAGCTATTCATAGTGAACTTCAAAACATCCATGACGTTTTTCTAAATGTAGTTCCAATTGCATATCGAGAGGATCCACATGATATATGTCTGATGCAATCGATGATGGAGTGCTACAATGTAACAGGGGTACCCCATGATGGCAATGATCCATGGAACATCAACATTCCAGAGACAGAATGTATTCAGGATGTCGCAACACCTGACATACCGATGGATCCAATGAATCAACCATTAATTAGGACAGAGGAGGAACCGAAGTTCATGAATTTTGGGGACTACTGGAATGAAGAAACGATGGTGAAGATCACAGATCTGTTGCATGAATTACAATATTTGTTTCCTACAAATTTTTCTGAGATGAAGGGAATGTTGGGAGACTTTAGGGGATATGAATATACCACTAAATCCAGATGCAAAACCAATGAAGCAGTGGTCATATCGTTTGAATCTGGGATATACAGAGAGGGTTAAGGCTGAGCTTGAAATAATGATGGATGCTAGGATAATAGAGTCAGTTGAGAAATCGGAATGGAATAGTCCCATGGTAGTTCAAGACAAGAAGATGGGTGAGGTTTGAATTTGTGTCGAACTTAGAAAATTGAATGATGTGTGTCTGCATGATCCATTTCTGACACCATTCACTAATGAGGTGATAGAAGGGGTGGGTGGTCAAGAAAGCGACTCATTCACGAATGGATTTTCTGGCTATCACAATATTAAGATCGTGAAAGAAGATCGCCACAAGAAAACCTTTATTACTTAATTGGTGTTTTTTCAGTACACAGTGATACCATTTGGACTAAATAATGCACCTATGATATTCTCTCGGATTATTGTTGCTGCATTCAAAGATTTTATTCAGAATTTTTTGGAATTTTATATGGATGACTGGAAGCTTTATGGATTGATCAAGGACCATCTAGTGAACCTGTGACTGATGCCAGAGTGATGTTGACAGCATCAAATTGCGCTAAACTCAAAGAAGTGCATTTTCTATGCACCTTTTGGGATGATGTTGGGGCACATTATGTGCAAGCAAGGAGTGTTGGTTGACCTAGCCAATATTGCGCTAATTTTGAGCCTGCTAGCACCTAAAAATGTGAAACAACTTAGAGTGACACTGGGCCATACATGATATTATCGCAAGTTCATCATAGGTTATGTCATGATCACAGCCCCTATGGACAAGTTGTTGAAGAAGGATGCAGTATTTGTATGGAGTCAGGAGTGTCAAGGAAGTTTTGATACATTAAAGAAAAAGATGGATTCCGTACCAATATTGGTTTTTCCTGATTGGACTAAGGAGTTCCATGTTCATGTTTATGCATCATCAATTGCGTTGGGAGTGGTGTCGAAACAAACATGGGAAGGAGATCTTGATCACTCGATTTATTTCTCTAGTCAAAATCTGTCGACTGCAGAGAATAATTATACTACAACAGAGAGGGAAGGTTTGGAAATCGTATCTGTGTTGCAGAAGTTTTGACATTACCTATTGGGAGGTCATTTCAAGATGTTAACGGACCACTTTAATTTGAAATACCTAGTGAATAAGCCTTTGTTGGGGGGGAATATATGTCGTTGGCTACTTCTCTTTCAAGAGTTTAATTTTGAAATAATTCTGAATTCAGGTCACTTGAATGCAGGCCTCGATCACTTATTGCGAATTGAGAAAGGTGAAGAACCGGAGAACATTAAAGATGGGTTTCGATATGCGCAACTATTTAGAGTGAAGATGGTTGATGACTATTATGAGCAAATAGTTCCATTTTTGGTGACGGGAACAGCACCAGAAGAGCTTACTACAAGTCAAAAGAAGCAGTTGGTTGTTAGATCCACAGATTTCCAGTTGATCGTTGGACAACTCTATAAGCTAGGACCAAGTGAGATCTTAAGGTGATGTGTATTAATGCATGAAAAGGGGAAGGTATTGGCAGAGGCACATGCAGGAGTTGTAGTTGTGTTGATGTATTTGTAACTTCAGAATGTATTCACTTTTATATTTCCTATTGTATTTCATTATACCCCGACAGAGATATTTGTTCCTTTGATCAAGAGAATCATTAATATAATAGAGTCATGTAAATTCATTGAGGTTAAACCCAGGGATAATCTTAGGGGTGAATTTTAGCCCAATGGGCTATTTTTCCATGTTTTTCTCCCAAAAAGATTTGCTATTTTGCATTTTTTGAAGCCCTGTTTCGCCCAATTTTGATGGGGTAAAAAATTTTCACCCTAAAAATCGCCAAATGATTATATAAACAATATAAAATACTTGGAAATTAAAATATTTTTTGAAAAATATCGCCAATCATTTTATAGTTGGTGTTTTAAGAATTGGTAATATTCGCCAACATTTATACACTTTTAAATAAGTATGGTTCCTTAAAATCATCCCTGGTTAAACCTCTATTGTAAGTTGGGGCAATAGTCCCCACAATTGAGTTGAGGTTAACCCTCCATTGTAAGTCGGGGAAATAGTCCCCAAAGTTTAGGGGTATTAGGGTTATTAGACTCTTCTAGTGATGTCAGCCCTGTAAGAATAAAATTCAATTGGAAAACAAGTATAAATAGAGAGTGAGACTCTCCATTTGGAACACACACTCACTCAATAGTAGCGCATGAGTGAGAGAGGATTAGCTCGCACAAGTGAGAGAGAGAACAGCTAGCAGAGATCTTCTTTGTGTATTTATGTTATACTTTTGCTATTGGCGCTCATTCTATCTCTGAGGAAGTTGTGGGGTTTTCTCCTTTATGGTTTCCCCGAGTAAAATTCTTTTTGTCTCTTGTGATTATTGTTGTGCATGTTATTCTTTCATATAAGATCCTAGATCATATTGATTAAATGATAAAAATCTAACAAGGTGGACACTATAGAGGTCGCGCTACTTCCAGGAAGGTGCTCTGCATAGGGATTTGGTGGTCAACTCTCAATAATGATGCAACATACTATCTACAGGCTTGAAACGTCTGTCAAAGGACCGAAAAACCATCAAATAGGGATGATATGTCATTAGTACCTCAAGTGAAACTCCATTCATTTGAAAAATGGGCAATGGACTTTGTAGGACCAATCAACCCACCTGGAAAGAGGACTGGTGCGAGGTATATTATTGCATCAACATATTATCTGATGGGGTCATCCCTGTAAGACTAAAATTCAAGTGGAAAACAAGTATAAATAGAGAGTAATACTCTCTATTTGGAACACACACTCACTCAACAGTAGCGCATGAGTGAGAGAGGAGTATCTTGCACAAGTCAGAGAGCGAACAGCTGGCAGAGATGATCTTTGTGTCTTTTGGTTTTACTTTTGCTATTGGTGCTCATTCTGTCTCTAAGGAAGTTACGGGGTTTTCTCCTCTATGGTTTCCCCGAGGAAAATTATTTGTGTCTCTTGTTTCTTGTGATTATTGTTGTGCATGTTATTCTTTCATAGAATATCCTAGATCATATTGATTAAACGATATAAATCTAAGATGGTATCAGAGCTAACCTGAGAAGAAGACACTATGCAGCTATAGAATCTAGGGCTTCTTAATTTTTGGGTTTCCCTCCAGAGATCATCAACAAAAATAGGTTAGGCTAACTCTCCATTGAAGGGCGCATCTTTTTGTCGAAGCAAAATTTGGTTCCAGGCATTTTTAGTTTTTGACTTGTTACTGCTGTGAGAAATTAGGGATTTTCACAAAAGAGGAATTTTTTGATTAAGACCATCATAGGGTTTCTCTCCCCCTCAAAATTGAAATTTAGATACCAAGATCACAATTTTTGGTTGGGTAAAACTCCAGGAAAGTCAAACACTAATTTGACCTCGTAGCAGAAAACCCTAAAAGACTAAAACTAGTCATTTTGGTGCATTCGCTGTATTGTGAGATTGGAGAAGGATCAGGAGACAAAACTTTTACAAGCCGAATATACATTACTGATGTACCCTGTGTAAAATTTTCAGCCTCATAGTCACTATATTCTAGGAGATATGATTCCTCCAAATCAGGGTTACATCCTCTCCCTGGATTCATCCCTAAACAAGACACCTAGGGAAAATTTCTATATATCGGGCTATGAAGGTCCAAAGTAAATTTTGCAAGATGTTCCAGATAGGGAAAAAACTGTACTTTATTTGGTAAAAATTTCATACCCCGAAGGTGAAATAGTAACACGTGAAAGTATGTACAAGTTCTCTATGCTGAACAGTCTTGAAATAAGTTACCTTAGGAAAACTCCCATAAGTCCCAATTTGTGAAACCAATTCTGCTCAAACCTAAGGTGATGGAAAGAGGACACACAAGGATACTTTATTTTGAAGTTTCATACATATAGGAGTATTATTTTAGGATATATTGCAAAAACAATATCATAAAATTCTGTAGAAGAAATTGAAGAAAACTAGAGCATCATATATTTTGCAGTTCTAATCACAGTTTTGGGAAAATGAGTATGCTGCTCTACTCGCCTTGAGGAGGCGCATATTTCTATCCAATCAGATCTGAAATATTCCAAGTTTTTTAAATCAGGTTTCTCCGACAAACCCTAGATCGACCAGATCCGGCACAAGGATGGAAACCTCAAATCGGTAAGATCTAATCTTTTGCTATTTACATTTGAGGTTCTCATTCAAAATGACCTATCACACCAGCTTGATGACAAGCTTGGTGAAGCTAAAAAATTCCAAGTATGGAATTATAGGACCTCCATGATCCTTGAATAAAGTGACTTGGATCAGTTCTAAGATCCAGGGGGAGATGTGGCTAAGGATAGAGCCAAGAGAATCATTGCAGATTCTATTAAAGATCATCTCTCATGTGTCATCCCTGAAGACACCAAAAGGAAGTGTTCGATGCTATGGCGAAGCAATCAAAGAAGAATAAGATATTGTTATAACCAACTTGAATTTCCTCCCAGGATCATGGGATTCATTCATTCAAGTAATGTGTGCCAAAAGGAAGTGATTAGCTTCAGCAGACTTTGGGAAGAGTGCACACAAGAAGAAGCTCGACTCATAATAAGAGAAGAGAAGATCGGAGCAATTGAAGAACAATATCTCACGATTCAAATAATATCCCTCAAGCAATGAGGAATATGAAGGACTCAATTCTTGAAGAACCTCTTATCCATCTTAGCATTTGGATAAGAAATGATGATTTTATGAATGAAGAAGATGATGAAGATGAAGGCTCAAGAAGGAGTCTACCCATGAAACAAATAAAGATAAGTATTTGAATTGTCTTTTCCTATATATCTAGTTGTTTATATGACATTTTTTAGTTGTAGAAGGTTTGCATTAATGATAGTATACTACTAATATGCATGTGATGGGTAAGTAGCTCATGGTTCTATACAACTCTCCATTTCTACTTATCTAGAATGAAACCTCTTTGCTAACATTGGATTAGTGCACAATCTCAATGATGTCATGATAGATATGGAAGGCATATAAAATGTTTCCATGAGATATGGATGAATGTTGTATTGGCTAAAATAGTTGCATGATTATATCTTTATGCTTAAGAATTTTCCATTATAAATATGCATTATGAAATGTTTCTAACCATACAACTGGTGCATTTGACTCGTAGGAAATATCGTGTACAATCGCCTACAAGAAAAGAAGGATGAGACTTGTTCCAAAGAACAAGTGATGACAGTTCAATATTAATCTAATAATCCAAAATGAAGAATGATGAGTAGAATGCAATGTCAAAGGCCTAAAGGGAAGTTCGTAGTATCTTCCATGTGGATCTACAAGATCCAGCATGCAGTAGATGGCAACATTGTGGGATACATCCACATCCTGAGGTAGCACAAGGATTCTCAGATAAATAAGGCATAAACTATGAAGAGACATTTGCAACCACTGGAAGTCGAGACACATGACAGTCAAACTCATGTGTGCAAATTAAAGAAGGCCTTGTACGAGCTCAGAAATAACCCATGGGATAACACATAAACAAGGAGCTTGGAGATCACCTAGAGTAATGAAGATCTTAACCTTTGCTACAAGTTTGAATATGAAGGCCTATAGAGGATGAAAAGCTCACAAATGGGTGCGAGAGGAAATTTTGAAAAGGTTCAAGATAGAGGATATTGGTATCCAGTGACCCTAGATGGATACATAGAATATTAGTAGTAGAGGAAGCTACGTGTCACTCCAGTACATAATGTTTCAATACATAGAGTACGAAAGGCACAGGGAGAATGATGCTCCACTTCAGAGGGAGTGACAGCAGAAGATCCTGAGGTTCGACATGGTACGACAAGATGGACAGCTTACGGATGGCTCTAGGATTTACTAAGAGTAAATCAGATTGTAACCTTTACTTCAAGGTTGAAGTTGAAACACTAGTGATGCTCCTATTATATGTCAATGACTTGTCCTTGATAGAAAAAGTGGAACTCATTAAAGTTGCAAGAAGGAGACTTGTCACAGAGTTCGAGATGAAAGACTTGGGTATGTTGCATTACTTTCTAGACATGGAGGTATGACAAAGTGCGAATGTAATATTCCTTGGACAAGGGAAGTATGCAGTGGATATCCTGAAGAGGTTCAGGATGATGGACTGCAGGGACATGGCCACACCTATGGCATTGAACCTAAAGCTATTGAGTAATGTTTCATGCCACGATGTATTGTCAGATGTTTTGTCCATTGATGTTCCTGACATATCTAAGACATGCTCACTTAGTTGCATAGCATGCAATGAGGTACCTGAAGGGTACAGTTGAACATGATATGGATCAGAATACTAACCTACATGGTTATGTGTATTTTGATTGGGTACGCAATGCCATTAATAGGAAGAGAACTTCAGGGTGCTGCTTCTATATGGGATCAAGTGTGATCTCTTGGTTTAGCAGGAAGCAGTCCTTCATGGCACTGAGTACAACCAAAGAAGAGTATGTCGTAGCTTGTTCGGCTAGTTGTGAGGTAGTGTGGCTAAGGAAGCTACAATATGATTTGTTTTATCTCCAGTTGGATGCTACTTGTATATATTGTAAAAACCAAAGTTGTGTGAAGTTGTTGAAGAACCCGATGTTCCATGACAAGTCGAAGCATATTGAGATCAAATATCACTATATCAAGGATATGGTGTAAATAGGAGCATTGAAGCTCCAGTATGTTGCAATGGACAAGAAGATAGCTAATGTGTTGACCAAGCCATTAGCCAGAGTGAAGTTTGAGTAATTCAAGGAGAAGCTTGGTGTTCTCGAGATCGAGGTTCCTTCCAAGGAGAAGTGATGATTCTAAGGGCCTTTCTGACATGGTGGTAGGTTGCACCTCCAATGGTCAGATCTAAGTGTTGGGCCTTTCTAAAATGGTGGTAGGTTGCACCTACCATGGTCAGATGTAAGCGTTGGGGAATTTCTAACATGGTGGTAGGTTGCACCTCCCATGGTCATATGTAAGTATTGGGCCTTTCTGACATGGTGGAAGTTTGCACCTCCCATGGTCAGAAGTAAGTGTTGGGGCCTTTCTAGCATGGTGGCAGGTTGTACCTCCCATGGTCAGATGTAAGTGTTGGAGCCTTTCTAACATGGTGGTAGGTTATTCCTCCCATGGAAAGATATAAGTGTTGTGCCTCTCTGACATGGTGGCAGGTTGGTCCTCCCATGTTCATATGTAAGTGCAAAGCCTTTCCACGGATGGTAATAGGTGTGTCCTACCATGCCGGTAGATGTAAGTGTAGAGCCTTTCCCGGATGGTAGTATGTGTGTCCTACCATGCCAGTGGATATAAGCATTGAAGAAGATGAATACCTACATGGAGGATAGGCCTACAACTAACATGAAAAAGGGTTGACTCTATAGAACTTCCTATGACGAGTAGAATTGAGAGATAGCACCATTTTCTCAAGATAGCGGGAGCAGTGGTGATGATGATGATCCAGTGATGATTTAGATTTGATGATGATAAAGATTTGATGATGATCCAACTTTAATGATGATCCAGTGATAAAGACTTGTGCTGATGAAATATGTCAAGAGAATACATTCCTAGTTAAGAGGGAGTGTTGATGTATTTGTAACTTCAGAATGTATTCACTTGTATATTTCTTATTGTATTTCATTATACCCCAACAGAGATGTTTGTTCCTCTGATTAGGAGAGTCATTAATATAATAAATTCATGTAAATTCATTGAGGTTAACTCTCCATTGTAAGTCGGGGAAATAGTCCCCATAATTGAGTTGAGACTAATACTCCGTTGTAAGTTGGGGCAATAGTCCCCACAGTTGAGGGGTATTAGGGTTATTAGACTCTCATAGTGAGGTCATCCCTGTAAGAGTAAAATTCAAGTGGAAAACAAGTATAAATATAGATTGAGGCTCTCTATTTGGAACACACACTCACTGAATAGTAGTGCATGAGTGAGAGAGGAGTAGCTCACACAAGTGAGAGAGAGAACAACTAGGGGAGATCATATTTTTGTCTTTGTGTTTTACTTTTGCTATTGGTGCTCATTCTATCTCTGAGAAAGTTGTGGGGTTTTCTCCTTTATGGTTTCCTAGAGTAAAATTATTTTTGTCTCTTGTGATTATTGTTGTGCATGTTATTCTTTCAGATAAGATCCTAGATCATATTGATTAAATGATAAAACTCTAATAAGGTAGACACTATAGAGGTAGCGCTACTTCCAAGAAGGTGCTATGCGTAGGGCTTTGGTGGTCCAGTCTCAATAGTGATGTAACAGACTATCTATAGGCTTGCGACATCAATCAAAGGACTGGAAAACCGTCAAAGAGGGATGATATGCCATTAGTACCTCAGGCGACACTCCATCCATTTTAAAAATGGGTAGTGGACTTTGTAGGACCAATCAACCCACCTGGAAAGAGGACTGGTGCACGGTATATTATTACAGCAACATATTATCTAATGAGATGGGTTAAGGCCACACTGGTTGTAGATTGCACCTCTGCGACAACAAGGAGATTCCTGTTTGATAACATTGTTACTCGGGGGAATGAAAACTATCAAACATATAATGCGTCAAAATTCTAGGTTAGCGTTTGGTGTTGGGCACGTGAATCATCCAGCACCGCCATGAGTGTGCCTGGGGCTGGGGATCCATCTCCCACCCCTCCGATCTCAGCTAATGAGGCCTTCAAGAGGATTGTCAAGCCAATTGGGAAGAAACCATCTGGTCCCTCTATCCTGAAATTTGTTAAGAAGTTGGATGCAATTCCTGAAATTACTTTACCTGAAGAGAAGCCTATTAAAATTTCCCTAGATCTAGCTGAAAGAGGTTTGGTAGGATAGTTTATGGGGCTTTGGCCCTCTACAAAAACCACCAACGATTGGATTCAGCATAATTGGAGACCTCAGCTGAAGAATAGTGTGACTTGCTATGCTGTTGGAAGAGGATTCTTCATATTTGAATTCATAACCAAGGAAGACCGTGATCTGGTCCTCAGGAGTGGCCCGTACTTCATGGGGTCTCAGGGCTTGTATCTCAATAGGTGGATGCCCGATTTTGATCCCACAGTCGATGTGCCTAAAGAGGTTCCAGTATGGGTCAGGCTCCCAAACCTACCAATCCACTGTTGTAACTTCCATTTGCTGCAATAGATTGGAAATGGACTTGGCAGATTTATTGACATAGCAGACAACAAAGGCCAATACACATGCACAAGGATCTCTGTAGAATTAGTTCTAGAAGCTGGCCTCCTAGAAGCTGCAAAACTCACAGTTGGTTCATGGCATCATTATCAAAAGCTGGATTATGAGCATCTCCCATTCAAATGTAGAAACTATCACGAGCACGACCATTTCCAAAAGGAACTAAACTAAGGCACAACCAGAAGACAAAGAGGATGGAGAAGGTTGGAAAAAGGTCAAAAAGAGCAAGGCAAGCCCGAAACCAAGTGGAAAAAAAATCTTAGGATCATCAAAGAATCTCCAACCAAATCCAAAACCCATAGGAAATTCAAAGGATGGCTCAACTTCAAGGAAAATAAATGAGACCAACGAATCCCAGGAGGGATCAGAGAAATATGGGAAGGAAGCGAATGAAACTGGGGAAACTGGGGACCTAGTAGACCCAACTCCCCTAGTGGACAGCCAAAGGGAAAAAAGAAGCAGAGGAAGAACACATTATCCTAGGCTCAAACTCAGGTGGGGACTCTGATGACGGAGGAAATGAATCAGGCAGTTCTCAAGTCACCCCTATCAAGACCACCTTGGGTCAGAAGACTAAGAAGAAACAGAGAGAGGAAAAAACTTATCGTGATATACTCCAAGGTTCCCAGAAAACCCTCAAAGGAATGATAAATACTAGATGCACCTACAAGCAAGGCCAGGCTCCAAAGGGAGCCACAACCTCCCAAGCCAGTTAGTAATGCATTACATCTCCTGAAACTATAGAGGTCTAGGAAGCAATCTAAAAGAAGAAGTAGTAAAAGACATTGTAATATTGTATTCGCCTGAAATCCTTCTCATCCAGGAGACAAAAATGGAGAACTTTGTCCTCCTCCAAGCAAGAAAATCATTTTGGAAAAATGGTCAAGGAAAAGAAGTCAGTGCAAAAGGAGCCTCAAGAGGGATAGCTACCTTCTGGGACAAATCCAAATTCAACCTAATAGTTGAAGAAAGCAGCATACATTGGTTGTTCACCAAACTTCTTCATAAAGACTCTAGTCATCATGTAATTTTGTTTAATGCTTATGTTCCTGTATCACTATCTAAAAAAAGAATATGTTGGGACTCTCTAAAGTCCTATATTATCATGCACAATCCCAAAAATATCATTATTGCAGGGGATCTTAATGTTACCCTTACAGTAGAGGAAAAAAAGGGAGGCTCATCGGTTAGAGATCCATCTAGAGAATGGGTTGAAGACATCATTTTAGATTGGGAGCTGGAGGATATCAAGCCCTCCCATGGGAAATTCACCTGGACTAACAAAAGAAGGGGCCCAAGCCACAATTCTACCCACCTTGACAGATTATTCGTCCAGTCCTCTTTCCCGATTTTTGGTCTCATGGCCTCCTCTAAAATCTTGCCCAATTATACCTCTGACCATAAACCCATTCTTCTCAAGCTTTCTTTGGGAAAAAATCTTGGTCCCATCCATTTCAGATTCAGCCCCCTCTGGATTCAGCAAGAAGGGTTCATGGATGTGGTCTCCATGGCTTGGAACTGGCAAATCCAGGGCTCCCCTTTCTTTGTATGGGAAGAAAAGCTGAGGGTCCTCAAAAAAGAGCTGAAGGAGTGGGCTAAATCATTGATATCACCCACCTCCAAAAGAAAAGAAGCACAGGATTCCCTAGATAGCCACCAATTGATCATGGAGGACTCTGAAGTTTCTCAAGAGTTGTTACACAAAGAAGAAAATCTCCAAAAATATTTTCATAGAGCATGCAGGGTGGAAGAAGAGTATTGAAGGCAGAAATGCAGAAGTCTGTGGCTGCAAGCAGGAGATAAGAATACCAGCTATTTCCATAAGTAGGCTGAGGCTCACAAGCATTTCAAAACTATAAATGAAATCCATTATCAAGGCAATTTGGTCAAATACTTTGAAGGCATTAAGAAAGAAGCCCACTCCTTTTTCAAAGACCTCTTCTCAGCTCCGAAAGAGAATCCAATTGATGCAAACTGCTATCCGCTTGATCTTATTCCAAAGCTAGTCCAAGAAATAGACAATCTTCTTCTGACTGCTTCGATCAGCATCGAAGAGCTTAAAAAATCCTTGGATGGTATGGACGCAAACAAAGCCCCAGGCCCCGATGGTTTCACAGCAAGGTTCTTCTCAACTTGTTGGTCCACCATCAAAGTTGACCTCCCGAGAATGGTCAGGAAATATCATAGTAGCAGTAAGCTAGGAGCCAGTACCAACTTGGCATTCCTTGCCCTAATACCGAAAGAAAAAGGAGCCAATAACTTCAACATATTTAGGCCCATCTCTTTATGCAACATAGGTTATAAGCTAATCACTAAAATCATTGCCAACTGACTTAAGAATATTCTGCTGGCAGTCATCCTAGAAAACAAAGGTGGTTTCATACTAAGGGCAGAAGATACTCGACAATATAGTGCTAGTACAACAAAAAATTCATGCAAGCTGTCATCAGAAAGAAAAAGACATGGTAATCAAGCTCGACTTGGTGAATGCATTCGACAGGGTGAGACACAATTTTATGTTTGCAGTTATGGAAAAATTTGGGTTTTCATATGATTTCATAAGCTGGGTGAAAGACTGTATTTCCTCTCCCTGGATTTCTCCTCTGGTCAATGGATGCTCTACAAATTTCTTCCAAGCCTTGAGAGGGATAAGACAAGGTTTCCCATTTTCCCCACTACTCTACGTCATTCAAGGTTCAGTGCTCAGCTTCCAATTTGATCACTGCCAACAAATCCGCTCTCTTTCAGGCCTCCAGATGGCCCATAATGTAAAATACATTAACCATTCCCAATTCACCGATGAAACCATGCTCCTTGGGGGAGCAAGCATTATCTCAGCAGGTTTCTTAAAAAGAGAGCTGGACATTTACAAGGAAGTTTCGGGTAGCAAGATCAACTTTCAGAAAAGCAAGATATTCGATTGGAACTGCCCCATAAGGGAGATGGAAGGAATTGCAAGGCTCTTAGGAATGGAGGGACCTCTTTCCTGGGATTCCTTCAAATTTCTTGGGATTCCCATCCTCAAGTCAGTCCCCAAAGTTGCTCAATAGATGTCACTACTGGACAAGCTGAAAATCAGAATTCAAGCCTGCGGGGCAACCTGGCTTAATTTAGCAGGTAAGGTGATTCTCTCAAAATATGTCCTTTCAAGTATTCCCATTTACCAGAACACCATTCTTCTTACCCCTAAAACCTTCATTAGCAAAGTTGACGGTCTATTGAGAATATTTCTATGGGAAGGTGGGAAAAATAATGAAAGGAGGCTTCATTTAGTAAGCTAGAACAAAATAAAGAATCCTGTATTGGAAGGAGGTCTCCAAATTCAAGACATCGCAGCTCAAAACTTAGCATTGGGATCCAAGCTCCTCTAGAACTTAGTCTCTGGACACACCAGCTGGAGTAAGAAAGTGCTATGGAAAAAATACTTCCAAGGTAGTCGCTCAAGATGCTTGGACAAGCCTCCAAGAACTTTAACCGGATCTCCAGTCTTCAAGCTTTGCCTCATAGCCTTGGAGCACTTCAAATCTAATCTTTACTGGATACCTGGAAATGGGAAAAATATAAGATACTGGGATGATTCAATACTTGGGGACCAACCCCTAGGACAGAAGATAGAGCTGGAAAATATAAAAAATTAGATGTAGCAAAAAAATATTCTTACCTTGTGGGAAATTTCCACTTGGTCTGATGATGCAGAGAAAAGTTGGGAAAGATGGAATCTGGGGGAGCTGCCGAAAAATCTTGAAGGAGAAGCCAACACCTTGAGAGAGCTCCTTGAAGGAAAATCCCCATTAAAAGTTGTTTCAAAGGAAAAAATAGGGTGGCATTCGACCTCCAGATCATATTCGGCAACTGAAGGATACAAACCCATCCAGGAAATCCCCAACTCTCCTCATGACCCATATCAGTGGAAGTTTGTTTGGTCGTATGCTTCTATTCCCAAGATTGACTATTTCTATTGGACTCTTGCTCACAAAAGCATCCTCACCAGTGACAACTTAAGGAGAAGAGGGATGGAAGGGCCCTCAAGGTGTCCATTGTGTGTTTCTGATGAGGAGAATGTAGATCATCTGCTCCTTCTTTGTCCATTTGCTCGTGAATTCTGGAGGGATTCGCTGAAAATAAATCTGGACAGATTCATCATGCCAGTAAATATCCAGGTTCTACTAAAATCTTGGGCCAACATATCACAGTTTAGCATTTCCCAAAAGGATCTCCTCAAAGTTGTTTGGATGTGGCTCCCCAAGTTCATTTTCTAGAAACTGTGGATTGAGAGAAACAATAGGAGCTTCAGGGAGAAGAAAAGTAATCCAGCTAGAATAGCATCCAAAATAAAAGCTCTCCTAGGAGAGGCTTTAGAAGCCGAAGCTACCCTCAAAAATGCTTCAGCTCTGGTCAGCTCTGGTCAGCGATGAAGATAAGTGGCTAAAAGAGTTGGTCTTGAATCATTAAGTTAGAATCACTTCCCCATCTACTTCCATTAATGAATGGGACATTCGGTTGGTAGAGCAGGATTTCATTAAATGGAGATCATCCCTAGAGGACCATTGCCTCTTCTTTGATGGGGCATCAAAGGGTAATACTAGGGCATCTGGTGGTGGTGGGGTAATCCTGGGCCCTGGAGGCACTACAATTCTGAGCTTCGTCTGGGGGCTGGGTTATGAAACCAACAATAGAGCGGAGGCTCTTGCACTTTGGCAAGGTCTCAAGCTAGCCCATAGCAAGAAAATTATCTCACTCTCAGTCTTTGGTCATTCTTGGATTATAATCCAAGCTATAAAATTGAAGAGAAATCCTGCTCAGGTGCACCTATCTACCATTCTCAAGAAATTCAAGCTAATGCACTCCAAGTTTCAAAAAATAAGATTCTTTCATATTCTGCAAAATTTGAACTCTAAGGCTGATCTGGAAGCTAATAAAGGAAATATCCTTAGTAGGAGCATGCTAGCAGTAAATGGGACAACAAATCTATGTAATATTCCCTAAATTTAGAGGTGAGTCTCCTCGTTCAGTCAACAAGTCTCCCCCTACCATAAAAGAATCAAATCATTGGGTGAATCTCATGGTCTGTACTATATGGTCTGGCATCTGAAGGAGTCCTCGTCAGGCTTGAGTGCATCAAGACCCGTTAGTCCCACTAGTCAGAACCTCTAGAACTCCCGTGACAAGTCAAGATCCTAAGGTGAATATTTATTTTGCAAGCCTCAAGTCGAAGCAGCAAAGAATTTTCAAAACTGGAAGAAGCTAGGAACTTGTTGGATTCCTCAAGAGAACAAGATAGTTAATCATTTTATTTGATGGCATCCTTTGCTTCATGTTCCTCCCCAGGATCCTCAGTGGAGGAACGCATTACAAATCTGGAAGCAAGAACCCTTCATACCACTTTTCAACTACCCTAGAGAGAAGAGCTTGGTCACGCTCAACCAAGTGCATTGCAATCTCTGGGAAGAATTCTCTGAAGCCAAGGAAACCGATGAAGACGTCATGGAGGCCACCAAAGCGCAGTTTAAAGACATTGCAAATGATCAAAGCAACATTGGAATTCTCCTAAGCAATCTAGAAATGCAAGTCAAGAAGCTGCTGGCAAAGAAGGATGGGAAAAAAGAGGCGATCAGCTTCTTAATTTTGGTTTCAGTTTCTAATTTATGTATGGATGCTATTTTAGTCTCTCTGAAAAAAGCTCAGTGAACATAGTAGATGTAACTCGACTCAGCTTCATTTTCCAACTATCAATATGCTAGTTTTACCTGTGTAAAAGTACTCGATAGCTGCTTTGTCGAACGCTAAATCAAACTCTTACTCGTTATTGTCTAAAAAAAAACATTGTTACTCAGTTTGGGTGTCCAAATATATTGATGAGCGATCAGGCGAGTCACTTCATCAATTGCATTGTCAGTGCGTTGACTGAGGAGCTTCAGATATAGCAAAAGAATAGTACCCTGTATCATCCTTAAGCAAATGGGACAGTTGAGGCATTCAATAAGGTGTTGTAACACATGCTTACAAAGGTTTTCAATGTCAACCACGATGACTGGGATTTGAATATTATGGCAGTCTTATGGGAATATCGCACCACTTTCAAAATATTGACAGGGAAGGAACCATTCTGGTGTATGGGCAGGAAGCAGTCATGCCCATGGAGTACATTGTTCTGAGTTTTTTCATTGCAGCAGTGACATGCATGGATGATGAAGGATCATTAAAAGAATGCCTAGTGCAGTTGGTGTAGCTAGAGGAGGATCGCTTTATTGCAGGTTTTCACCAATGCGTTGAGAAGGACCGACAAAAATCTTGGCAAGATTGACATATCAAGACAAACATTTTTAGTAAGGAAACCTGATGCTTGTGTATGATAGAAAGTTTTCCAAACATCAGGGGGAAGTTACAGATGCATTAGCTAGGTCCATATGTTATCAATTCCATTACTTCAAGAGGTGCAATACAACTACAACAGTTAGATGGTGTGATGCTGCCTAAGCTGGTAAACTACAACAAACTAAATCCCTATAGGATGAGCCCAAAGTCGCGCGATGCTTGAGGCACTGCTCGATATGGAAAAAAAATCTATTTGTTTTTGCATAGGATGGAAGTTAGGAGGATGGCGCACAAGGAAGAAGTGGCTGCACAGGTAGAGGAGTCAGTATCGCAAGTAGGGAGTCATGCCACAATGGCCATAAGGCCGCGATAGAGCAAATCAATAATAAATACAATAGTAAAAGCAGTTAATCGACGACGATTTTTGGATGAGATGCGCCTTAATGGTGGATCCGACCATTAGATTGGCAGGATTGGCAGTGGATTCAGGTGATTAATGCATGATTTGGTCGAAATGATTAAAATGGGATCATAATGAGTTGGTCATCATGATTGGGCAATCGACTCAGTGCTATAAGAAGAGGTCAGACATGGTCAAAATCCACCATTTTGAAAGCTTGAGTTGTTGATAGAGTTGTAGATTTATTACAGTGAGTTGTGTTGCATGGAGTATTTGAGTTGTTGAGCAGTGTAACGTTGAGGTTCTTGTTGAGAACTTGGTGGCACTGGTACAGAATCCCGAGTGAAATGATTATAGTAGAAATTTAAAGCAAGAGGGCCTCACCAGTTATCAGGGTTCCCATCAAAGAATAGGTTGCAAGCATGTCGGTGGGTTCATCATCGGTTCTAAAGAAGAAGAGAGGGGCATAGCAGCCCAAATCCTTGGTTGAAAATATGCGGCATACTAGAACTTCTGCACAGGAACAGGAGGAGGAACTCAAACAGATGGTACCATCGACATATGGGGCAGAGTAATCCTCAGCCTAGATAGGGTTTTCCATGGTGGAAATCCCTGGCTATGTACCTCCATGGCAACTTGGTGTGAATCCAAGGAAGTGTACAAAGAATTAGAGGTACCCGCTCAGGATGCCGATGATACCAGAGGGCATCGTATGCACCATGGACATCATGCCCTTGATTACGAGAATGATGTATGAAGATCATGATCTAATCACATCAAAGGAGATCATGGTAGATCCATATGTACATGTGACACAGGCTAGAGGCATCCCAGTAGCATGCATTACACATGACTGGGTGCGCGGTTTGGAGATATCAGGGTTTTTGGGCCTCATCAACATGCCACACTCAGTGGTGGTTGATAGAAGCAAATGCATGCATGAAGCAACTCTTGGCGTGCTTCCATGGCAAGATTCTGTGGCTAGACCAGTTAGTCGCAGTCACTGTGGAACTCATTTCAAACATCATAGCATTTCCCAAGGAGGGTCTTGACCCATCACAATATTTTAAGGGGAAAGATAAAGACAAGAATTTGGTCGCAAAGCTGAAGAAAATATATAACTTGTAGTGCGACGAGTGTTCCTACCGCATTGACAAAATCAATGACCAGGCTATCAACATCACAAAGAGAATTATGGCTAGAAAGATAGTCAGAATGAACCGATCGAACTCGTGTAATTCGGGGGTCATCGCATGCGTGGAACAGTGTGCACAAGGGGTGTAGATGAACTGGTCATTGTTCTTAATGAACCAGTTGATGAATTATGCACTAGCAGTCCAGGAAGGGCAGAAACCATTCACCTATAGCTGGATGCCTATTTTGATTGTACTTGTGGATTGGATGGAGCTAGAATATTATAAAGGGATGGACGTGGATGAAGCAAAGGTTTGCAAGGGAGCACGCTACCAAAACCTCTGGTATGTGAAGGAAACTGGGTGACTTAAGAACTATGTAATTCAGTTCTTGATATATTGGGAGGCGCTGCAGGCTACAACTATGAAGGTTTCACAACTATCAGAGGAGGCAGTGACAAAATTCCAACGTGTTTTCTAGTTTTTTATTGGGCCACACGCCATTCATGTGCAGGAACGAAGAGACCTAGATAAGCAGTGGTTTCCAACAACATACAAGCTTTTTGATGTGGAGCTAGAAGCTATTATTAATGATTGGCCCATGGAGTGGCGTGAACCTATCAGCATCGAGGAAGTGTCAATGGGTCCACCAGTAGATGCACCAGTGGATCCTCTACTAGACGCACCAAGTGACCATGACTCATATGAAGCATCAATGCAGACCCCAATCGATTCATAAGTGGATCGAATATTCGATGAGTCCCGCACGAAGAAGTGATGGGACCAAGGTGCGACAAGTAGCGCAACATCAGTGACTGAAGGACAATTGAACCACATCATTGTGGCCATTACTACATCCACTGATGTGATGAGAGAGCAGATGAAGAAGCAAGTGACTGAAAAATTTAGTGAGGTAAAAACTCACCTCGATACATTAATTGGTGTAGTATTAAACAAGGTACCAGAAGCAACTACTCTGTAGAAGGTTGGTTTGATCAGCACTGGGAAGCGGATTAGGAATGTTCAAATTCCACCGCATGCGATCGAGACCAATAGTGAGGATGTGAATGCCTCACTTCAACAATATCAAGATATTTCTCTAGACATTGGTGCAGTTGCAGAGGGTTTCCAATTAGGGGTTGGAGGATAGGGAGCACATAATGGGCGATCACCTTTTGAGGTCATAGGAGAAAGAGGCTGAAGCACGGAAGGAGATTGAGGCACTGAATAAGGAGCAACAGCAGCTGACATAGGAGAAATCAAAGGATATTGAGGAACTTAAAAAGGATTAATATCTATTGACAGTGGAGAAAGTGCAACTCTGGGATAGAAGAGTGCACTTAGAGAAGGCAATTTCGGTTGCTTGTCATCAAGTGCCAAAAAACATTGAGGACATGGACACGGAGGAAAAAGTGGAGCATCTTGGGGCCATAATTTCCTAGCTGAAGCATGACAATGAAAATCTATATGCCCTTATAGATCCAAGAACCTCGCTGTAGCAGGATCCAGAAAGGAAAAGTGCCATTGAGGACTTGGAAACGTAGCTGGAGGAATTGGAGTAAGAAGCAAAGTGAGTCACTAATGCGACTACATAATTTTTGGGTAGTGTAGTCTAAGATGTGTGGTTGGAGAAACTTACCACACAGTTGCAGGAGGCCGAGGGGCAGTTGGAAACACTAAGGACATCACTTAAAGTGATGCCCCCAATTGTACAGATCATGAAGGAAGCCAGACTGAAGGAGTTACAGCAGCGCGTTGCGAAAGCAAGGGAGCGTTAGCAGTGGCACACTACATAGTTGGACGAGTTATAAGATATTGGAGTGCAACTTTTAGTAAAGGTTGTTTCAATGCTGTAGGAATTTTAGGATGGACAAAGAGATGTCACTACAATGATTTTCGAGCACCTATTGGAGTGCGAAGTGACACAAAGACAGGAAATTACTGAGAATATCAAGGACAAGGTCAAAGAGATCACCCAATAGTACAATGAATTCAAGGTGAACATCAAGGGTTATACCATTTCCAGTTGACATGGCTTGAGGGCGAGCCATAAGATTGTGTTGGGAGGCTATTGGTAGGCGATTTTGAGAATAGTTAGCTACGCAACATCGCAGATACTGCGCAAGATGGAAAATGGCATGCAAGGCGGATTAACTATATTTTATGTATTTTTGGTCCTATTTTGTAGATTTTGACCGCATTATGTGGATTGTGGTCACTATTTTGTAGATTTTGGTCCAAGTAGTTAGGAAGTTGACTTAAGTGGACCACCAATGTAAAGGTGCAAGTCTATAAATAAATTTAGGATGTAAGTGTTAATACTACCTACTTCAGAGTCTAAGTTCTTAAGCTTTTATGGATCTGTGTATGTGAACATAAAAACTATTTTGGATAACCGGTGTTTTTTTGCGAAGATTAAAATGACATGATAGAGATTGGACATAAACATTGTGTCTTTTTCTATCTTCCTGTCTTCCTATTTTCTACGATGTGTATCTGTGAATGATGCAATGCTTCTCTATTATGAATGATGTTCTCTTTGTAGATTTGTTTATACTTCAATGTATATGCTACGATATAAGTATATTGATTTGATCCACTGAATAACGATATGAATATGATCATGTTAATGTATAATCTAAATGATCGAAACTGTTAAGTAATGTTGCGATGACTTGACAATAGATGCGCAGTCCTCTTTCATACTGTGGAAAATTGGTTTTGATAGTTCTCCCTCGAACATCTTGGGTGATACTTCATCTTCCCGGTAGGTGTTGTTGGATGGGGTAAAACTTGTCAGGGATGGGGCTCAGGGAGATCACTTCATTTTGGGTGTCGACAAAGAGTGAACCCCTGTCGACAAGTTTGTGTCAACATGGGCCTTGAATTCTTAAGAAATAATTTTTCCCAACTCGTGATCTCAAGCTATGTTGCAGGAAACATGGTCCCAAACCCCGTTTCCAGTGTTTCCTCATTTCGAAACTCTGAAATGTGTACCATATGACCCGAAAATGTGTTTTCTTACATACGAAACATGTTTTCAAGATGTAAACATGTTTCCAATATGAGTGTAGTCAATGAGGTCACGTTTCCAAAAAAATGTCACCATGGAGGTCATTGTGATGAAGGAACAAATCCATTTTTGACATTGCCATGAGCTTGACATCTTGAGGGACCGATTCCTCGTATGTGAGCATAATTCCCTTGAGGTCTACAAACCTATATAGGTTGGATAGGGTTGAGTTCCCTTTTCCCTGGGGATCATGATTATAGAAGGGTCGATTCCTCTTATTTGTGATTTGGGAGCATCATCGAAAGGGGTCATGCGCAATGAGAGAGGTCGAGTTCCTTGCATGGAGGAGTTGATATCTTGAGGAAGGGTCGTGAGCCCTAGAGGTGGTTTCTATTGTGCAGAGAAATGAGAAGGGGAATCTGTGAAGGTGATCTATGCAGCAGAAGAAGGTCGTGGCCTTGAGGAGAGTCTCAACAACGAAAAAAGAGGACACGAACGAAAAAGAGGGATGCAGTACTAAAGGGAAAGTCATGAAGGGAACCTGTGTAGCAAGGGCAGAGTGCCATAACCCTAAAGAGAAACTGCATCATTCCTGAGGAGAAGATCAATACTATCTAGAAGGTCGATGTCTCTTGTGGGCAGAACTCTAGAGGGCACCGAATCATTTGACAAAAAATTGAATCTTTAACAAGAAGGTTGTATCAACTGTAGACATCATTTCCTGGGAAAGTATCCATATGGAGAGGTCATGTCTCTGATATATCGGAGCCTCAGCTCAATATTTATCCCCTTTCTCTCGATTTAGAGGGTTGCACATCTATTGTAAGTGAATGCCCAATTTTTTTAAGGGGTGTGTGCCCAAACTTTGGGAAGAGGAACTTGTTTCAGTTATTTCTGAATGTGTCCTGGATATTTATGTGGTGAACTTTGAGGCCCGTATCTACTTTTTATTTTCTGAACATGAAGCTATTGGTTGCCTAAAGAGACCGTGGTCATTCTCTTTATATTTAATAGTTGTCAATTTCATTGGGCACATTTCTCTTGTGTATTACATCATTGGAAGCTACAGGAAGGTGCTCTTATAGGAAATGTCCAAGAATATCAATGGGTACAATATATTGGTATCCTGGTTATAGCAAATCCTCTCTCAAGTTTGGTTCTTATGAGGCTGCCAATACTTCACACAAAGGACTATATATTCCAGACCTGATTTCTCATTGTATTGTTGTTGTTATTCATATAAAGTGGAGGTACTGTGGTTACATTTGATTTACATTTTTAGTCTAAAATATTAATGTCAATTTTAAAAATACATTTTCTTGTATTTGTTGAGATATTACATGCCATGAAAGGTCATATATGCATAAGGACTCAATCACTCAGTTCTTTTAAACTTCCAATCTCATAAACCACAAATCAAGCGCAAATAGCAACCTATAGGGAGGTGCACACTAAGTGTTTGACTAAATTCCAAAATCAGTCCATAGAGTGCAGCAATCAGGTACCAAGTTATGAATACAACAAGCACTTATCCAAACTTATTCCCGAGTCCTCCAATTCTATATTCTTGTCAATCCCATGCTACAGCAGTCATCAGACAATGGTATGAGAGGGGATATTAGTCATTTACAGGAAGTTAAAAAAAAGGAAAAAAAAATATATTATAGAACACATGGGGTTGAGATATTATGTGTATTTGTCATCAGTCTTTCCAATTATAGAAGCCATGTCTTATTCAAATTCAGAGTATGAGCAGTATGAGGAGGGGTATTATTTCTATGTCGTAGAGGAAAATGATTTTGATTTGTATGATGGTAGTTATGTGGATAAGGAACCCTCTTACAATATCTCTACCCATTTCACATTCAGATATGATGATGGTTACTCTTGTGACCACTTGTACAATGAATATGCAGATAGAGGGGCCACACCACCAAGGAAAGATCCTTTGAAGTAAAATGATTTTGAGTTGTATGATGGCAGTTATGTGGATAAGGAACACTCTTACAATATCTCTACCCAGTTCACATTTAGATATGATGATGGTTACTCTTGTGACCACTTGTACAATGAATATGTAGATAGAGGGACCACACCACCAAGGATATATCCTTTGAAGGAAATATCATGGTGGAGGGAAACTTGCAAGACCTTGCCCCAACAGTATCAAGCATATAGTGTTATGATGAAGTCATCCTCAGAAGTTCCTTTTTATTTTTTTGTGAATGCTTTGTTTGGGTATAAGCCCAAGAATGAAGGTGTGGAGTTAGTAAATAAAGGTCTATGCCCTTCTTGCAAGAAACCTTGAAGAGAAAATCATATATGTTTGGAGGAGGGACATGAGGAGACCACTACCAGTGTTGGGAAGGATAAGATCAAAATCCTTACTGATGATGAATATCAGCATAATGAAGCCATCACTTGTTCTATTGAGAATCACCCAGAGGCATCTCTCACTAAGAACACAGATCAAATAACATCTATTGATGGATGCTATAATGGAGAGGTACCTACTGATGAGTGCCACGGAGAGACATCTACTACTGTATGTCAATTCCTTTATGTCAGTGACATATAAATTCCACTTAATGAGACTACTATAAGTATAAATTCCCACAAGAGTGAAGAAGATGAATATTTTGCAGAGGTCCTAGGATCGATCTCACCATCACCACATGAGATTCATGAGGTTGATCCTATGTTGTAAGAAGAGAAGGCTTATTTTCATGAGCCTTCCCATTTTAAAGGGTCGCTCAAGATGAATGACAAGAAGATTCAAGAAGCCCTATCCATTCTCCAAGTTACTAGCGCACTTGTGTCCCAATTGGCCTGGAGAGATGATTCCATGGAGACACAAACTTCCAATGGAGTCATAGAGAAGATTCAAAAGGAACAATTAACGACTAAAGGTAATCTTATGTGTTTGATTTATGATAGAAGTCATTTGATGGAGCTTATTGAAATGTTACATGAAGCATCGATAAGAGATAATGAAGAAATTTGTAAGCTCAAGTATGAATTAATTTCCACCCAAGGTTCTTTGAAGGGTGTTCAAGAAACAGTTCAAGAATTTAAGATCCAAAATGATCAACTTTTTGAAGAGTTTCAAAGTTCATGGTCTCCTTCCTATGTCTCTAATTTTTGTATGGATGATAGCATGGGGGTTTCTCATGGTGTGGTGAACCATGAGATTCAAACTGATTTGCAAATGTTTGAAGGGTTGAAATATGATCAAGTTGAATGCCAAACACTTTCCATGGATGAAGAAGAACACGAGTTGTCTAATAGTGCAAGTTTCGCACTCTTCAAATATGCACATGATCCTAGACCCATGGAACCAACCTTGGGGAGAATTTTCACATTTCCTGACTTAGAGGATGAGTTGGTCCATTACACTTCATCCTACACTATTTCTTCTTTCACTTTTCATTCCAGTGAGGTTTGGGTGAAGGGGTTTTTTTTTTCTGTTGGTTCCACATGAGGAGTATGAGATCCTTACCCTTCATGATGATCCTATGTTATGTGCACCAATTCCTTTTGAGCAACATTTACATCCATCGTTATTTTTTATGTCACTTTTATTTATGGATGCACTTCTTCATCCATTGCTCAAATGAGAGAACACATGATGAGACATCTTGATACATCATAGTATTTCTTGTAGCATTATGGGACATGGGATCCTCACCTATATCATTGGATCATATTTGATTGGTATCTTCATGATTGTGTGTTTTTGACACATGGTGATTTTCTTGCTTGGAGGTGCAAGCTTCTTGAGTGCTCTTTGATGGATGATCACTTTGGCCACATTCGGAGTGGCATATCTTTGTATCATCTCACTATGTTTCATGATTATGTATCTATCTTTGTGATGTATGGGAAAATTCATAGTAGAACTTGGGATCCTGGCACCTCTCCCCATGATATATTATCTTGTATCGCTCTATATATTGATGGAATGCGCCAGTGATGGGATCCTAGCATTCCACTCTTTGATGATTTGTATTGGAGGATCTCTTGCATCCCACACTTGGTATTTTTTCTTGTATTGGAACTACTCATTGATACAGTGTGCAAGAATTGGGACCCTGGCATCCCAGGGAATGTAGATTTCCTCTAGATGGTGAGGTGCACTAGAAAGGTGTGCAAGCAATAGGACACTAGTATCTTCCTCACTTGTATTCCACTCACTTGGAGAAATGGTTGGGTCATGGGCTTGATGGAGCAAGCCTCTCTTCATGGATCCGTTTTTGCAGCACATTAGGAGAGTTTCCTTCATAGGAGACATTATGTTGAATGGAATTAGGATTTTTGTGTAGGGCGTACTATGAGCTTCCATGTGACTCTTATGCATTGCATGAGAGGATCTATTTGGCACCTTGTATTTATGAGGATCCTTTGTACTTAGTATTCACATTAAGTGCATGGTTGTTGGGAATTTCAGAGATGTAAACGGATAGCACACTTTCTATGTTTATTCATGATGATTGATCATGAGTCTCCATGACAGTTGGTTTACTAATGCATGCATTGGGGCATGTTTATATCACTTACGCCAATTGATGTATGGCCCATGGTATAGTTTGTTGTGGTGGTGGAAGGAAATTATGATGTGATGGTATTTCCCTATAGTTTCTTCATTGCTTGAGGACAAGCATATTTGGGAGGCAAGGACTGTCATGTCTCCAATTTTTTCCTAAGAAAAATTGGCCAAGGTCACCTAGGAAGAATTTAGAAAAATACTAATTGTAACAAATAAGGAGAAAATAATTTAATTGGGGAAATTAGCTAGTAATATTATTAAAGCTCAAAAATTATAACTATTGGCTAAGGGGAAGCAATAATTACCCACTACATGGTTTCTAGTGAACAAAAGGTGATAATGGAACATGGTTTTCATTGGCCCATGGTATTGGATACTTTTCAAGTATATAAGGAGGCAAAGGAAAATGGAAGAGGCATGCTTGAATATTTGGAGATTTGTTCTTGAGATCATCTAAGGGTTAGCCTAGAGTTTTCGTTTGGGGTTCGAAAACTCCATCCATCCATTCTGGTCTAGTTTCGGTGATGTGACTGATCCACCCTAGCTAGACAAAGGGTGTCCAAATTCATTACTTACTTGACAAATATATAAAATCAAATAATGTCATAAAATAGATAATAATAAAAAATTCATAAGCCCATCACTCTTAGTCTTTTAACTCCCAAATCAACTTTGGAGTCATTGACTGGCATGCATTCTCATTCTTGTCCAGTTATTGCTAACTAGAAGATATGATTTGACTCCTTCATAAATAGAGTTTTCTAAAGGTGAGTGTAGTAGTTAGTCAGTAAAAGTTTAAATCTTTAAGGCAATTAATAGGTTAAGCTCTTTTAGGTGTTTATTTGAAAAAGGTGAGTGTAGTAGTTAGTAAGTAAAAGTTTAAATATTTAAGGTATTTAATAGGTTAATGCCTTTAGATATTTATTTGAGGGTTTTACCGGTTCAAATGGAAGGTATAGCTATCAACAAGAATATGCAAAACAAGTGACCACTGTCACCTTAGCCACTTTTCCTTAACTGCTTCGGAAGTCAAAGCCTTATAGGGGAGAGCCTTATATAGACCCTGCAAAGACACTAAAGCAAAAAATATATCTTCTTTTCAGGACTGTTAATGGTCAGTGCCTTATGGAGTCTAGATAATTATATGAATATTATAAGCAAATAAAATAGCCAATGGATAATCCATTGTCAAAGTGTTAGAGCTATTCGATTTGTATATCAATTATAGTTCAAGTATTATAATGTAAATAACTTAAAATATTAAAGACCAGAGGGTGATAAACTAAGTATCATGGATGTAAATAAAGTTTAATAACAATTGCAAAGTAAACAAAGGTGTTATACTACATGCATTATAAATATAAATGTTAAACACAATATCCAAGCCAAATATTAATTATAGATATCACATCCAATATTTCACAATGTGAAATGTAAAGCATTTAATGATTATTAAATTTCAGCATGCAATAATTATATTTTCAATTTGAAAACGTAAAACGATTAAAAATTAATCTCACATTCACGTTAACCTTTTGAGCATGCAATAATTATATTTTTCAATTTGAAAACGTAAAACAATTAATAATTAATCTCACATTCACGTCAACCTATCCCTAGCTGATCTGTAGCGGGATGGAAGAAACAACGGGGAGATTATAGCAGTCCAGAAACAACCGCGAGGAGAAGAGGAAAGGAAAAGCGCCTGGGAAACCATGGGGGTCTTGATACAGTGGCGAGATAATGGTAGAGGTTGTCGAATTCGAAGGAGCAGCCAAAGGGATGTTAGAAAGGACGTGTGTGTGAATCAACAAACTCAGCCAGAGAAGAAGGAAACAAAGAAAAAAAAGCAGAGAAACACTTCAGGTGCTTTGAAGGTGAGAATATATTGGTGCCCTAGCCCTAGGGCATCTAAGGAGGAGGAGGGAAAAGCTTGAGGAAACTTATCCAAGGTAAACAACTACTCCAGAAACTTTAATGACAAATTGTGGAGAAACTTTCACAGAGGAAACGTTTCTCTTCCCTTTGAGGTGATAAATGGCTGGAAATGGAAAACCCTAAGCTAAATGCAACCTTATCGCTACCATTCAACCAAGAACATGCATCATTTACCGACAATAAACAAGAAGGTAAAAACAAGACCTTAATGCACTCGTGTTGTGCCAACAAATCTGAGCATCACCGTAAATAAACATTATCTGTAAAACTCCAGAAATCTAGCTTGTATAACCAAACAAAATTATCTTCAAGAATAGCGCATCCTCTCTAAAGAGCCCTAGTTAGGAGAAAACAGTTATACAGTAATAATCCTAGTTATCTCATCATTTCTGATTTAAAATGAAAGTGAGGATATCTATTTATATGATCTCACACTCACTTATCCAGGCCAACATGCCTTAAAACAAGAAAATTCATAATTATTAAATGTCAACTTAAAATTAAAAGAAAATAATAATAATATATAAACTAAGGTAAGTTACCTGGGGTATTTGCACCCTCATGTGCCAAAACACGCTCAAATAAGTGAATCGCTTCAAATGAAAGGCCAAAGCAGGCTAGAGGGAGGACATTGTGCCCCATCTAACCCCTAGAATACTGTAAAATCCCGCAACACCATCTCCAAAGCAAGGAAACGACCTGGCATGGAGGATTCCTTCCTCTAAGGAAAGAATGCCAGGGAGAGCAAGGACCTACTAACTGAAGGGTCAGGAGGGTGTATGAAGTGGTTGTGACTGAAGACTGAAATCTCATGGCTGAAGTAGAGGCCACCCGAGCATGCAAGTAGGATATGGAGCCATGATACCCAGTGGTCAACCCTTAAGGGCCCCGGACACCAACCTTGAGGTTAAAAACCTCCTTAGAGGGCAGTTAGTGGTGCCATTAAGCCATAGTACCCAGAAAGGAGGACCAAAGGGTCCAACCATGACCTCTATCGCTCAAAAAAACCCCTCCTGATTGAAAAATTTGGCCCTCTCTCCCTGGTGTACACCTGAAGGTGCGCTGGGTACAACCGCAACATAACAGTGGCTCCAACTGTCGGATGAGTGCTATTCCCGAGAGTGTTCGTGAACCTGTGAATTTGTTGGTACCTGTAGACCTTCACACATATCAAATTCTCGAGATATTAAAAGCATCTAGAGGCAGACACTTATGTCCTGTCTTGTTCGCAAAATGAGGGAAACAAACTAAGAACAATAAACTAACTAGATAATGAGAAGACATCAAATGCAATGCACAAAATAGGTTAAGTGAAACCATACCACCAATGTAACCATTTAAGTAAGTAATTCGTACATGTCACCTTACCTTTTTCCTTTAGTGTAATCCAAGACAATACCTCATTTATGACATGTCGAGTTTGTACCAGGATCTTTATCTTGATGAGTGCAGGAAACTCGACCTTCTTAAGAACATGGAAAACTTGAAACCGATACCATGGAGAAGCATCACTTTAACAATATTTGTTGATCCATTCTTCTAGTGGACTTATGTATGGGATACCTCCATCATACATATCTTTGGAAATTTTTTTCTTGAAACTCGCCCTTGAATCCTGAACTTGGGAGACTATCAGTGGAGTTCGACTTTGCAAATATTCATATGTGAGCCGCAACCTGTCACTGTATGTACTCAATATTTTCTTTGTACATACAGGTATATTTCTTATCTTTTCCACAATCATGTTAGTAACCCCAATAATCCTTGAAGTTTTGAAAATGTCAACAATATAATCCATACCTTCATGCCTCAAATGAAAAGATAAACACTAAATATTATGAGACTGAGGGATGAAATTCATACCTGTCCACCTACCTTCCTTGTCCTTGTTGATATGTATCACTAAGATCTTGCCAATGTAGGGTAGAGCGGGTTGAAAAACTTCTTCTACACTTCTTGAGGGGCACAACTGAGAGTGATAACCTGGGCTCATCATATGCTAAATATCTGCAAAAGAATCCTCTATGCGACAAGCTTCCTTGCTGTAGGATGAGTATGATGGTGACATCATGGAAGAATCACCAGAGATATGAGGTTCCAAGTCTTCGAACTTTTCATCATAATGGCACATCTACATATAACAACTATTTACAAAGTTTGGTGTTGTTCCATCTTCAATTATGGTGGAAAAAGGGTTGAGCCACTCTTCGTCATTAGTCTCATAAGGGGAAGGAATGATCATATCTCTTTCAATAGGGCATTCATAAGTTACATCTTTAGCATCCCTGCTGGAGGTGACTGAGATTTCATCGTCCCAAATAGTGTCAAGTTCTGGATCTTCCTGAGTAACTTCATCAAGCTACTCTTCCTCGTTGCAATGTATCGATACAATTCTACCTGGTCTCAAGGAATCATATAAAGGAGGACCCATAAATGACCAATAATCATCGTCCCGGAATCCCCGTTATTCCCAGAGATCTAGTATGTCCCAAGGAGTTTCTGTATGTTGGAAGGGAGGACTCATCATATCTTTTTGTTCCTTGGCTTCTTCAATTAGGACTTCTGAATCGTCATATATAGGACCATCATCATATTTATCTGCTTGGGAAGATTTATCTATCATGCTTAAGATATCATTAGTTAGACCTTGAACAATGGCTTCTTCGACCTGATCTTTGCTTTGGTCTTCCTTACTAAACAAGTGCTTCACATGCTTGACATGAGGTATCCATTCGTCACGATGCCCTGAATCCCCGTGGTTACAAAATGTTTCCACCAATTCTGCAAATGATGATAGTGTTCCTTTATCTAGGTCCACAAACCAAGCCAAAGCCTTCCTCCTAGGTGAAGGACAAATTATCGCATGTAAACATCTTCTTCTTCTTTAATACCATATTCTGAAGCCACAGTGATAAACAATTCCACATGCACGGCATTATCATGGTCACCCTTGAAGGCATTCCAGAATACCTAGGGTAGCTCATCTGAATAACCTAGGAAAGTTAATAGATCAAGAGGAGCGAAGCCAAATTCCATTTCTATAGTAGTCGGATTATCAGGATCTTCAAACTCGAATGGAATATCATTTGTGGTTCTTTCTCTTGCATCATCTTGAGTTTGGCTTTTTCCCAAGGTTTCTTCACATATTTTGTCTATCGTGGCCTTTCTTTCTTGTTTATTGACACCGTAATCCCAATCCATATTGAATGCATTAATGAACTTCTTGAGTGAAGAAAAACTTTTGTGAGGTTTTCCCTCATACCAATTTTTCACTGACAAATTGTCCTCTAGGTGAAGAGATAACAAAAATAGCCTCATCTTGATGTATTCATGCACGTTGTTACTTGCCTAGAGGAACTACACATGGTATGTCGCATGGTTCTTATACTGCTGGAACAACGGGAAAAGTGTCTTCCCACCATCTCGAATGGCATACTTGTGTGGGAAACCCGGAATGCATGTGTAATACCCCCATGACAATACTTTTTTTTTAGAATTATTTTTATTATGTAATGAGTTGTGAAACTCAAAAAAAAACTCAAATGACATTTGCACAACAAACCATTTAATTTATTTATTTAATTATTATATAAAAAAATGAGACTTGGAGAATTCAGCTACATGAGGGGACACCACCATGGCACCAAGGAACATGTGTAAGCAAGCTAGAGTGATTATTACCAATCAAATCCAATCCAAAACTCAACAACCAAACAAGATCCTAAATCATAGGGATTTAAGGATTTGATTGGAGATTTGATTGGGATGGCATAAGACTTGGGAAAAATCTATATATATGAGTGCACTGGAATAGCACGAGATGCCATGTTGTGCATGGGGAAAACGATGCCGAGTGCATGTGTTGAGAATTTTTTTATTTTATAAGTCCATCGTTAAAAACTTGTTACGGACTCGAGGAGAGAGTGGTGCGAGGAAGTTTCTTGTTGTTCCAGTGCATGGTGGTGATCCAGCTAGGGGGTAGAGTGGAGGAAATAGTTGAGTTGTTGTCTCCTATGGTTGGAAGGATCTGAATCTCCAAGTTGTCATTTTCGACATCATTTTCAAGTATCTTTAAGTTGTCATTTTCGACATCATTTTCATGTATCTTTGATTTCTATTGTGCAGAGTATTGTTTGGAATATATAATATAGATCCAATCCCTATAATCAATCTACCGTTTATGCATCTGACCGCTGGAAATATCTTTCATATTCACAAGCGATTATCAAATATCTGTGTATATTTACTTTTGTGTGGATTAAGTTCTTTGTATATGTTTCATTTCCTGTGTGTGGATCAAAACTCTATATATGTTGTGTTGGTGTGTGGTTCCAATCCCTGCAAATTTTTTTACTATCTGTGTTGTTGATATGGGGATTCGTGTGGGGATAATGATTCGATCCAATCTTCGATGTATTTATTTCTTTTTTTACTGCGATTTACATATGTTTTCCTGCAATTCAGATCTGGAAGTATCTTTGCATACTAGTTTGATTTTGATTTACATCTGGAAGTATCTCAACATACTTGTTTTACTGCAATTTACATTTGGAAGAATTTATGTATACTTTTTAAACCATTTGTCTGCGTCTAGATCCATTCTTTGTATGCGAATTCACCCAGTAAACATTCCAGCTTTATCTGCATTTGTTTTTAATTATAGATCTCTGCAAAACGTGGTCTGCATGCGTTATAATTTTTGTTTATGTAAATATTCAATAGATCTTGGACTGTGTGGGACTATGTAATTTATTATATGGATTTGTGTATCCCGTTACCACATGTTATTTTCGACCGTGATCTGATCCGTGAATTGTGCATCATGTCCAATCATGTTACAATTCTTTGACTGTGTAACAATCGACGGGTCATCAGATTTGAATGATCAAAAGATCCCCACCAATTCTTATTGTTTTACTGTTTATCTAATAGTTTGAGTATAGATCTGGCAATCTTTTATCTTGTTGTTAACCACCTCAATGATGCAACGATCATTTGGCATAACACCCAGTTGTCTAGGTTGTAAGACGAAGAAAACATCATTGTTACTTCACTTTGGTTTTCCCGATGGTTAGTTGTTATGTTTTCTTTTATTTTTTCTCTTAACTGAAGGATTCCAACGATAAATAAGGATTCAATACTCTTACTTTAATTCGGGTTCTTGGAACTCTGGTTTTCGTGACATTATGAACTTTCTTTTTTGTTCTTGTTCGATGACTGATTTTCTTGTAGTCGGTTCGATGAAAACCTTTTTCTTCTTAACCGGTAGATAATCTAGAATAAGTTTTTTAGGTTTTATTGTTATCGTATGAAGAAAGTGTAGTTATGAACCTTCATTAAAATATTACCTAGTAAGTCAAAAACTTTGATTGTTGTTTCATGGGACGGTAGTATACGTTTTTGTTTATAAAATTATGAAATGCATTTGCACTCATTAAAACTTATAATTGTTTTTTTGAGTAAATACTATATTCGTTATGAATTAGAGTATAAAGAATGTTGGTTTATAATTTATGAAATGTTTTAGCATTCGTTAAAACTTATAAGTTGTTTTAAAAAATTAGATATTATATTATTTATGAAAAGGAGATTATTATTTATAAGTATGAAATGAATTAGTATTCACTAAAATTTATAGTTGTTTTATAGAAGTAAAAATTGTTATGAATTAATTTACAAAGGAGATTATTATAGAATTTATGAAATGTGTGTATTCATTAAACCTTATAGCATATGTTAGTAAAAGAATATTTTGCAGTATGTGTGAGACATTAAAACTATATATTATTGTATATGTTAATAAAAGGATATTTTGTATAATGCGAGATATTTAAAACTGGATATTATGGTATATGTTAATAAACGAATATTTTGTATAAGGTGAGAGATGTAAAAACTGTATATAAGTTTTAATCCTTCTTGCAAAGAAAATGTTATATTGTATAAGTTATGAAATAAGTTTTTTTTTTTTTAATAAAATGAAAGAAATGGAAAAAAAATATGTTGTATGATTGGGGATGTTACAGCATGAGAAGTCCAATATGTCCATTCACAATTCATAGTTGGATTCCATCTCACCAGGATTCCCTGTATTTATAGAGTACTTTTATTTTTCTTCGATTGGAATCACTAGGAGAAACCTACTAGGTTAGTTAAGTAAAACTCGCCAAAGTACTAAATAAAACAAGGGATTACCTCATAGATGGTACGGGTGAGCTCTTTGTGGACTTGCCAAGTAATCCTGTAGGTTAGTCCTTTCAAAAAAACGTATGCAATCATATGTAATCAGGACTTCAAGACTTACCAAAGTGTTAAGCCTTTCCAGGCTGCTTCTTTGTGGAGTCTCTAGGCAAGATCTGCAAGATTAGGGCTTTGACAATAATATTTTGAAAATACCAAGAAATACTTACCTTAATTGTTACCAAATGTCGTTCTTTCGAGGGTGTGAATGACTTGGGATCAATTGCTTTAAATTTGAAATGGTCCCCGACAACGGCACAAAAATGTTACCAGTTGAAATGGCATTCCAAGCCACTAGTAAGCATATGTGGAGAAAGTAACCATTGTCATCTTAGTCACTTCTCCAAACTTCTTCGCAAGTCAAAACCTCATAGGGGAGAGCCCTATGCAACTCTACAAAAGACACTTAGACACCAAATATATCTCCTATGTGTGCATTTTTAGTGACCAGTTCCTAATGGAGTTTAGAAGAGGATATGAATAATACAAGTTCATTCATCCAAGGATAAGCCAATTGCATAACTAATTTCTTCTAATAAGATAATAATAAGTGCAATATGTAGGAATTAGCAAACATGCATGTATTGCATCATTACTAAGTAACTAAAGCCTGCATGTACAAGTAGTAATAGTGATATGCAGATATTAATTAAAAGTAATTTATCACAATAATTTAAAGCAACAATACAAGTAACATGTGTCATTCACTCATGCAAGTATTTATGACAACATTAGTTATATATAGATAGATCAATTATGAGGAGGGCTGAGCTTTTAGGGAGAGCCTGAAATTTTAGGGTCGTAAAATTTAAAGCGCAAAATTTTAGGGAGGGACGGAAATTTCAGGGTGCATAATTTTAGGAACCGAAATTTTAGGATGCAAGATTTTAGGGGTCGAACATTTAGGGCCCGAGATTTCAGATTGCCCCTTGTATTAAATAGAAAAATAATTACAGTCCTGATAACTTTTATTTCAAGACAGAAGATTACATATCCTAGACAAATTATGTCAAAGACATATTTTTTATGTCAAATTATGTCAAGACTCGAAAGTGTGTCAAGACTCAAAAATAAATATCATCTATATAAATTATGTCAAGATTACTTATTACAGATCATTTTTAAGTATTACATTATGCCTACCAACCAAATCCAAAAGCACTGATTCTTCTCGTTTCACTTTGTGCAAGCAGCTACAATATACAACAGGAATCCCGAATTCAAGGGTATTACATACCAACCCATAAATTTAATCAGGTTCCGGTTCAATAGATGATTGCACAAAAAATAGAAAAGGATGAGGTGCAGCCATCTTCTATGCCCATGTTCTTTTACTCTCAGGGAAGGGTTGTACTTGCATCTCTTACCAAACGAACATTGGAGTGGAGTGCTTGTATATCTTACCAAATTGACATTAGAGTGGAGACTAGATCTCTCTTATCTTACAATAGACTTGAGCAGAACTGTGACACCACACGAATTAAAGTATGTACTTGAGTCGAATTAAAGTATGTACAAGTGGTGAGCATTCCAGCACACACAACTCATGATCGTTTGTGAAAAAATCTTGGAGTACTATAGAGATATGTTATACTTATCTTCAACATTAAATGTTGGACTACACCCTTCTTAACACTAATTTAAGACTATATTTTTCATCTTTTGAACCAAAAAGATTAGGCTAAATTTATGTGGAGTCGTTGGTAGCCTCGATTTGAGGTCAAATAAGTGGTTTAACTTATCTATTAGTGGAAAAAACGGTGTGGTAGATACCATTAGCTAGTCAAAAGTGTTTTGTATATAGTTTTCAAAAGTGTTTTGTATTGTTTTTAGATGAAACTTAAGGTAATATTGAGAATAAATCTATAGCTAGAAGGTATGGGCTTATGGCACTTTCTCCTTCGCCTCCACCAATGTTGGGTATTGCTGGCTTCTGCACCTAATAAACTCATCAACAGTCCCATACCACCATAATGTTGGGTATGCATTCTGTTAGATTGAGGAGAAAATAATGTTATGCTGCTTGTTTGTTTGTGATTTCAATTTTTTTTTTTAATGTATTGAACATAATACCCATCAATATTGTTTGCAATAGCATTCAACATAATACCCAAAAGGTCTCTTTCACCTCTATTATATAGTTATAAGTAAGAAAGAATTATATCTCATAATACATGTGGGATAAATGATTTTCCACTTCCTTATATAGTGAATGATAATAGAATAATATTACTCCATGATGAATGTGGGATAACTCCTTTTACATATGATGGAAATAATTATTCCTTCCTTTGCTAGATAAGACATCATAACATCTAACACATCACCCTAGAAATCATTACACTTGTTAAAATTTACACTGAAACTCTATCCAAAACACTTAGCCAAGTTTGATATCAGTCTTCAATGGTCATTAAATTCTCAACACATCACATGCATATATTTTTCATGTCACTATAAGTTGATATTGTTGATGTAATTATAACTTCGGAATGTATTCATCCATATATCTGTAATGTATTTGAGTCATGTCATACCCCGATGTTTATTCTGGGACGTGTCTGTAATGTATTTGAGTCATGTCATACCTCGATGTTTATTCCGGGAAGTTTCTATAATGTAAACAAGTCATGTCAAGTCATTGTGGGTAACCCTCCTATTTGGCAAGGGTTAAAGTCCCTGTAGTTGTGGGGCCCTAGGGTTGTTAGACTATCCTAGAGAATTCGACCCTAGGTGAGTCATTGTAAGTTGGGGCAATAGTCCCCACCGTTGTGTTAAGGATAACCCTCCTTGTTGGTCGGAGGAGGAAAATTCCCCACAAGTTGTGGGGCGCGTTATTAGACACTCCTAGAGATTTCGGCTCTAGTAAGTAATTATTAAGTGAGGCCGACATGTTGGAGTGGGTTTCAAGTGAATGAAAGAATATAAATAGAGAGTGAGCCTCTCTATTTAACACACACACTCACTCATTGGGGCGCATGAGTGAGAGAGAGAGATAGAAGCTGTGGAGATCATCATTATGTTTTTGGGTTTTACTGCTGCCATTGGTGCTCATTCTATCTCTGAGGAAGTTGCGGGGTTTTCTCCTTTATGGTTTCCCTGAGGAAAATTCTTTGTGTCTCTTGTCTCTTGTGTTTTATTGCTATGCATGTTATTCTATCAGTTAAAGATCCTAAGATCATAATGCTAGCTTAGAATGATAAAAAACTAGCATGGTATCAGAGCTAACCCGAGAAGAAGACATTGTGTAGCTACATAAGCTAGGGCTTCTTAATTTTTGGGTCTCTCTCCACAATCCATCAGCAAAAGTATGCTAGGCTGACTCTCCATTGAAGGGCGCATCTTTCTATCGAAGCGGAATTCGATTCCGAGTATTTTCAGTTTTCGGTGCAGGAAATTAGGGATTTCTATAGAAGAGGAATTTTTTAGTGAGCCTAGAATATGATTTCTCTCCTCATAAAAATCTAATTTTAGAGACCTGGATCAAGATTTTTGGTTGGGTGAAACTTCGGGAAAGTCAAACCCTAGTCCCCGAGCTAGAAAAAACCCTAAATACTAAAACTGCTAAGTTTTGGTACATTCACTATATCCCATGATTTGCGAAGGCTCAGGAGCTGAAACTTGTAGAGGCTGAATACACAATCTGGATTTACCTTTTATCCAAAATTCAGCCTCATATTCGCTATATTCTGGAAGATATGATCCCTCCAAGTTAGGGTTCCAGCCTCTTCCATAATTCATCCCTAAACAGGACACCTGGGGAGAATTGATATATATTGGGCTACCAAAGTCCAAATTAAATTTATGAAGATGTTATAAAAAGGGCATGGATTGTAATTTCTTTGGTCCTATTTTCAGACCCAAAAGATGAAGCCGTGACACGTGGAAGTCCGTATAGCTTTGCTGTTCTAAGCAGTTCGGTAATAGGTCACCTTGGGAAAATGATCATAAGTCCCAATTGGTAAAACCAATTCTGATGAAGCCTGTGGTGTTGGAATAGGGACATGCGAGGACACCTTAGTGCAAAGTTTCATACATATAGGAGTAGTAATTTTGGATATACTGCAGAAACAATATTAGGAATTTCTGCAGAAGAAATTGGAAAACTAGGGCTTCTTGTTCTGGGAGCTTCCCTCCACTGTTTTCAGAAAAGGAGTACATTGGACATATTTCCTTGAAGAGATCTACCTTTCTATCCAATCAGATCTAGAATATTTGAAGTTTTGAAAATTAGGGTTTCTCTAACAAACCCTAGATCAGCCAACTCCAGAACCAGGACGGACATCTCAAATCAACGGACATCTCAAATCAGTAAGATCTAATCTTTTGCTATTTTCATTTGAGGTTCTCATTTCAAAGTGATCTATCACATCAGCTTGATTAAAAGCTTGGTGAAGTTGACAACTTCCAAGCATGGAAGTATATGATCTCTCTGAAGAAAATGGATTGGACACCTACATGAGTAGAGAGGTTCCAGTTTCAGAGGGAGATGAGGCTCAAAGCCTTACACAAGAAGAACTTGGTTAAGGCCAAGAAGATCATTGTTGATTCAATCACGAATCACCTTATACCATAAGTGTCTTCCCTAAAGACACTGAAAGATATGTTTGATTCCTTGATCAAGCTATTTGAAGGGAAGAACATAAATCAGAAGATGGCTTTGAGAAAACAGTTGAAGAATGTGAAGATTCAAAATGCAGAACAACTTGAAACGGTAGAAGCAGAAGTGGACAATGCAGAAGTAGTGATAGCCATCTTGAATGGCCTCCCAAGATCATGGAATTCATTCATGCGAGGAATAAGTGATTACTTTTAGTATACTCTGGGAAGAAGAAGAAGCTCAAGAGAAGATGGGAGCAACTGAAGATCAAGCTCTCACCATCCAAAGAAGATCCCTCAAGTGATGAGGAATATGAAGGGCTCAATTATTGAAGAACCTCTTATCCATCTTAGCATTTGGATAAGAAATGATGCTATTATGAATGAAGAAGATGATGAAGCTAAAGGCTTAAGGAGTCTACCCACGAAACAAATAAAGATAAGTATTCAATTGTCATTTCATGATATTGTTTTGTTATGCATTTGTTTATATTCAGTTAATGTATTATGCATGATAGAATGTTTGCATTAATGACATTATACTGCTAATATGCATGTGATGGGTAAGTAGCTCATGGTGCTATACAACTCTCCATTGCTACTTATCTAGAATGAAACCTCTTTGCTGACATATTGGATTAGTGCACAATCTCAATTTTGTCCTAGTAGAGATGGAAGGCATCTAGAAAGTTTCCATGAGATATGGATGGATGTTGTATTGGCTAAAGTAGTTGCATGATCATATAGTTATGTAGAAGAATTTTTCATTATGAATATACCTTATGAAATGTTTCTAACCATACAACTGCATTTGACTTGTAGGAAATATCGCGTACATAATCACCTACAAGCAAAGAAGGATGAGACTTATTCTGAAGAACAAGCGACGACAGTTCAAGATGAAGAATAATAAGATGAATGCAGTGACATAATTGATGCAAAACCTTCCCGACATGAAGAAGTAACCAAGAAGAAAGGTTCAAGAAGAATGATGTCTAGGATGCAGTATCAATACTGAAGAGAATTTCATAGTTCCATCATGCAAGTAGATGGAAACATCATGGGATACAAGGAAATATTCATAGCACAAGGCATAGACTACGAAGAGACATTTGCATCCACTAGAAATACACATGACAGGCAGAATCATGTGTGCAAATGAAAGGCGACCTTGTACAAGCTCAGAAGACACCCATGGGATAACACATACATGAGGAGCTTAATGAAGACCTGAACCTTTTCTACAAGGCTGAAGATGAAATTCTATAGAGGATGACAAATTCTCAGATGGGTGCGAGAAGAACCTTTGAAAAAGTTCAAGATAGAGGATCTTGGTATCCAATGATCCTAGATGGATACTACTTGTCACTCTGGTACAGAATGTTTCAGTGCATAGAGTATAGAAGACAGAGGGAGTATGATGCTTCGCTTCAGAGGGAGTGACTGCAGAAGAACCTAAGTTTCAACATGGTATGACAGGATGGATAGATTACTGATGACTCTAGGATTTACTAAGAGTAAAGCGGATTCCAACCTTTGCTTCAAGGTTGAATGCGAAAGACCATTGATGCTCCTATTATGTGTCAATGCACTATGTTCTAGGCATGGAGGTGTGGACAAGGGAAGTATGTAGTAGAGATCTTGAAGAGATTCAGGATGATGCAATGCAAGTACATTACCACACCTATGGAATCAAACCTAAAGCTATTGAGTGATTCTTTATCAGAGACGGTTGATGCCACGATGTATCGTCAGATGAGTTATTCCTTGATGTACCTAATGAATACGAGACCGGATATTTTCTTTGCTGTGAACACATTGAGACATGTTCACCAGATGATTGTAAAGCATGCAGTGAGGTACCTAAAGGGTACAGATGAGTATGGGATCAAGTATGATCTCTTGGTTTGGTAGGATGGAGTCCTACATTGTGCTGAGTACAGCTGAGGCAAAAGATGTTGCCACTTGCTATTTGGGAGGTAGTATGTTTCTTTTGAAAACTACTATTTGATTTGGTTGATTTGACTTGCATTTTTTTGTATGATGCAAAGAGGAGCAGTGTTCTAGATCAAGATCTCTTGAAAGAAGGATTTCTAGCATAGCTGATGAGATAGGTTATCTAAGCATAAATCCTGGCGAAGCTCGCAGGTTATCCTTGGACATAATCATCCCTAATGTGATTCTATGCTAGAAATGGCCAAAGTGAAGTTTGAGTACTTCAAGGAGAAGCTTGGTGTTCTCAAGATCGAGGTTCCCTCCAAAGGGAAATGATGAGACCTAGAGCAATTCTGACATGGGAGAGGATTAAGTTCCTTCCATGGTCAAATGTAAGGGCTAAGCCATTCTGTCATGGTGAGAGGATTTAGGTTCCTTCCATGTCAGATGTGAGTGCTAAGCCATTCTGATATGGCTGTAGGATTGGTTCCTACATGATCAGATGTAAAGGATGAATGCCATTCTTGGAATGGAGGCACCTGGTCAGTTACCAGGAATACTCAGTCTGGGACTGAGGGTTGTTCTGATATGACTGTAGGATGTAGTCTTACATGATCAAATGTGAGCGCATGGCCATTCTGATGTGATTGAGGGATGTATCCCACTTGATCAGATATAAGGGCTGATGCCATTCTCTAGGAGAATGGAGGCACCTGGTTAGTTGCCAGGAATCCTCAGTCTGGGACTAGGAGCCCTTTCGATGCGATGTGTTTACACATGGTCAAATGTAAGTGCAGAGCCTTTCTGACAGGATGAGTTCGGATATAAGTGTTGATCCATTCTGGCACAATGTGTTTACACATGGTCAGATGTGAGTGATGTGCCTTTCTGACAAGATGGGGTCATATATAAGTGTAGAGCCATTCCGATGCGATGTGCTTTTACATGATCGGATATAAGTGCTGAGCCATTCTGGCGTGATGTGTTTACACATGGTCAGATGTGAGTGTTGGGCCTTTCTGACAAGATGAGGTCAGATGTGAGTGTTGGGCGTGCCTTTCTGACAAGATGAGATCAGATGTAAGAGCTAGGCGAGCCATTCTGACTTAAGTGTCAGATATAAGCACTGATGAATACCTACATGAAGGGTAGGCCTACAGGGATGACTTTGTAGAACTTCCTATGACAAGAAGAATGAAGAGATAGCACCATTTGATTGAGATAGCAGAAGCAGTAATGATGATGATGATTCAGTGATGATCCAACTTTGATGATGATCTAGATCAAGTGATGAACTAGACTTGATGATGATCCAGTAGTGATGATCCAGATCAAGTGATGATCCAGTAGTGACGATCTAGACTTGATGATGATCCAGCAGTGACTATCCATATCAAGTGATGATCCAGACTTGATGATGATCCAATAGTAATGATCCAGATCAAGTGATGATCCAGACTTGATGATGATCTAGTGATGATAATCCAAATCGAGTGATGATCTAGATCCAGTGATGATGATTTAGATCAAGTGATGATCTACATCTAGTGATGATGATCCAGATCAAGTGATGATCCAGATCCAAATGAAGATGACTTGAAGCTGAATATGAAGAGAACTCAATGATGATCCAGATGATACAGAGAAGAAGACTTGTGCTGATAAATTGTGTCGAGAGAATACCTTCCTAGTTAAGAGGGAGTGTTGATGTAATTGTAACTTTGAAATGTATTCATCCATATATCTGTAATGTATTTGAGTCATGTCATACCTTGATGTTTATTTCGGGATGTGTCTGTAATGTATTTGAGTCATGTCATACCCCGATGTTTATTCCAGGAAGTTTCTATAATGTAAACAAGTCATGTCAAGTCATTGTGAGTAACCCTCCTATTTTTCAAGGGTTAAATTCCCCACAGTTGTGGGGCCCTAGGGTTGTTAGACTATCCTAGAAAATTCAACCCTAAGTGAGTCATTGTAAGTCAGGGAAATAGTCCCCACCATTGTATTAAGGGTAACCCTCCTTGTTGGTTGGAGGAGGCAAAGTCCCCACAAGTTGTGGGGCACTAGGGTTATTAGACACTCCTAGAGATGTCGTCTCTAGTAAGTAATTGTTAAGTGAGGCTGACATGTTGAGTGGTTTTCAAGTGAACGGAAGAATATAAATAGAGAGTGAGCCTCTCTATTTAACACACACACTCACTCATTGGGGCACATGAGTGGGAGAGGAGAATCTCTCTCAAGTGAGAGAGAGAGAGACAGAAGATGTGGAGATCATATTTATGTTTTTGGGTTTTACTGCTGCCATTGGTGTTCATTCTATCTCTGAGGAAGTTGCAGGGTTTTCTCCTTTATGGTTTCCCCGAGGAAAATTCTTTGTGTCTCTTGTCTCTTGTGTTTTATTGCTGTGCATGTTATTCTCTCAGTTAAAGATCCTAAGATCATAATGCTAGCTTAGAATGATAAAAATATAATAGATATATTGTAACTAGTACATTTTGCAATGGAAATAAACACAAAACAATAGCCTGTAAATGATATTTTCAACATAGGAAGTTTGGTAAAAAACCTAGAAAAACCCCCTAGGGGGGGAAACCAACCAAGATAAATTTTATTGAGTTTTAAAGGAGAATTTTTCAAAGAGTACAATAATAATAAATTACAGCATTTAACAATCATAACAAAACCTCTATTTTTGTGGCTTTCCTTAACCTCAAAATGGATGTAAGATAATACACATTCAGCTACAGGAAATATGTCTTATATGGGCTCACTATACAAACATCACAAGAAACATTTACACCCTTGGTTTGCATGCACATACATCCTTCATTTTTGTACAGACTAACAAGCTGCTACATTTCCTCAAAATTCTTGCTAACAACAGTTGATCTCCTATTGTATGACCCCCTCATTCTCTATTCTACGAACCTCTATTAAATCGTGTAGCTACCTCGAAATTCATGCCAATTTTCTATCTCGAAAAGTGTTCCAAATCACTATAGTAAAGACATCAACAATTTACAAGAAGTTTCTTGGAGTGTGTTCCCACTAGTTGGCTCTACAAGTGCGCCCTTCCTCTACTACTCCTTCACTCCTTCTCTCTCATCCAAAACTCTTCACATTCTCTTGGGATTCATGCCTCTCACACTTTCCTCCAAGCTTCTCCTTGGAATTCATTCCTCTCAAAACATGATCTTTTTGGAATGCGTGCCAATGGTCTCACCAAGTTTATTTTAATTCCATTTTAGGATAACTGCTTTGAATCTTCATATTCTATGGTCAAGATCAAATATTGGCCCACAATATAGATGGTTTTTATTTAATCTCAAGTTCACTTAAATCACTTTTAAGTCATGAAATATACTAAAGTCACTTTTCTCTCGAAAAGTCACTTTTTCCCCAAAATAATAAAAAATATATCTTAACTTTATAAAGTACAATTCACTTCAGTCCATTGGTTGTAGCTTGGGTGGTTAGGAGGAATGAATGTTACCCTTCCCACCCAGGATCAATTCTTATAAGTGACATGTATGTTCTTGTTGAGCCACTATGTAATGTATGAGTTATGAATTATTGTAATATTAATTCTCATGCTGATATGACAGGTGGATTAACCCTCTAACAAATGGTGAAATACCTCACAATTTTTAAAAAAAATTACTTTAACTTTATAAATTCACTTTATAAAAACATATTATAAATTCATTTTATGTCACTTAATTTAGACACCCTGCTCAAACCTTTGTAGCTAGGCACAATGTTGTAGAATTACCTCCAAACAACCAAAACTAACACTCCCTCTTAGCAAGAGAGGTACTGTTAACACCTCCACCTGGATTTGTCTCCAACCTCCTCACTCCATCTGTTGAAGATGCTCCCTCTAAAATAGATGTTTTCTTTGCTGGGTTAGCCATAGATCATGCGCTAAAGACCTATTCCAAACAAATTTAAACTGAGAGTTTTGCTCACCCTCCTATTGAATCATCCTCTATAATCATCTCATACCAGCTTGTTTTCCTCACTAAGATGGAATAAGCCTCTTGACCAACTTCCTCTAATACCATCACTAAGCCTGATATCCATATCAACTCACCATCCACAAGTTTTCCCCTCAACCTATACATATCTCCTTCCCAAGTGACAAGCACTCATGCTGCATCCAAACCCTCTCCTAATGGATAAATAATCACATGTCCATTGCGATGTAGGACCGCATATCCGTCATCCTCTAGTGCTAACACTGAGAGCAAGTTCTTCCTTAGCTCTAGTATCACATACACATTGGCCACCTCCATATGACCTCCTGAATCCAATTGGAATCTGACACATCTAAATTCCCCCATTGCATTTGTGGCTTTGAACCCACTCTCAACATGCATACCTTAATCAACATTTGTAATCCTAAAGAACATAGCTTATGTCCCCTTCATGTGGTGCAATTCTCTAATATCCACATACCATGCTCCAGTGTCCACATTATCTGCTACACTGCTTCTTGAAAGAACAAAAACCAATGCTAATTTATTCTCAAACTTCTTGGTGTACTCTTCCACTTTTGCTGAAGTGGCTTACTCTGTCTCTTCTTTATTATTGCATTTCTTTTTATTTGGACATTGGTCTGCATAATTTCCAAACTTCTAACAAGCAAATCGCGTAGCCTTGTTCATGTCCTTCTTGGACTTGGCTCCACTGCTCAAGCCCTTCTTCTTCTTTCCCTTTTCCGAAAGGGCCACATGCTCCTACTCATCATCATCATTTTTTTTCCATGTGTGACTGGAGCTTAGTCTCAACTCCTCATTTATGAAGTCATGCCATGTTGGCATGTTCTCTATGGCAACAACTACTTGCACAAAATCCTACCAAGCTTGTGAGAAACCATTTAACGCAGTTCTCGCCAACTCTGTTTCTCCCACTATCTCTCTAATAGCCCTCAAATAATCATGTACATGTGAAATTCAGGTCATGTATGATGTGACATTCTCCGTCTTGGTCATCTTAGTGTTTTTTAACTTCTCCCTCAAAACAATTTTTTTGGTTTCAATTATTGCTTTGAAAAAACTTTATCAAAGAAACCCACCTCTCATAGGCATTCTTCTTATAGGTCACATGAGATATTAGGTGGTATTTAACTACATAAAGAAGAAGACGTGTTTCCTTAACATTCTTCTTGTTGTACTATGTTAACGCATCGGCATAAGTGAGAATCGTGACAACTTCCTTGATTATGTACCATAACTCAAATTCCTCTAGAAGTAAAGTGACTCTCTCCTTCCATGGAATGAAGTTGGAATCTCCTGCAAGCCTGTACTCAAATTGTAATCCAAAGGTTATAGACATTTCCACCGACCAACCAAAAAAAACTCCAAATCTCAGCAAATCACTTGCTTCCCACTATGTCAAAATCACTACTTAGTTGTACAAATTAGTAATTCACTTGCAAACAACTTCCACAAAGCAGTCCAATAAAATAGAACCAAATCCCTAGCTCTTATACCATGTGAAAATTAGACTTAAACTTTGTCCAAGTTTAACTCTGATACCAGCCTTCAACAGTCATGAAATTCATCACACATCATAGGCATACAATTTTCATGTCACTGTAAGTTGATATGTTGTAACTAAGTACATTTTGTAGCTGAAATAAGCACAAAACAATAGTCTGTAAATGAAATTTTCAACATGGGAATTTCGGTCAAAGATCGTGGAAAACCCCCCTAAGGTGAAAACTAGCCAAGAGAAATTTTATCGAGTTTCAAAGGAGAATTTTTAAGAGACTACAATAGTAATAAATTATGGCTTTTAATAATCAAAACAAAACCTCAATTTTTGTGTCCTTCCACAACCTCAAAATGCATTCTAGATAATACACAGTTAGATACATGAAATATTCCTTATGTATCCTCATTATATGAACATCATAGGAAACATTTACTCCCTTGGTTTGCGTACACATACACCCTTCATTTCTATACATAATGATAGGCTTCTACAATGCCTCAAAATTCATACTAACACTAGCTAATATCCTACTGTATGGCCCCCTCATTCTCTATTGTACGACCCTCTATTGAATATTGTAGCCACCACGAAAGTGTGCCAAATCACTATTGTATAGATAACAACAAATCACAAGAAGTTTCTTGATGTCTGTGCCCACTAGTCATCTCTGCAAGTGTGCCCTCCCTTCTTGAAACTTGTTTCCTTCCTCTGCTTCTCCTTCACTCCTTCTCTCTCAGCTGAAACTCTTCACATTATCTTATGATATGTGCCTCTCACATGACCCTCTAAGCTTCTCCTTGGAATTTGTGCCTCTCTAAAAATGTTCTTCTTGGAATACATGCCAATCGTCTTATCAAGCTTATTTTATTTCCATTTTAGGGTAACCGCCTTGACTCTTTGCCTTCTATGGTCAAGATCGAATCTTAGCCCACAAGATCTATGGTTGTGATTTAATTTCAAGTTCACTTAAATCACTTAAGTCATGAACTATATTAAAATCATTTTTTCTCTCAAAAAGTCACTTTTCCCAAAAAATAATAAAAAGTATAATTTAAATTTATAAAGTACAATTCACTTTAACTTTATAAATTCATCTTTTATAAAGTCACTTTATAAAAACATATTATAAATTCACTTTATATCAATTAAGTGAGACACCTTGCTCATACCTCTACACCTAGGCACAATGGTGCAAAAGTACCTCTGAGCTACCAAAAATAACACTTGCAATATTAACATTACACATTCCAACACTCTCGACGTTTAATGATAAATAGGGAGAATGAACACAAATGGAGGAAGATGGCATTACATTGGAATTCCCCCTTGATGACAACTTATCAGACACAAACTTTGCTTCTATCATGGATTTGGTGAAGATATATGCTACTTGTTGTTCCGTGGGACAATACTCCAAACAAATAACACCATCCACAACAAGCTCTCGAATGTAATTAGTATCAAGGTCAATGTGTTTAGTCTTGGAGTGATACATTGGATTGTATGTAAGATGAATTGCACTATGATTTTCACATCTTAACTCAGTAGGATAATTATGAACCAATCCAAGCCGTATAAGAACATGTCGAATCCAAATTGCTTCTTTAGATGTTTCTTTATTTTCCATGTACTCTACTTCACAAGAATAAAGAGAAAGAGTTCTCAGCTTCTTACTGGACCATGAAATTGGACTTGAACCATGTTGAAAGATGTACCCTATAATAGACCTTCTATATAAAGTATCCCCTTCTATAACAACTCCAAAATAGTACACCAGAATTTTTTACAAAATCAAAGAAAACAAAACAATTATACGGGAGGTTAGAGTCACCTACTTGAAGACAATGCCAAAAAAATACTTGGAGAATCAGTTCCTCCCAACCATAGGGACCGCAAAAACCACTACGATCCCAACTCCACCCCCGAGCTAGATCACCACCATGCACACTAGAACAACCAGTGAACTTCCACATGACACTCTTTTTCAGAATCTGTAACAAGCTATAGCAAGAAAGCTTCCACGCGGCACTCTCTCTCAGAGTCCATAACAAGATGCAATAAGAAAGCTTCCACGCGGCACTCTCTCTCAGAGTTCGTAACAAGCTAAGTGATGGACTTATGAAACGGGAGAAACACTCAACACATGCATTCACAGCAAAGTTTCTCTATGCACAACATGGCATCTCATTCTATCCCAGTGCACCAATATATATAGATTTTTCCCAAATCTTTCCATCCCAATCAAATCTCCAACCAATCCATAAATCCCTATGATTTAGGATCTTGTCTGGTTGTTGAGTTTTAGATTGGATTTGATTGATAAATATCTCTCTTGCTTGCTTACACATGTTCTCTTGTGCCATGGTGGTGTCCCCTCATGTAACTATATTCTCCAAGTGTCTTTTCTTTTTATTAATAATAAAATAATAGTTTGTTGTGTAAAATGTCACTCACACCTCTTGTGAGTATTTCTAGTTTTTAATTAAGTCTTGCAAAAATAATTGTTTTCGAAGTTATTTTCACAAATATTAAATAAAATAATAATGTATTGAGGGTATTACATCCCCCCCCCCCCCTTATTCTTAACACCGTCCTCAGTGTTCTTTTATTTTGAGCTCTCTTGCTCATTCTCGAACATGGATGGATATGCTTATCTCATTTTATCCTCCATTTCCCAAGTAGCCTCTTCAGGGATGAAGTGCTTCCATTTCACTTTTATTTGAACGATGGCTTGATTCTGTAGCGTACATTCCTTCATGTCAAGGATGCGAAAAGGTTTGATTTGGAATTCTCCTTCGGGTTCTACTTGAATCACATTCCGGTCAATTATATGAGTACCATCATGTATATACATTTGGTAATAATGAAACATGAAATAAATCACATACTTTTATATTAGGGGGGCACGCAAGATGATAGGATACCAACCCTATCTTAGCTAACACTTTGAAAGGTCCAAAATACCTGGGTGCCAGCTTGGAACTAATAATGAAACATGAAATACATCACGTACTTTTATATTAGGGGGGCACGCAAGATGATAGGATACCAACCCTATCTTAGCTAACACTTTGAAAGGTCCAAAATACCTGGGTGCCAGCTTGGAACATCTTCCCAAAATCAAAGCAATCTTTTTCGAATTTTACCTTTAGGTATACATGATCGCCAATGTTGAACTCTCTTGGAGTTATTTTTAAGATCCGCATAACATTTTTGCTGATGTTGAGCAACTTTTAAATTTTTTTGCACTCCCTTGACAATATCTATAGCATAGTGCAATCAAGCATGCTTCAATGCATACATGTTTTCTTGTAACCATACTTTTTACAAGAAGATAAACATGTCAATCATTATATGCCAATACGTAAACACAAAATTTTGCATTAAAAAAGTCAATACTTCACATAGTATAGAACATACCTGTGTGAATGCAAGTCCATTAGGTCGAACTGCTATTAACCTCATACCTAGTTCGTTTATTCAACTATTTTGAATCATACTTATAAATTGAAAATGTGTTGAAGAAATTATGTCATCTAATCTATAATATTTTTAATCTTTGATAATAGAATCCTTTAATTTATAAAATAGAGAGATCATCCTCCATTTTAAAAATTTCAAGGTTATTCTATAAAATATACAATCATCCATTCTAACAAAACCAAAATAAGTAATACATAATTTTCTCAACCATCATCATTTATATGTGTGTGTGTGTGTGTGTTTAGAAGGATGTTTAAATGTATTTGCATCATATTCCTAATTACATAAATCACAAAAAGAGTATTTACTAATGAATGCAATGTCTTCATGTATAGAATCAAATCTTTGTAATTTATATAAACACCAACATGTGAATAGCTCACAACTTTATACTTTACAATACATGTAAAATTATGTTATTTAAACTTGAACATAATAGCACTATAATAATCACAACTCTCTATCCCCGTATTAAAATAATAGATATGACCTAAACAACATTGTACCCAATAAATCATCAAATATTGTTTTAATGGAATCATATAGAATGTATTTTCTATAAATGCATTCTCTTTTNATATATATATATATATATATATATATATTATTTAAAATAAAACATTTTCCAAAAATAAAATGTACAATCCTTTACATTAACATTATCTAAAACTATTTCTCATTTTTTTAACTCCTTAAATTATTTGAAAAATATAAGAATAAATTATTGCAATACAAGTATATATATATAATATTTTGATACATATTTTCCATATAAATAAGTCATATGAACTTTTACAACTATCCACATACCCAAATAAATACACACTCATTTTACTTAATGAAGATTTTACAATTTTTAATTTAAACAACTAATGGAATATTTATATTTCTTTTTAATTACCGTGAAAGCTATGAAAGCTACATTCCTAAAGGAAATTGTACAATTTCCATTCGACATAATTCTAAACAATCTGAAACTACATCTCGTATATTTACATCTCAATTTCACATTTGAATTGGTTATATTTACATGTAATTAATACTATATTATGACTTTAATTTTCTCATTTCAAAATATATATATAACTGGATCTACATATCCTACTTAACCAATGTAATTCCGTACAAATGTAAATAAGTGAACCCATAAGTAATTCCCCACTTCAATATTTTTATACTTATTAAAATTGCAACTCTAATTTACAATTACCAAGATCTATAAACAATTTAAATATGCAAAACATATATCTATAAATATGTTACACTTGCATTCCCAGCTTTACTCGGGCCATTTCTTTTTCTTCATTTATTAAAATAACAAACAAACTAGAAAGGGTTAACAGTATAATTAAAACATGCACGTAATCAACTGAGCTGGCACTCAACATCACTTTAAATGCAAATAGACATGAATTTAAAATCTAAAAGTGACATATACAACAACGTTTAGTCAACCGGTAATCACTTCGACTCTCTCTAATTACAGGTCCTCAAATAACCACCAGTCAATGAGATCATCCATTTAACTCCTTAAAACATCATTCAATTTGAAAGCCATTATGTGGCTGGAGATAATGCAACCATGTAGAGGATTAACTACCTATTGTATAAACTGGAAGATCTACAGTTGGTTTAGTTGAACGAAAAGTTGATAGTTGGAAATTAATATTTTTAAAACTGCAGACAAGCAATCTCATAGCTTATCGATGTGGAGGTGATTCTCTTCTAAAGCGATTTCATAGATGTTAACAACTTGTGTGTAAAGGATCCAACAAACATGGAATTTATTTTAAATGGACAATTGTATACAATAACCATAGATACAGGGACGAATTAACCTATCGCCAGTCAATAATTCATCTTGATCGAATATATTCAATAACTGCAGATATTAAGGGGTGTACAAGATCTATGGCTCGACAACGTTTCGGTATTTTCAATAATTATTGTATTTGTCAAATCCTAGTATCAACCATACACAAATTAAAAACATATATCAGCATCAAATAAGAAAGTCCAGCGAATCCAGAAAATAAGAAAGTCTAAAAGGTAGGTTGTCCATAGACTGGAAAACGTGTTTTATTGCCACATGCATAAGTAAAACACCAGGAAATGGGCCAAGAAAATATCGTTTTTCAATGTGCAATATATCAAATGCAGATAAAAGAGTACCGAGACATATTTGTAAACGCAGACCGTGTTAGAAATACACTCAAAGGAAGGATCTATCATCCAACGCTGATAAAATCATACCAGAACATATTGACATTAAAAATCAAATGCAGATTGGGCTAGGATTTCAATACTGTCCATCTACTGTCGTTCACAGAGAGGATTAAAATAAATTATCCCTCTAAAATGCATGCCACAGTCAAACATAAACCATGGAAACGTAGCAGAGGTTCAGATCTATAACCGGATCAAAACATAATCAAAACACATACCATATCATATGTAGTCCAACGATCAACGCATTCAAATGGTGAAACACATACCAGGGCAGATCTGTAGAACGCAGAGGTTCCTGGATCTGGACAAATCTGTAAAACGCAGAGGTTCTTGGATTGAGGTTAAATTCTAGAGATTTCTTCTAAACAAGGTTCAGGCATAGAATTCCCGCCCAAATCCATGAAATGGATTTTTCTTTTTCCCCGAGATCACAGCTCCCTCCCTTCAGGAAAATAGCTCGCTCCCAAAGAAAAAAGGGTTTCCTCCTAATAGATTTATAAAACACTAAATAAAACTCCTAGATACTCTGACGCTGGGGATAAATATTACAGAAAACAACACTCTGTGCGAGTAGATACTCAACCGAATTATAAGTGCGATTATTTACAACTTTGATTTTCGATACAAATTAACATAAATACAAATTTTCCATTACCAATTTCTTTCATTTATCAAGCTTCAATCTTTGCATTACTTTTGGACTGGAGTAGATCCAATTCTTTGATTAACATCCTCTTGAAGCGAGGCAAGTGCAATTTCACATTCTAATTGTCCATGTATGCCTTTTTCGTCGCCTCCCACCCTTTACAGTTCATTGACTCTGGATCCCTCAGATACAGATGATCCTTGGGATATTCATCATACCACAAGCTTTCCTGCAACAGAATTTGATATTCAAAGTATTCATCTTCGTGGTCGGCTCTCTAAAGAATGTATGAGCGGCCCACTCTATTCCCAGAGAAACCACTTGTACAAAAACGCCCCCCAGTGGAAGAGACAGAAAAAAGTGACAATGTTGCGCCATGGATTCCCATGATTGAAAACATCACAGGAATAAGGAAGAACTCGGACAGGCAGAGTTGACTTCCCAGATTGAGACATATGTACTATACGAATGCATTGAATGTTGTAACTTGTGATTCATGTGAGGTATTGTTATAAAAGATTAATGTATATTGATCGATACCCTAGAGTCGGACAGTATTGTTGCAATAGCTCTGATATATACAAGCTCCAGGTTTCTTTTAAAAAGAAGTACGGGTTGAATTTCAACATATATGTGGGAGAATGCATGCTAAAATGCATTGAACCTTTTTAGATGGTATTTGAGAGTGCATTCAGAGGCAAAAATTTCAAATATCGGGATCTAATTGTGATTATCGAACATGTTCTTGCCGATCAAAGCATTGATGGTAAATCATATGCAGAGATTGGATCTAATCACAATGGAAATTTCAAATATGTAAATCAAGTTAAAATCACAGGTAAAAGAAAAGGTGAAATCGCAAATGGAGAAAGGATCTAGATGCATACAATTGGATTCCAGAACCAAAATGCAAATCAAAACGAAGGCAAACAAGTCAAATACAGAAATTTGGGATCTAATTTTTTTTATTATCGAACATATTCTCTACGGATTGCATACCACAGAAGCAATGAAAACATATGTAGAGATTTGAATTCGATTGTAATTATCAATTTTCGTAAAACAATCATAATATACACAAACTCATAGATTTGGAACACATGTGAAGATCTTTAAGGCCGAGTGTTTGAACCTAGGCTCTGATACCATATTGCAACAACCCCAAAACAGTACACCAGAATTTTTTGCAAAATCAAATAAAAAACAACAATTATAAGAGAGGTTAGAGTCATCTACTTGAAGACAATGCTAGAAAAATACTTGGAGAATCGGTTCCTCCCAACCATAGGAGAGGACCACAAAAACCACTACAATCCCAACTCCACCCCTGAGCTGGATCACCACCATGCACACTAGAACAACCAATAAACTTCCATGCAACACTCTTTCTCAGAGTCTATAGCAAGATACAACAAGAAATCTTCCACATGGAACTCTCGCTCAGATTCCATAACAAGCTACAGCAAGAAAGATCCACGTGGCACTCACTCTCAGAGTATGTAACAAGCTACATAAAGAAAGCTTCCACGCGACACTCTTTCTCAGAGTCCATAACAAGCTAGGTGATGGACTTATGAAACAGGAGAAACACTCAACACATGCATTCACAACAAAGTTTCTCCATGCACAACACGATGTCCCATGCTATCCCCACGCTATCCCAGTGCACCAATATATATATAGCTTTTTCTCAAGTCTTATGCCAACCCAATCAAATCTCCAATCAATTCATAAATCCCTATGATTTAGGATCTTGTCTGGTTGTTGATAAATCCCTATGATTTAGGATCTTGTCTGGTTGTTGAGTTTTAGATTGGATTTGATTGGTAAATATCTATGTTGCTTGCTTGCACATGTTCTCTTGTGCCATGGTGGTATTAAATTGAGCACATGGATCTGTGGACAAACACAAAACTCACAAGATAGATCACACAATTTACTCAATTATTGAAGAATGAAACAGTGCAAAAATGGCTTGTAGTTGTGAATGATTTTCATTAATCAAAGAGTAATTAGATAGTAATTACAATGAAGTACAATGGATTAAATAGCCACATGCAATTCGACACCACATGAGGAAATTCGAATTGATTAGACTCTACTTGACTGTAGGTAACTAAGACCTTGTCTAAATCACTGTCGAAGGACTCAATAGTTAACTGACCTTGTCTAAACCATTACCGGAGTTCAACGGAGTTCTAAAACACAACTCAAGTGTCTACTTCAGTGTTGACTGAGGCTAACTGACTATGGTAGGGGAGAAATGTGCCTCTCCTGCATGCAGCCATGCGAACCTAGCTCTAACTGAATGTAGAGGACTAGAACTGAATGTAACTGACTCCTAACTCAGCTTAACTAGTCACTAACTGAACTCAACTGATGAAGGTTTGTATTGGCACTCCCAGTGGCTCCTAAATTGTAGGGATTGGTTTAGGAGGCTCCTAAAGTGATGCATGCAAGTGCAATCAGTGGCAGTAGACCTCAATTAGTGTTCCCCACACTTTAGTAACTGGAACATGTGCCCCAATTAGGCCAAGTGGACCCAATGGTGCTAGTGACTAAAAATAGACTGGATGGACTCTCGATTTAGACATGACTCATAATTTAGACATATGACCAAATTGGACAAGGGGGGATTAATAATCTTAACATCCCCCTGAATGCTAACTTGGACAATCTGTGGGCCCTGGTAACTAAGACCATAGGTCACCCATTACATCGAGTAAAGTAAAGTAACTGCTCAATACAAGGAGCTGGGGAAAAAACCACATGGGAAAAAATCCCCCCCTCTAATTAAGCAGGTAGAATCAGGATCAATCTGGTTCTTCTGTGCACCGTTATCCTGGGGCCTGACATGTGAAACTCTCCATCATTATGTCTGGGGGAATATTCCTCTTTGGAAGAAGAATGATATGCTCAACTAAATTAGAAATATAGACAGTTGCTGGATGAAGAATGGACCCATGTAGAGCAACTAAAGTCAACTGATAAGTGAGAAAAGGTTCTTGAAGATTCAGAACATGTGAGGAACACTCAAGAAACTGATATGTTGTAGCCATGAACAGAAAACCATGAGTGGTAAAATCAGCCCCAAGTGTTCAGGCGGATGCAGAATGTCTTCCTCTTTACTAGTTCTGTGAGGAGATGAGCATGTGATCAATGGTAGAGAAGCACTGGGACTGTTGAGAGCGAATGCTTGAGCTCCATAGTATGATATAGCTTCTGAAATAGCTAATGAATAACATAATAAAATATCAGCAACCTTACAAGAGGAAATTAACACCAAATCCCCAGCAGTAGTTTTGAAGAGAAATTGCGGTACTTGATTTTTCACACCGGAATTGGTGAGAGCAGCTACAAGCATGACTGAAAACTCTTGGATTTTAAAATTTGAACCAAATAATATCAGATCAGAAAGTAAATCGTATCTAAATAGGTTCACAACAGATTCAAAACTGTGAAATGAAATCAAATCCCCAACAACAATTTTGTAGGAGACTTGCGGTACTTGTTTCTTCACACCGGTTATGAGAACAGCTACAAACAGTACTGAAATATTATGAATTTAAAATATTAAACCTAGAAATATCATATTAGATCTAAATAAGATCATATCAGATCCAATAAGTTTCATATCAGATCCAAAGAAATGGTCAATCGAGACGGTGGATGCACAACTTTTTTTTCTTCAAAATTCTGAATTTTGGTGCATGCAATCCTATAGGAATTTGCTAGAAGATCTAGATCATGGAGAGTGAATGGATCACTCTAGTAATATAATTCTCACCCAAATCCATGAAATGAATAGAATTCTTCTTGATCAAGATTTCTTCTAAACAAGGTTCAGGAATAGAATTCCCGCCCAAATCCATGAAATGGATTTTTATTTTTCCCTGAGATCACAGCTCCCTCCCTTCAGGAAAATAGCTCGCTCCCAAAGAAAAAAGGGTTTCCCCCTCATAGATTCATAAAACACTAAATAAAACTCCTAGATACTCTGATGCTGGAGATAAATATTACAGAAAACAACACTCTGTGCGGGTAGATACTCAACCGATTATAAGTGCGATTATTTACAACTTTGATTTTCGATACAAATTAACATGAATACAAATTTTCCATTACCAATTTCTTTCATTTATCAAACTTCAATCTTTGCATTACTTTTGGACTAGAGTAGATCCAATTCTTTGATTAACATCCTCTTGAAGTGAGGCAAGTGCAATTTCACATTCTGAATTTCACATTGTAATTGTCCATGTACGCCTTCTTCGTCGCCTCCCACCCTTTACAATTCATTGACTTTGGATCCCTCATATACAGATGATCATTGGGATATTCATCATACCACAAGCTTTCTTGCAACAGAATTTGATATTCAAAGTATTCGACAGTATCCATCTTCGTGGTCGGCTCTCTAAAGAATGTATGAGCGGCCCACTCTATTCCCAGAGGAACCACTTGTACAAAAATGCCCCCTAGTGGAAGAAACAGAAAAAAGTGGCAATGTTGCGCCATGGATTCCCATGAAAACATCATAGGAATAAGGAAGAACTCGGACAGGTAGAATTGACTTCCCAGATTGAGACATATGTACTGTACGAATGCATTGAATGTTGTAACTTGTGATTCATGCGAGATATTGTTATAAAAGATTAATGTATATTGATCGATACCCTAGAGTCCGACAATATTGTTGCAATAGCTCTAATATATACAAGCTCCAGGTTTTTTTTTAAAAGAAGTACTGGTTGAGTTTCAACATATATATGGGAGAATGCATGCTAAAATGCACCAAACCTTTTTAGATGGTATTTGAGAGTGCATTCAGAGGCAAAACTTTCAAATATTGGGATCTAATTGTGATTATTGAACATGTTCTTTCCGATCAAAGCATTGATGGTAAATCATATGCAGAGATTGGATCTAATCACAATGTAAATTTCAAATATGTAAATCAAGTTAAAATCGCAGGTAAAAGAAAAGGTGAAATCACAAATGTAGAAAGGATCTAGAAGCATACAATTGGATTTCAGAACCAAAATGCAACTCAAAACGAAGGCAAACAAGTCAAATACGGAAATTTGGGATCTAATTTTTTTTATTATTGAACATATTCTCTACGGATTGCATACCACAGAAGCAATGAAAACATATGCAGAGATTTGAATTCGATTGTAATTATCAATTTTCATAAAACCATCATGATATACACAAACTCATAGATTTGGAACACATGTGAAGATCTTTAAGGCTGAGTGTTCAAACCTGGGCTCTAATACTATATTGCAACAACCCCAAAACAGTACACCAGAAATTTTTGCAAAATCAAATAAAAAACAACAATTATAAGGGAGGTTAGAGTCACCTACTTGGAGACAATGCCATAAAAATACTTGGAGAATCGGTTCCTCCCAACCATAGGAGAGGACCGCAAAAACCACTACAATCCCAACTCCACCCCTGAGCTGGATCACCACCATGCACATTAGAACAACCAATAAACTTCCATGCAACACTCTTTCTCAGAGTCTATAACAAGCTACAACAAGAAATCTTCCACATGGAACTCTCTCTCAGATTCCATAACAAGCTACGACAAGAAACATCCACATGGCACTCACTCTAAAAGTCTATAACAAGCTACATAAAGAAAGCTTCCATGCAACACTCTCTCTCAAAGTCCGTAACAAGCTAAGTGATGGACTTATGAAATAGGGAAAACACTCAACACATGGATTCACAACAAAGTTTCTCCATGCACAACACGATGTCCCGTGCTATCCCAGTGCACCAATATATATATAGCTTTTTCTCAAGTCTTATGCCAACCCAATTAAATCTCCAATCAATTCATAAATCCCTATGATTTAGGATCTTGTCTGGTTGTTGAGTTTTAGATTGGATTTGATTGGTAAATATCTTTGTTGCTTGCTTGCACATGTTCTCTTGTGCCATGATGGTATTAAATTGAGCACATGGATCTGTGGACAAACACAAAACTCACAAGATAGATCACACAATTTACTCAATTATTGAAGAATGAAACAGTGCAAAAATGGCTTGCAGCTATGAATGATTTTCATTAATCAAAGAGTATTTAGATAGTAATTACAATGAAGTACAATGGATTAAATAGCCACATGCAATTCGAATCCACATGAGGAAATTCGAATTGATTAGACTCTACTTGACTGTAGGTAACTAAGACCTTGTCTAAATCACTGTCGAAGGACTCAATAGTTAACTAACCTTGTCTAAACCATTACCGGAGTTCAACGAAGTTCTAAAACACAACTCAAGCGTCTACTTCAGTGTTGACTGAGGCTAACTGACTGTGGTAGGGGAGAAATGTGCCTCTCCTGCATGCAGGCATGCAAACCTAGCTCTAACTAAATGTAGAGGACTAGAACTGAATGTAACTGACTCCTAACTCAGCTTGACTAGTCACTAACTGAACTCAACTGATGAAGGTTTGTATCGGCATTCCCAGTGGCTCCTAAATTGTAGGGATTGGTCTAGGAGGCTCCTAAACTAATGCATGCAAGTGCAATCAGTGGCAGTAGACCTCAATTAGTGTTCCCCACACTTTAGTAACTAGAAAATGTGCCCCAATTAGGCCAAGTGGACCCAATGGTGCCAGTGACTAAAAATAGACTGGACGGACTCTCGATTTAGACATGACTCCTAATTTAGACATATGAACAAATTGGACAAGGGGGGATTAATAATCCTAACACCCCCCTGAATGCTAACTTGGAAAATTTGTGGGCCCTGGTAACTAAGACCATAGGTCACCCATTACATCAAGTAAAGTAAAGTAACTGCTCAATACAAAGAGCTGGGGAAAAAACCACATGGGAAACCCCCCCCCCCCCTCTAATTAAGCAGGTAGAATCAGGATCAATATTGTTCTTCTGTGCACAGTTATTTTGGGGCTTGGCATGTGAAACTCTCCATCATTATGTCTGGAGGAATATTCCTCTTTGGAAGAAGAATGATATGCTCAACTATATCAGAAATATAGATAGCTGTCGGATGAAGAATGGACCCATGTAGAGCAACTGAAGTCAACTGATAAGTGAGAAAAGGTTCATGAGGATTCAGAAAATTTGAGGAACACTCAAGAAACTGATATGTTGCAGCCATGAAGAGAAAACCACGAGTGATAAAATCAGCCCCAAGTGTTAGGAGCGAGTGTTCAGGCGGATGGAGAATGTCTTCCTCTTTACTAGTTCTGTGAGGAGATGAGCATGTGATCAATGGTAGAGAAGCACTGGGACTGTTGAGAGCAAATGCTTGAGCTCCATAGTATGATATAGCTTCTAAAATATCTAATGAATAACATAATAAAATATCAGCAACCTTATAAGAGGAAACTAACACCAAATCCCTAGCAGTAGTTTTGAAGAGAAATTGCGGTACTTGATTTTTCACACCGGAATTGGTGAGAGCAGCTACAAGCATAACTGAAAGCTCTTGGATTTTAAAATTTGAACCAAATAATATTAGATCAGAAAGTAAATCAGATCTAAATAGGTTCATAACAGATCCAAAACTGTGAAATGAAATCAAATCCCCAACAACAGTTTTGTAGGAGACTTGCGGTACTTGTTTCTTCACACCGGTTATGAGAACAGCTACAAGCAGTACTGAAAGATTATGAATTTAAAATATTAAACCATGAAATATCATATCAGATCTAAATAAGATCATATCAGATCCAATAAGTTTCATATTAGATCCAAAGAAATGGTCAATCGAGACAGTGGATGCACAGCTTTCTTCTTCTTCAAAATTCTGAATTTTGGTGCATGGAATCCTGCAGAAATTTGCTGGAAGATCTAGATCATGGGGAGTGAATGGATCACTCTGGTAATATGACATTTCTTCCAAAATGTCCAAGTTATAACATATTTTCACACCAGAAGCAACATTATAGGGAGAAAAATCAAATTTCTCTTCACTTTTGGATGCAATTACTGGCAAATTTTGCACATAATTCAAAGGAAAATCACCAGTGAATGTTTGCATGGAAGTGCAACAGTGTTTTTCTTCAATATCAGAGATTTGAATGTCTTCTTCTATTTCAGCCATATGAGGAGATGAGATATCAGAGATCTCATAAACTTCCAGAGCATCAGGAGAAGGAGTCACTGCAAGGAGACTGTTTTCAATTCGAATTGACTGTGTATGAGCTACTGCTTCTTCTTTATCTTGAACAACTTCATCAGAGAGAGTGGAGGCCGAGATTTTTGGATCAAGGATGCTTATGGTGTTGGATCCTCCAAAGTGCTATTATGATCCTCCTCAATCATTCCAAGGGTTCTATCCAATAATTTCCAGAGATCCTTTGGGTTTTTAGTAGATATTTTGAGGTAGAGCGTGCTAGAAGAAAGGGCCATACACATTGTTCCATAAGATGCATCACATTCATTTAGACAGACATCCTTTCTCTCAAAGGACTCTTCACCAAGTCCAATAGACACCTCATAGAGATCTTGTCTCTTCATAGATGCAATCATATTCATCTTTCATTCTGAATAGTTTGTGAATAGGGTGAGAAGAGGAACTGATGAATCCATAATCGATGAAGCCATTCAAAGTTGTACCTGCAAAAACACAAAAGGGGCACCGTAAGGTTGATATCCTGCACATTTAAGGTTTTCATCAGACCCAGCATAGTTGATCAAGCTTGATCAACAATTCCTTAACTTGGGGTATTAAGTGGTAAACCTTTTGCTTCTGGTGCAGAGCTGGAAGGAGCAATTTTGCTCAAAAATGATCTAGTAGGAGACATGAGGAGGAGAAGTGCCTTGTCTGTCAAGGCTTTGATACCATATTAAATTGAGCACATGGATCTATGGAAAAACACAAAACTCACAAGATAGATCACATAATTGACTTAGTTATTGAAGAATGAAACAGTGAAAAATGGCTTGCAACTGTGAATGCTTTTCATTAATCAAAGAGTAATTAGATAGTAATTACAATGAAGTACAATGGCTTAAATAGCCACATGCAATTCAAATCCACATGAAGAAATTTGAATTGATTAGACTCTACTTGACTGTAGGTAACTAAGACCTTGTCTAAATCACTGTCGGAGGACTCAATAGTTAACTGACCTTGTCTAAACCATTACCGGAGTTCAACGGATTTTTAAAACACAACTCAAGTGTCTACTTCAGTGTTGACTGAGGCTAACTAACTGTGGTAGGTGAGAAATGTGCCTCTCCTGCATGCAGCCATGCAAACCTAGTGCTAACTGAATGTAGAGGACTAGAACTGAATGTAACTGACTCCTAACTCAACTTGACTAGTCACTAACTGAACTCAACTGATGAAGGTTGGTATCGGCACTCCCAGTGGCTCCTAAATTGTAGGGATTGTTCTAGGAGGATCCTAAACTGATGCATGCAGGTGCAATCAGTGGCAGTAGACCTCAATTAGTGTTCCCCACACTTTAGTAACTGGAACATGTGCCCCAATTAGGCCAAGTGGATCCAATGGTGCTAGTGACTAAAAATGGACTGGATGAACTCTCGATTTAGACATGAATCCTAATTTAGAAATATGGGCAAATTGGACAAAGGAGGATTAATAATCCTAACAAGCGGTGTCCCCTCATGTAACTAGATTCTCCAAGTGCCTTTTCCTTTTATTAATAATAAAATAATAGTTTGTTGTGTAAAATGTCACTTGTACCTCTTGTGAGTATTTCAAGTTTTTAATTAACTCTTACAAAAAAATTGTTTTCAAAGTTATTTTCACAAATATTAAATAAAATAATAATGTATTGGGGGTATTACACCTTCCCTATCAGAATTTTATTACCAAGAAGTGAAATTGTAGCCCTGTTGTATTAGAAAACACCATAATGAAATGTCCTTTGTAAATATCTGAGAATTCTCTCTATTGCTTTCCAATGGATTTCATGACTCTTTTGCATAAACCTTGAGACCATGCTAACTGCAAAAGAGATATTAGGCCTACTATGTGTCAAATATATCAAACTCCCCACAAGATAACGATACAAAATAACATCAACTATCATAATCAACTGTTAACTTTACACCAAATTGAAATGGCATTAATGAAGTCTTACAATCACTCATATGAAACCATGCAAGTAAATCTGTAGCATACATAGGTTGAGAAAGGAATATATCATCAACAATATGATAATTCTAGAGACCCAAAAAATAATTCAATAGTCGTACATTTGTCATTTCAAATTGATGCTTCAGATTATCCTTCAATTCCTGTGAAAATACAAGTTGGCTACCTGTAAGGAGCAGACCATCCACATACAATACCACAATGAGGACATCATCATCAAATTTATTAACATATATATTTGGATCAAATTTACACCATTTGAAAACCATTATTCAAGAGATAAGTATCATTTTTCTCACACCAAGCTCTAGGTGCAAGTTTAAGAGCACACCAAGACTATTTCAATTTGCATACCAAACTTGAAGTTTTAGTTGTGATAAAACCAGGTGGTTGTTGCATATAAATTTCTTCACGAAGATCACCATTCAAAAAGGAACTCTTGACATCCATTTGGAATGTTTCCCATTGATAAAATGCAACAAAAGTGAGTATGGTTCTTATTGTGTTCATTTTAGCAACTGGAGAAAAGGTTCGAATGTAATCTATACCTTCTTGTTAAGAAAAAAAATTTCATACTAACCGGGGATTATATTTTTCAATTGTTCCTTTTGCAGTATACTTTGTTTTATAAATCCATTTGCAACGAACTAAATACTTTTCAAGAGGAAGGGGAACAAGAGTCCAAGCCCTTTTCTTCATTAATGAGTCATAATCATAGTCATTGTTTTTTCCCATTTATTTTTATCTTGAGTCTGAGCATGTGTAGAGGGATCATATGTGGCCACTACTTTAGTGATGAGAGCAAATTCAGATCTAGTATGTTGAGTATCTGAAGGAATTCTAATCTCATAGCCTTCGAATTCAAGAGTTTTACGGGCACAAATAGGAAGAAGTGTAGTGGTGGGAACACTTTAGTATTTTCGGAAATTTTAGGTGGATCACTTGAAGAAGAAGGTGAACTAGGTTCTATATCAATAACAAAAGTAGAGGAAGGGGAAGCATATATAGTAGCACCAAAAGATGAAGAAAAATTCAAGGTAACATGAGGTTCAGTAGACTCAGGTGGAGGAGAGACTTCATTGAAATGAACATATCACTAGATGTTAACACCTTTGGTAGATGGATCAAATAATCTATAATCTTTGGAATATTGACTATAACCAATGAAAATACATTTGTGATATTTGGGCTCTAACTTTTTTCCATTTCTCATCCGAAATATGGGCCCAATATTTACTGTCAAATATCTTAAAGTTAAAAATATTGGGTTTCCTTCCACTCCCTTTTTCTTCAAGAGTAACCTAAAAATTTTCTTTTGTAGGGGTTGCATTCAAAATATGGTTATCATAAAAAATAACTTTTCCCCAAAATATTTTATGTAATACTTTAGAATAAAACATGCATCTAGACATTTCAACCAAAAATCTATTTTTCCTTTCAGCTGCCCTATTTTGTTGACGTGAATAAAGAGCAATCTTTTTATGTTTAATACCATGCTTATATAAATATGCAATAAACTCATTTTTAGTGATCCCCCCCATTATAAGTTCTCAATGTCTTAATACTTTTACTGGATTCATTTTCTATTGGGATTATTGAATAATCCTCCCTTGCCCATCATAGTCTTTTTGTCACTTTCCTAGCTTAGGATGATATTATCACTTTAATTAATACATGTAGATGTTATATGGGTCCCACTAGCCACTTGATGCGCCCTCATGTATGATTTTAGGATCTCCAAAGACCAATCCCTAGATTTTAGGAGCCCACTCTGAGTTATGGGAGTCCCACCTTCAGTTCACCCTCACCTGAGTGGAGCTATGCTACGATGGTCCACCTTCAGTTCACTCTCATATATCTAATGCATCTCTTTTGAATGATTTGAGGATAAAATAGCCTTTTCTCACCTACCAAGGTCAGTTAGCTATTTCAGTTGTCCGAAGTTGCACTAGTGTGTCTGCAACGGTGATTTTTCCCAAGTTAGTCATGTTTGGATTCAAGGATTCAAATCACTCCTAGATGATTCAAATTACCTTCTTTGTATTATAGATTTCTTATAAACATATTAATGAATTTTGTGTCTAGCTATTGTTTTCAATTGAGTGTTCCTTTTCTGCTTAATTTCATTATGCATGTTTATCAATTTTAACACTGTAATTCATCCTCCTTCATGCTTCTTTCCCTATAAGGTATTATTGATATTGATTATATCTTGTAATTGATAATTTTACATGGTGTCAGAGCTCTATAGAGTTGGTTATCTTCGATTTGATATTTTTATGCATTTTTTGAGAATATTTGTGTTTTTGCTTCAATTGCAAAATGGAGAATTCAATTCCCTAAACACCAAGAAACCTCACACCCTTCAATTATCTGGATTTGAGGGAAGATATGCAGGTAGTCTTGCACACCAAGAGTCTATATAGGATTACAATGGGAAAGGATTTCAAACCCCATGAAACCATTGAGAAATAAAATTACTTGAACAAATTAGATGAAGCTTTGGTTTTATGTGTATTCATATCTCCAGGGAATTAATCTTCCATTTTTATGGAGGAAGTCTGGGTGAAGCTCAAATCACTGTTTAGAAAGAAAGATGAGATAAGAGGCTAAATTTTGGAGAATGAATTAATTTATCTTCAACCCAACAGTTTTGAAACCATCCAGCAGTTCTTCACTAAATTCAAGTCTTTGGTGATGCAGTGCAAATAGTATGGAATTTACAAGAAGGATGAGCAGTTGGTGCTCATTTGGAGGAATGAAAAGAACTGATGAATTTGAATCTTTTTATTTTCATAAGGAGAAATTATTGAATTAAATTGTTGATTTACAATTATCTCTCAAGGGTCCTTAGAGGTATGAATAGAAATATAGAAAAAAGGATAAAAAAAGGTTAAATTGAGGAGAATGTTCCTTGTTTGTTTGTGACTACAAGTTTTGGATGCATTATGTATAAGAACATTGTTATGATAAATATATTCATTTTTTTATGAAAGTGAAATGATTTAGTGCAATGGAAATAAGCACAAAACAACAGTTTGTAAATGATATTTTTAACACAAGAAGTTTAGTCAAAGACCCTGGAAAAACCCCCTAGGGGGGAAACCAACCAAGAGAAATTTTATTGAGTTTCAAAGGATAATTTTTTAGAGAGTACTTCAGTAATAAATTACAACATTTAACAATCAGAACAAAACCTTGATTTATGTGCCCTTCCTCAACCTCGAAATGCATGTGTCACATCCCCTCCCGTCAATTCGACCAGTGGAGGGAACATGATCATTGTATGGGGTGTTGAATTTCATCCCATGAAAAAATTATGAATTTCATGAACTTCTAAATGCATGTGCTAATGCAACAATAAAATACATTGTGGAAAATAAATTCATTTCGCACAAACATCATGCATACATAAGCCTATTCCTCACAGGCATAACAATAAAATCATGCACAGAGATCAAATCATTCTCATGCTATGCAGAATAATCCAAATCAATAATTCCAACTAGACCAACTTATTCAATTCAATAGAAATAAATAATCATCCATAACTTGAAAATTCTTATTAAACATAAACAATAGTAAACACTTATTTTTAATTGAAATTTCCCAAGCAACTAGCTATGGAAGAGAAATATTCCACACAACCATAGTTATATATACATCCTATAGTATTTTATATGAGATACCACCCCTGAGATGGTCTATGTATCCACTAAGGATCAGGAACTACTTGGGATCACTCACAACCATAGGCACAATCACTCATGCTAAGCCATCACATAGTTGGGTTTTTCAAGCATCCAGGGAGACAAGGAAAGAGAATGATAAGCCAATGAGATAAACCATAGGGCTACATGAATCTAAAATGATCTCATCCAGCCTTGGCACCCACAATACCCGCCACACCCAACACAAGGAAGGTCCCCTTCTCTACTAGAAAGTCCCTCAAGCGCCCATTCCCTCTAGTTCTTTTCAGGGTGGGCATAGAAAGGTCCAAGATACTAAATATTCATAGATTCTATCCTTCACTAGGTTTATGAAGCAGTTCCAACCTCTTATCTCTCTCCCAATTCAATCCACTCTTGGATTTTCCCAATTTTGACCATGTGACTCTCAACCATGAGACTTAATTTCCAAGCTCATAAATCAGGATCTTCCCATGAATTTTTGGACTCTTTGACACGCTCAAATTCACCCCAGGGTTTATATCTATGGATTCCCCATTGGATTTCATTGCCCACATGAAATTATGGGCAATTTAGAGACTCTGAAATGCAACTTAATTTTTGGTTACATTTTTTTCTATTTTTCCTTGTTGGGAATTCATAGCAAGGTGAGAATTGATGTCTAGTTGTTCCACTAGGGAATGGATGTGATGGAAAATGAATTCCCATGAGGAAATTGTCTTTAGGGTCAAGTAAATTGATCCATACTCGGCCATACAAATTTCTGAGTTTTCTCATTCTCCATTAATGCATGAGCTGAGTTATCAGCTACTTTCTTACAACAAGATTAAATATCAGCAAGGGTAGTCAAGATTGGTTCTCAATATGACACTTGGAAACATTGGGTTCAATCCCATAACCCCCTCACCTCTCCCTAGTGGATACACACAACCCCCTCATTTTAGTCACTTCCATATTCAACTGTTGGTATTTTATTTGCATTAAGAATATTTATATGCTTTTACAATTTTTCATGGCTTACTAGCATATGTCTAACAAGATATAAAATAATTTCCTTTATAACCTTAGCATTCACTAATGAATCCTTGGACTTGATCTCCACGTTATGAACCACACATGACATATACACAATATTTACATATAAATACAATGCATTATAAGGGTCAAAATGGGGGTATTACATTCCCCTCCCCCTTAGAACAACACCATCCTCAGTGCTATCAAAACATGAACAAAAATGGGTATGCCTCTTTCATGGCATCCTCCAACTCCTATGTATCCTCATTGGGACAAAGGTTCTTCCATTACACATTTACTTGCCTGATGGATTGGTTCTGGAGCAATGTTACCTTCTTGTCGAGGATGCGCATAGGTTCTACTTGGAACTTTCCCTCGGTTTCCACTTGTATCACATTCCAATCAATTATGTGATTAGGATCATGTACATACTTCTTAAGCAAAGAAACATGAAAAACATTACAAGCTCTAATGTTAGCAGGAAATACAATCCCATTAGCAACTAGTCCTATCCTATCAAGGATTTCGAATGGCCCACAATATCTTTGTGCCAACTTGGCATAACTTCCCAACTTTAGGGAAATTTTCCTTGGCTTTACTCTTAATAAACACGATCCCCAATTTAAATTCCTTGTGCACTCTTTTCAAATATGCATAACTCTTCTTTCTATCGTAGGATTCCTTTAAATTCTTCCTAATCTTAACAATTTCATGTTCCATTTCCTTGAGCATTTTCTGCCCAAGTATTATTCTATTCACCAGACTATCCCAATTAGCTAGAGTTTTTCATCCTTTGTCATACAATGCTTCAAATGGACTCATTCCCAATGATTTTTGATGTTCATTATTGTATGAAAATTCTATTAAGTATAGGTAATCCTCCCACTTGGATTGTTTATCCATCACATACATTCTCAGCACGCCCTCAAAAACTTGGTTCACCCTCTAGGTTTGACTGCCTGTTTGAGGATGATACACTGTACTAAAATTCAATTGCATTCCCAACTCCTGAAATAACCCTTTCCAAAATTTGGAATTGAACTTTGCATCTCGATCTGAAACTATTGCCTAGGTAAATCCATGAAATGTAAATACTTCCTTCATGAATATATGCATTATGTCACTTGCTTTATGAGTAGACTTGACTAGAATAAAATGAGCTTCCTTTGAAATCTCATACACCACAACCATGATTGAATCATGCTTCCTCACTATCATTGGAAAACTGGTTATAAAATCTAGAGAAATTACTTTCCACTTCCATTCCAAAATGGGCAAAGGCTGCAACAGTCCTGTTGGATGTTGATGCTCTGCCTTGACTTGTTGGAAATTTTGACACCGAGAAATGTATTATGCTATATCCTTCTTCATTCCATGCCAAAAGAATTTATTTCTTGTTGTTGTTAACGTCTTTTGATATCCTGGATGTCTAAAGTATGGCATTTGATGAATTTCATCCATTACTACTTTTTTTAAATATGCACAATTTGGAATATACAATTTGCCTTTCTAAACAAGAAGATCATCTTTTCAAAGATGGTATCCATCACACTTCTCATCTAATTTTCCATGTTTCAAATTCTTGTTAACTTGAAGGTATGTTTCATCGCTATTTGGGCTTCAAGAGCTCTTATTCTCAAATATGATTTTCGCATGCTTAATGTTGCTACATGATTTTTTTTTCCAAGGGTGTCTGCAACCTTATTGTGTTTTCCTTTTACATGTTTGATTTCAAAATCAAATTCACACAAAAATTCTAGCCATCTAGCTTGTCTTGCATTAAAACTTGGTTGATCAAATAAATATGTTAAGTTCGTGTGATCGGTTCTAATCTCAAATCTTCTTCCTAACAAGTAATGTATCCACATCTTGAGAGCATGTACTATGGATGCTAGTTCTAAATCATGAGTTAAATCATTCTTTTCATGCTCTTTTAATTTTCTTGACTCATAACAAATAACAAATCCCTCTTGCGTAATCACTCCACCCAATCCTTCAATGTAAGCATCTGTGCACACTACAAATTCCTTCTTTGGATTCAAAATCTTCAAAACAGGAGTGCTAGTAAGTATCTTCTTCAATTGTTGAAACAATTCTTCACATTTTTCAGACCATACAAACTTTATATTCTTCCTCAGCAATGATGTAATTGGATGAGAGATCTTGAAGAATCCTTCAATGAATTTTCTATAGTAACATGCAAGACCCATTAAACATCTAACATGTGTAACATTTCTTGGACTAGGCGACTCCATTATGGCTTCAATATTTCCTAGATCCATTGAAATTCCTTGTTCTAAAATGACATGGCCTAAATATTATACCCTTCTTTGATAAAATTCAAACTTTCTTAGCTTTCCATACAATTGGTGCTCTATAAGAACTTACAACACTATTCTTTGATGTTCCTAATGCTCTTCTTCATTCTTTGAATAAACAAGAATGTCATCTAAGAACACTAACATAAACCTGTTAAAATGCTTTTTAAAAACACAATTCATGAGGCAAATGAATGTGGTGGGTGCATTGGTAAGACCAAATGGCACCACCATGAACTTATAATGCACATACCTTATTCAGAAAGTTTCCTTGTGAATGTCTTCTTCTTTTATTACCACTTGACACTAACTGAATCTCAAGTCAATTTTTTAAAACACTTTGGCTTCCTTTATTTGATCAAACAAATCACTTTTTCTGGGAAATGGGTACTTATTCTTGATTGTCACATTATTTAGCTTCATGTAATCAATACACAAACTTAACATCCTATCTTTATTCTTGACAAATAACACCGATGCTCCCCATGGAGACACACTTGGTCTTATATATTTATTTTCCATTAATTCTTGTAGCTACATATTTAACTCTACCAATTCTAGTGTGCTCATTCTAAAAGGAGCTTGGGAAACTGGAACTGCCCCTGGAACAAGATTGATTGTAAAATCAATGTCTCTTTTTGCTGGCAATCTCGACACTTCAATTGGAAACACATCTCTGAAATTTTGCAACAATGGATAATCTTCTATCTTTGAACCTTTTTCCTCTAGATAATATGGTATATGAGCTACATATAATTGACAACCTTTGTTGTAAAACTTTCTTAACTGTAAGGCTGAAATCTACCTTACTAAAACTTGCTTTGGAATTCCTCTTACCAATCTTCGCCTTCCTTCTTCATCAATGAATTCAAGAAATTTTTCATAAAAGTCTACCTTGGCTCTATGCTTTCCAATCAATCCATACCAAGAAGAGAATCATAATATCCTAATGGTAAGACATTTAAATTTCTTATAATGGACATAGCTTATTCAGAAAGTTTCCTTGTGAATGTCTTCTTTTATTACCACTTGACGCTAGCTGAATCTCAAGTAAATTTTTTAAAACACTTTGGCTTCCTTTATTTGATCAAACAAATCACTAATTCTGGGAAATGGGTACTTATTCTTGATTGTCACATTATTTAGCTTCATGTAATCAATACACAACCTTAACATCCCATCTTTATTCTTGACAAATAACACCGATGCTCCCCATCACTACAGCAAAACCCTATGATTAGCGTCTCTTTTAGCTTCCGTTTTAGCATCCACTATCACTTTTAGTGTATTTTTAATCACTTTTTGGACAAAGTGGACACTTTTCCACGTGATGACACTTTTAATGGTGTTATTTATGTCTCTTTTTAAAAGTTGGCACTATTTTGGACGCTAATTAGCATCCCAATTAGCGTCCCAATTAACGTCCCAATTAGCGTCCCAATCAACATCCCAATTAGCTTCCCAATTAGCATCCCTTTTTAATATTTGACACTATTTTGGATGATAATTAGCATCCCAATTAGCGTCCCAATTAGAATCCCAATTATCGTTCCAATTAGCATCCCAATTAGAATCCCAATTAGCGTCCCTTTTGAAAAAATTGGCGCTATTTTGGATGCTAATTAGCATCCCAATTAACGTCCCAATTAGCGTCCCAATTAGCATCCCATTTAGAGTCCCAATTAACATCCCAATTAGCATCCTAATTATCATCCCTTTTTAAAAGTTGGCGCTATTTTGGATGATAATTAGCATCCCAATTAATGCCCCAATTAGCGTCCCAATTAGCATCACAATTATCATCCCAATTAGCATCCCAATTAACGTCCCGATTAGTGTCCAAAAAAGCATCCCATATAATGCCAAGAATAGCCTCTAAAAAAACGTCCTAAATAGCATAGCACCATATATTAATCCAAGGGTTAGCGACATAAATTGCGCCATGAATTTTGGCTGAAAAACATTCAGCATAGCATCAAGTATAGGTCTAGGAATTGTTCCTAGAAAACATCCAACATAGCGCCAGGTATAGATCTAGATATAATGCCTGGAATCATGCCAGAAATTTCGAAAGGAACCTCACTAGGAATTGCACTATGTTTAGAGCTAGGAATTGAGGTTGTGAGGTGTTGACCAAAAAAATATTGTTAGCCATTGGGTTTTACATTGACTGATATGGCCATTGGGTTTAGTAGTTCCCCCACCCCCCCTACACCCCCCTTGCAGAACGGTAGTACAATACCACCTACCATGGTGCTACCAAAATGTCACCCTACAAGGTTGTTTTGGACAACCCTCTCATGTATGTTGTTGGTTCTCTTAGCTTAGTAGGATTTTGAACTCGAGGGGGAATGCCAGAAGAAAGTAAATTAACCAATAAGGCTCTGATCTGTGATGTTCATTACTGTCCGGCAAAGGCATTCATCAAGGTCGACTGAGGGTATGTTGTCTAATTTCCTAACAATTTTTTGTTGATTCAAGTTGATCTTCCTTTTACCGCATGCTGCTACCAGGCTCTTGAAAGAAGCGAGCTTAGGGGGAGTGGAAGGAGCACCCCCTCGAGCGGCCATGAATGCTTGAAATGCGCAGACCTAAACTAAGGAGGCGTCGTGTGGGCTCAGGAGCATCGGAATCAGGACCAAAAAAAATTATAATAAGATAGTTCATACATAAAATTTTAATAAACATATATCTTTATAAAAATAAAATAATAAATATCATCATTTATGGGAAAAGTTGCTAAATTTTTTAGGAATAGTCTAAATGTCAAAGGTTTTCTATTTTTTACGGTTTCTTTTTCTAGTTTGTTTTTAACATAATACGGTAGAAATTTTAGATTAATTATTGAAAAAACATATAATAATGGTTGAACTTACATAATTTTGGTGTCCCTCGTGTATTTGAGGATGCCAAATCCATTTATGCATTCAAAAACATGAATTGGACACTTCAAAATTCAGATTTTGTATAATAATAAAAACCTAATTCCAATAAAAAATCACCAAAAAATTCAAACTTCTAACAAATAGACTAATCCAATTTTTTATATCCATAAGACATAGAAAATTACAAAAAAATATACAAACTACCACACAAACAGTTGACTCAAGAAAAGATATCACCTTTAACCAATACAACTTTAACAATTTATTCAACAATCTCCATATATTCTCTCTAAAATATGATTTCTTATTAAAATCCAATTATTTGTGAGCTCAAGAAAAATGGATATGAAATAGTGAATGGATATGAAATAATGAAGTATTAATATGAACATTTTTAAAGTTTTATAAACATTGAATTATCCCACGTTATATTAATGTTTTTTTTCAAATTATAAATGACACATGGTAATCAATTTAAATTCCCAATAATTTTATCAATATCTTGATGTTATATTTCTAACAATCATTTTTTTCAACGACACATCAGACATGACGTTATGGTGTAAACATCCATATAGCAATCGATTTCTATACTAATCTTCTTAAATATATTTTGTTAAATTTTACCTTTTTCTTTTTTTCATTAGTTTTAAAAATAGAAGAAAATACAACTTTAAGAGGAAGAGATGAAAGCGTATGTGGTCGGTCGGGAGGGGATTAAACTCCCTAATGGGAGGGTGGAGATGTTAAATATTGATATATAAAAGGGTTGGGTCAAAATTGGGCAGACCCTCAAAATTGTTAAATTCCATCGCAATCTTCACTTACAATCAGTCTTCCATTCTTCATTCTTTTGCTTTCGATTAATTAGGATGAAGGCCTTCTTTCTCCGAGGTCGGGTTTGAAAAACCCTGTACCTCTTTTCGTCATCTATTGATCAAATAAAAACATGGCATGTATGCAGGATTGGATCTGGAAGGGTACAATTGAAAGGCAGTGGTTTGAGTTAGTTGGGTGCAGGAATCGAGTCAACGAAAAACAAACTTCTTTATTAGTGTCCCTCACATCCCCCAATTAGCATTCCACCGACGTTCAAATTGAAGAACATTGGTCTTCAACATTGGTACACATGCATTTGACAGAGATTTTCTATGAACCTTTACCCTGCCTTCGAGTCATCATAGTGTAAATGAAAAGAACTATATGCCTCCTATCAACCTTATAGTTCTTCGCTACTAGGATACCCTTCATTTCAGAACAGCTACATGAACTCATGAGATAATAACCTTCATACTCTCAACCGAGAATATAACATGCGTAAGTTTACTTTGAATGAATGAAATAATGGTCAACCCTTGACCATTGATACCTTCCAAATCCTTTAACCTAATGTTGAACCTACACCTCATGTACCAAATATTCCCTTATGTTAAGCTGCACATAACCCACATGTAAGGGTTATGTTTCATTTTCCCGCTTTGGGGTGTTTCGTAAATATGGTTCTAATTTTTTCTATAATTAGAATTTATGTATTTAGAATACAATATAAGTAATGATAAGGGGTGGAAAGTGCAAATTTTCTTGGATCTTGATGGAAAGGAAGAAATGAAATTTGCATGAGTATAGGTGTAGCGACAAGTAAAACTCATTATTGTGAAGAGTCTTCAACTACAACATATTATAATTTTTAGAAATTTGTTTCTTGTCATAAAGCATATAAAGAGGGGAAAACTTAAAGAAGGGAATATACAAGGTAAGAATTATGAGCGTATTAATTGGAACCTTCAAAGCCTCGACAACGTGAAACTTATGCACCTCACACATCTCAATAATTTAGTTGTAGATCAACTTGCCAATGATGCAATCAAGTTAGACAATGGAATTATAGTGTAAAATAGGGACCCCACAAAATCAAGATGACTTCCTTAGAAAGTTCAATTTCGTTAGGTTTGATTCCATTTAGATTGAAAATGTTTGAAGTTAAAATGTTGTTTAGTGATAAATTGGGCATGTGCCCCATTTGGCATCTTCACCCACTCCAATGCACAACAAGTCTTGTCTCATTAATCCTAAGTAAGGGAGCCACTACACTCACCCATGGCTTCGTCTTCTCATTTCTTCCATTTGTGCTCACTTCAAACCTTATAGCCCTTAGTTTGGATTTTTGTAATGTTAATGGGATCTCTCCAAAAATAAAATGTTTTATGTGATTGAGGCAATGCCTCTCACAACGAAGGGTCACAGGGCGTCCACTTCCATCTTGAAACTGAAGATAGATACCGCATTTGCTTCTTAGTTTTGGCCTTTTAAAAATGTTGCACTTTCTCTACTTACCATAGACTTTATGTTGATTCAATAATTTCACATAATGTCGTCCTTCTGAATTTCACAATGGCATTTCAAAGAGGTCATATTAGCGTTTAATATGACAATGATATTTGGGTACAACTCTTGAAACGTATAAAAACTTATTTTTTTAGTGGGTGAAAGCCAATTTTTCAATTTCTCTTTAAATCACATATTTATTACAAAATAGTATAAATATATTCTTTCATTTCAAACAATATATATATAGAGAGAGCTTCAAAGTAAACCAAATACATATGTAATTTACTCAATGTTTACACATTATCATTTGTATTCTATGTCATGAATCAGCTTGCTAAATTATAATTCTGAAAAACAATTTCATTCATTTTAGACAAGCTAAATTTCTATTAATTTTAAACAAATCTAAGTTCATTTCCCCCTCTTTGGGGGTATGCTAGTTTTACAAATTCGGAAAAATATTTAAAATCTCTCCATCTTAAAAATTCAATGGTCAACCTTATATATATGTACATTTTCAAGTCAGCATAGACATTCCATCATAAAAACATCACCATTCACGGAAGTGAAGAGCGAGGGAAAAACCCTGTGAAAACCTTGTTTTCTATAACAATGGCTGCGAGCATCAGGTTGATTACACTATACGTATTATTTCTGTTCCTTATTTCTTCACTTGGCTTTTCTCCCGAGAGTCCAACGGATCGGCACATTCTCGTTGTTACAGCTGATTTTACCACACATGGTAGATCACACATTTATGGCCTTCCCTGTCCCTCTACAGACTCTTTGGACCCCATGGACTATTTTTGTACCTTTGATGTTTCCATGATCATCCCTAAAAACACATGTTATTTGCCATACGCAACTTTTTAACCCTTTCTCGCGTATATACGCGGATATGACCCTTAAACCCACGTACATTGGGAAGTGTGCAAAAGGCCAAAGATTTTTGGAGTTTTCCTTGATGTGGATCCGAGGCACTTGTCTCTTGGCCTTCCATATGCCTTGAGATCGCTCGGATTTGACCTTCCATTACCCCATTGAAGCAAGTTATATAAGGAACTCTTTGGATACATTGAAAAGAGAAGGAATTGAAGAGTAAGAAAACTATAGTCCATTGTTGTCGTAGCTTGCTTATACTTGAGTCTGCATCCCTTTTTCCCTTGGAGCACTTGGTGTTCTTCCCAAGCTTTCCTTTGATTGTGAGCTTGCTATCAAGAGATGGAGGATTGAGGTTGTGGAGGCCTAGGTGGAGGACTCAGTTTCTCCAGTTTGCAGATGTGCTGACAGAGGTTTTCATTCTTGTAATATCTTATTTATATTAATAGAAATATCTTTTCCTGTTCAATGATGTGCATTTAAATGAATATTGAATTGATGGATGCTTTTAATTTCTTATACATTATTGATTATATATGATATAGTAGGTCTAACACCATTATATAGCGTGCTTGTCCTGTTTGTTTATTGTTGAGAGAGCAAATTGTTAACACAAGCGGGATTGGAAAAGCTCAACGGGGATCTACATCAACCATCCGGATTAAGGTATGTTTCGAAGGGATTGATTTCTGTGGTTATTCTGTCTGTTGTGGTACACCCCAAGCCATGGGAAGTTTTCTCCGTAACATAATTGGCGACCATGCTAGGGAGTTCCTAGTCATTTCATTTGGGGGTTTTATCGGCATTCAATGTTCTTGAATTTCTCTTATTTCTGTGTTTCTAAGTCGGGTCTGGGGGCATGTTTACCTAGTAGTGTCTGCTAGGAGTAAATTTTGTCTCAGCTTGTCTGTTTGCCTTCTTTTTTATCTCTTTTTCTTCCTATACACGGGTTTTTCCTTCACAGTCGCGTGTACATGCGGATTTTCCTGGAATAGCCACGTATATACGCATATTTTCTGCAAACAGTCGCATATGCCCTGATTTTTTCCCTTTGGGGGAATATTAAGTGTTGATGGGTGAGTTTGGATGATTTCTAAGTCTTCTTAGATGCTTCTGGTGTCTGTATACACCTCTGTTTCTGACCAGAGACGCTTTTTAGTTTAAATTTTTGAAAATGTTCTTGTCATTTCATTTTTTATTTTTTGTTTTGGGATTAGTGCATTAGGTCTCTTTTACCTTGGTACTTTGCTTGGGTGTTGTCTGGTAGTGCTTGTAGATTCTAGGGGTTGTAGAGTCATACTTTTGCTTTTTATCTCATTTAATTCAAAAAATACAAAAACATTTGCTTTTTGCATCATTATGCATTGTTTACATTTTTTCATTTGCATGGTACATGCATTAGGTTTGCTTGGAGAGTATTAGTCAGATTTTCATATAGGAATGATTGCATATTCATTTGAAGGAAAATTTTGCACTTCGCGTAGTAGCATACCCCATTTTTCATTTGACACAGTGCATTTGCATTGATAGTTAGGTGTGCATTTTACTTCTTCTTTCATCATAACATCATTAGTTGCATGACCATTTTCCCTTTTGATTAATAATCCAATTAAAATCAACGCATAATAAAATGAATTACACTCTTTTCTTTTATAGGGTGCACCAACAAGATTAGGTTTTAGGGTCTTGGAATAGTTCGTTGTGAGTAAATTCTCCAAGACCACTAAATGAAAAATTTATGTGTCTGTCCAAGTGAGAGTGTGAAATTCCTTTATATAATTAGTGTTTCCCAGGATCCTCCTCTTACAAGGGAGTTAAGCACGAGGCAGTGTGAGTGGTTATGATTGGGATGACCCCTGGTTGTAACTGAGTAGCACCGGAGATATTTCCAGGATTGTATTCGTATCTGGGGGATCTTTTGAGAGTTTTGGGATTTGCTACCCTTCCCATACGGTCAATCCTGCCTACGACTATCCTCCTAAGCATTGATTATATTGAGGTGATCTTGGTTTCCTTACCTAGATTATCAAGCAGGTACTTCGCAGAGGTTATTCTGCAGGTGTCCTGGCCAGGTAGGGGTCAGATAGCACAGACACTATATGCGTTGAAGCTGAGGACCACTATAATTGGTTACAAACCTCCGCTTGTTGTGTATGGGAGTCTCAAGCCTCTCCTAGGCGATACCTACCTGCTTCATTCGGGAGCTCACATATCCTACCCTTATTTGCTTGCGATTTGGCTTTACATTTTATAGTTGTATTATCTGTGCACGCTAGTTTTCCTAGGGTTTGTGTAATTAGATCGAGTCTTTTCATTTTTTGAGTCATTGTGGATTTGGGCGTGGTACTTCACCATTCTTGTCATTTAGCAGGACTTCCACCTTCCACGTCTCCTCCTCTTTTGGGAGAGAGAAATAGACAATCCAGGCAGACTACTTCTCACTTTGATTCACACATGATGGGAGATCACGAGGATGAGATTCCTGAGATGTCCTCTCCACCTCATGAGGTTGGGGATGAAGATCCTACTCCCATATATGATCCTTCACCGAAAATACCTTCACATTGTGGTTATGATCCCTCATTCACAGGTCACCGGTATTGGTTTCTAGGTGACGAGACTCATTATGAACCCACAAGCACTAGTCATGTTCGTTATGGCATGTCTGATATCCCTTCACCCAATCTGGCACATCATGTTGAGTCAGAATTTGACCCTAGCACTACGCTTGGGGGCACTCCTATTCCTTTCCATGCGGAGATATTTGGAAGCACTAATCGCATTGCACCTTCCATCCCAGTGGTGGAAGTAACCTCACATGTCCATCCTAGACCTAGTGTTAGTAATCATATGCGGATACCAGAACTGAAACGAGTCACCATTGGGAACACCACTTACATCCCTTCACATGTCCCTTCATCCTCGAACCCTACTCCTTTGAATTCATTTTTTACAACCCTTCCTCCCCCTCATTCACGTGGTCCTTTGGGCCGGAATATAACTACTAGAAATGTTCATACTACAACTGCTCGCACGGTAGTATCTCAGAGTCAAGTACCTCCTATTGTATCGGGAGGTCATATCCTTGTTTCTGGATCATCTTATGGTCCATCTCAAGGAGTTACCCATATCCCTAACTATGGACATTCTCATGGGACATCCCATGGGACACCTTATGAACCTTCTCATGGACAGTCTTATAAAGCGTAGTATGGATAGAACTATCAACCCCATGGGTGCAGGTATCAACAACCTGCTTACTCTTCCAATTATGGCTTTGTAGCACCACATAATCAAGGTACACCACATCACAATGCTTCCATGCATCCCTATACAGGTCAAATGGGAGGAGGTTATTATGGCCAATTCCATGGTATTTATAGCAATCAGCCTTACATGAACCAGAACTATCAAGGAGCATGGCATAGACCGGCTCAACCTAGGCTCCCTTTCCTTGCAACGTTGAACTTACCTAACTTATCGAGACTTATGAACAATCCGGTATCTCATGACCCGGCCTGGCCCGCCGTCCCTAACAAGCTTCCTTTGGACATTCCCAAGTTCGAGGGAAAAGCTAGAGAAGATCCTAGTGAGAATGTCACTGCTTTCCACCTTTGGTGCTCTTCCAATTCCTTACATGAGGATTCAATCCGTTTGAAGCTATTTCAATGCACCCTCATCGGGCCTACAGTGAAATGGTATATAGAGTTACCAAGGGGGGCATACATTTTATTTGATGACCTTGCCATGACTTTCCTCAATCACTTTTAGCTACCCGTATGTTACGACGTTGGTATCGAGCTCTTGTCGACATTTCAACAAGACAAAGCCACACATATCTCGGATCATATTCAAGAGTGGTGTAGACGAAAGCGGTTGATTAAAGCCTTTATACCACTGAATTTCTTCTTGAGTGGTTCCTCAAGTCATTGTTACCTTACATCGCGAAGGATGTTTCTACATCCAGAGTCCAAAACGAGGAAAAAGCAATCTTTAGGGCACAAGAGTTGGATTTGATCTATACTCAATTCGTACTTTTGTATGAGATTATACTTAATGCTCCGCGATCTAGTTTCGATCCCAAGATCAAGCCTGGACCACATGTTGATGTCATTGTGGGTTGTATAAGTGCCAAACCTATGGATTCGGTTGTGAAACAAGTGAGCCAATTGTCAATTAATCAATCCATGTCGGGACAAGCCATGGCTTCGTCTCAACCTACCCAAACGGTGAGTGTACTTTCTGTGTAATCGTCAGACTAGAAGGGCAACTAACAGCTTGGAAGGAATAAGACAAAAGGGAAAAATAATCGTAAGGGTGGGAATAGGAACGAAAATGATAATTATAATGACAAGAACACTCGTAATGCTGGGGGGGACAAGCAAACTAAACGTAAGGTAAAGTTTCCTTGCAAGTTATGTAAGGAGGACCACCTCACTCACTTCTGCCCTCATATGGAAGATGCCTCGAGGTTCATAGCACAGGGCCCATCTGTGCTAACTAATCCTTTACCCAACAATCAAAATATGAACTTGAGGACCATTGATCCTCATTGTGCATCGGGTGGAGATCAAAATCTACCGGAGGACAATACTGGTCATGGTTTCATTAACATGGTGCACACTACTAAGGTTGTGACTCATGCGAAGGATTATGGTTCGTCACAACTAGATATTGGAAAGGAACTCGCTCCACCCGAGAGCCCTTTGCATATTGAAAAACCTATGGATAAACCTGAAGTTGCACCTCGCATTCCTAAGGGATTCCTAAATCATTCAGGGCATAATCCTAATGCCCGAGCTGCCTAGAACTATTTAGTTGTTGAGGATTTGGGCCAAACTCCTTGTCCGATGTCTGCGCTTAATGTGCTTCAGACTTGTCCTCCACAGAGGAGAGCCTTGCTTTCTGCTCTTAGGGTTGATGATGATAACTCTTCTTCTGTTATCAAATTTGAAACCATGGGAATACAGCCTCACTTTCCTTACTATGTGTCTCTTTTGATTCATGTAGAATTTCTTAATATGACTGCCAAACACATTGTGATTGATGAAGGCATTGCTGCTTCCATGATGTCTTTGTCATGTTGGAAGGGTTTGGGTTCTCCCAATTTGTCTCAATCCTCTACTATGTTGATGGCTTTTGATGGTATATCATTTCAGCCACACGGGATTCTTCATTCTCTTAAGGTCCAATCAGGAGGGAAGACCATCATGATCGAGGTTGAGGTGGTTGATGCGCCCCTTGACTACAATATTTTGCTGGGTCGGAATTGGATGTATAGTATGCAAGCCGTATCCTCTTCTCTCTTTCGAGTGGTATGCTTTCCATTTAATGGGAATATCATTACAATTAATTAGACATCATTCCATAATCCGAGTGTTAATGCATCATCAGGAGCTTCTATCTCGATTATCGATCATTCTCAGCCGACAACTGGGAGTGTGGGTATGGATATGTATCCATCTCTTATGGGGACCTTTAGTTGTCCTATGCCCATTCTTATGATCGGATCTAGTTTTGGTGGGGCTTCATCCTCGTTGAATTTGGTGTCTTTTCACACTACCCACATGGAATATCCTTGGATTCTTCCTTCACCGATTCCTTCAATTGGACCTATAAAAATGGATGTACCATTGCATGCAACGATGGTAGCATATAAATCAAATCTTGGTCAGGTTGTAGAGCCTAGTACTTCCTCTTCGTAGACAAAGGAGGAGGACCCATATGTGCTGCCTACATGGGTAGTTGAGTCCTCTCATGCACATGATTTCCTTGACGAATTTTTTCCATCGGAAGAAGCCATTATTGAGGCCATGTCTGGGGTTGATCCACCTTGGGAAGAATTACATCATTGATCACATTTTCTTCCTGAACTTGACCATATGGAGCATGATGACTTTAGGGAGATTCTTAGTGAGAAGATTAGTAGTCCCATGGTTCCATTGATCTCTCCTGGTCATATGGTCGATGGGAACATGGCGAATTTATCACCTACTATTCCTATCAATCTTTCTCGCGATCCTGGAAAAGTTGAGAATGTCTACATTGGGGCGAGTTGTTCCCCTGATGAGATCAAGGAGTATATTGAGCTATTTAAATAGTTTCATGACATCTTTGCTTGATCATACAAGTAAATGCTAGGTATTGACCCTCGTATTGTAGAACATGAGATTAAGACCTATCCGGATGCGAAGCCGGTTCGACAACATTTGCGTGTGGTGAATCCTAGAAAAGCACCCACCATTAAGGTTGAGATAGAGAAACTGTTAAAAGCCAGTTTTATCTATCCCACTCCCTTAGTGGAGTGGGTTTCAAATCCTATTCTGATTGATAAGAAGCAGGGAGCGATCTGTAAATGCACTGATTTCTATGATTTAAATCATGCTTGTTCTAAGGATAATTTTCCCACACCATTTATCGATCATATTTTGGATGAGTGTGCGGGAAGTGAGGTATTCTCCTTCATGGACGGTTTTTCCAGATATAATCAGATTCAGATCAAACTCGAGGATCAACATAAGACTGCATTTATTTGTCCTTGGGGTACTTTTACGTATCGAAAGATGCCTTTCATCCTTAAAAACACCAGAGCTACATTTCAGCGGGCTATGACCTTAATTTTTCATGATCTCAAAATGATTATTGAAGTGTATTTGGATGACCTTGCTGCTCATTCTCGTTTGAGAGTGCATCATCCATACCATTTGAGATTAGTATTCGAAAGATGCCGCCATTACCAGGTTTGGTTAAATCCTCACAAGTGCATTTTTTTGTGACTATTGGTCGCTTGCTAGGGTTCATCATATCAAGGGAGGGTATAAGAGTCAATCCCTTAAAGGTTGAGGCAATACTTCAATTGTCTCCCCCGCGTAATATTAGACATCTTCAGTGTTTGCAAGGCATGGCAAATGTCTTGCGGAGATTCGTAGTTAATTTTGCCAATTTGACTAAGGATTTATGCGTCTTTTAAAGAAGGACACTCCTTTTTACTGGGATGAGCGAGCCCATGAGTCCTTTGATGCTCTTAAGAAAGCCTTAGCATCGGCCCCATCCTTAGTCCACTTGACTATAGCTGTGATTTCTTGATTTATGTGGCCACGTCCATGGAGACAGTTGGTATGGTTTTGGTTTAGGAGGATGAGGAGCTCCACGAGCATGTCATATATTATTTGAGCCAAAACCTTATTGATGTGGAAATCCGTTATTCCCATGTAGAGAAACTTGCCTTGGCCACCGTTCATGTGGTTCAAAGATTGAGACATTACATTCTCCTTCACTGAACCTTAGTTGTAGCTCATATCAATCTGTTTCAGTTTGTCCTCACTCGAAGGATGATTGGGGGAAAATACAATAAATGGATTGTTATTTTTTAAGAGTTCAATCTCAAATTCATTTCAGTGAACTCGAAGAAATCATTGATCTTTGCGGAGCTCATATCTGATTTTCCAAATTTGGAGGAGGAAGAGGTTTAAGAGGATACATTTGTCGATGAGCATATTTTCCTTATCTCAACTTTGGACCCGTGGTATGGGGATATCATTGTGTATTTGCAAACTTTGAAGGTCCCTACTCACCTTTCATGGGATAAGTGACGATGATTACGTCATGTAGCTAAGAACTACCTTATAGTGGATAACACTTTGTACCGTCGTGGGGTAGATTCCATTTTACGTCGTTGTTTAACCCTTGATGAGGCTGAGGTTGTGCTGAATGATTGCCATGAAGGGGCATGTGGTGGTCATTTATCTATGCTTTCTACAGCCCAAAAAATCTTGAGAGCAGGATATTTTTGGCCGTCAATCTTCAAAGATTGTGTTAATGCAGTCAAGAAGTTCCACCCTTGCCAGGTGTTTGCATGCAATATGCACTCACATCCAACCCCGTTACATCCTATTATCACCGTTAGTCCCTTCACCAAGTGGGGTCTTGACTTTATGGATTGCAACCCAGCTTCGGCTAGGGGGCATCATCACATTGTAGCGGCTGTCGATTATTTCACGAAATGGGCAGAGGTTATGCCCATGATTAAATATGATGGTGAGACAGCCATGCATTTCATTTTCAACCAAATTATTACTTGGTTCAGCATTCCAAAAGAGCTTGTCACTGAACATGGTAGGAACTTTCAGAATAAAATGATGGAAGAGTTGGCTTCAAAGTTAGGGTATAAGCAGGAGCACTCATCTTCTTACTGCCCTCAGATGAATGGACAAGTTGAAGCAATGAATAAATCACTTAAGTCCATTCTCCAATGAACCATCGCACAAATCAAGACAAATTGGCATATCATGTTATATCCTACTTTGTGGGCCTATAGAACCATGATTAAGACTACCACCAGTTTCTCTCCATATCAGCTCGTGCATGGGGTGGAGTCTGTCTTGCCGGTTGAATGTGAAATCCCTTCGTTGAAGTTAGATATGGAGCTTTTACCAGACACTTCTGCATTGGAAGAAAATTTGGTCCAATTAGAGCAGATTGATGAGCAGCGCCAAGATTCCTTAGTTGCTCGTATTGTATTAGGGATCCGATATTATTACGAAGATTTTTATGTGTGAGATTGCTAGAACGACAATTTGAAAATATAACATACATTCATGTAGTTTCAAGAATTTGTAACCAAGTTGCTGACTCATATGCTAACTATGTGTTAGCTTGGCATTTGTTTCATAGACAATAAGCATATCACAAACATACATTTTTGCACACATGTAAATAAATAAAATCAATCATCATAAAAGTTTGTCATTAACATCCAAAATGTGATGTCATAATACATAAGTGTCATAATAAAAAATTGGGGCTTTCGAGCCACCAAAATATAATACACAGTTGTACAAAAAGAAATACTCTCAAGTCTCTAAGCTTGAGGAGGACGAGGGGAGTTCTGATCGTGATAGCAAACCACAGCTCTAGCTAGCCATCGAAATAATCAATGTGTGTCAAGCATATGAAGTTTGTGTGAATGCTTTGGAGCATCCGCTCTGCATCCACACCCATGATATCGTCTCCTCTTCCCCTCCGTCTATGATGAGGGAAACCATCCGGTTGCCATGGTCCAGCATCTGCATACACATGATAGATTGTCACTATGTGTCGTCACACCAAAACATGTCTTTTGAGTCAATATATCAAAAAACACAAAAAATTTAATAATTCAAAAAAATTAAAAATTGGGTTTGGGATTCATTACCTATGTCGCCATATGCCACTCCAGGTGGTAGGGGCATGTTCGGATCTCCACGGAAGTCTATCTCGGCATAGGGATAGTCATCGATGGCAATGATCTTCCTGTGACACCATGGAAAGAAGTATGTTGGGTAGGGGTTAGCCACCCTACCTCCGCCCAGTTTGCACATAACATTTGCCCAACATCGTTGGGCTGGATCTCGAACTCCATGTGGAGGAATGTCAACTATAGGGCTTAGCCCTGGTACGTGCTCAAAGAATAACGTGCTCAGTATGCTGCTGAAACTGAATTTTCTCACCCTGCCCGTCTTGCAGTCACCGAGCTGCTGCTTCATGTTGCTCAACAGCGTAGTGCTCCAGTCATACATTCCATCACATAGAACATCAGTGGCCGAGAGTCCTGGTGGAGTGAAGCTAATCTGGCTATCCTACCTAATGCCAATAGTATGGCCTTCAATCCCAGCACCTGGATAGATTTTGTGATTTGACTCCCAACCTTTTTCGTGTCCGGAAAGCAGTACACCACAATGTACTCATCGATAGTCAATCCACCTCCTGGCCCGTGAGATCGGAGATTTACCACCTCTCCTTGTTGGAATAATCTAGTGATAAAGTATATGTCCTCAATTTCTATACTAAGCGACATCCCGTCAATGTGAAAAGACTCAGAGTCTGGATCCTAGTAATCCACTAGCATCTGGAGGAGTCTTGGTTTTCCCTCAGGCTGCCAAGACACCAAAACTTATACAAACCGCATGCACACAATGCTTGTTGGGCCATTAAGTCACCTTTCCTAGCCACTTCCACATCACCATGTTCCCTCTCCCTCCATTCTAAAACCATCCTACACAAAAAATAAGAGATTTGATTATTATTTGCCCTTAAAAACCTCATTTGTGGCCTCATACACAACTGTTTGAAAAACAACCGCGTATGTATGTGGGTTTGGGCATTTTTTCCGTGTGTGGCTAGCCCTTTACACAGAAAAAACCCCGATACCCTCATGGGCCAAAACGAACAATTTAGGATGGCCTAGAAAATTAAACGGCGTCAAATTTCGTCAGATGATGCTCCCGAAATTCGAGTTGGAAGTTTCTAGCTCAAATGGGTAAAAATTTCAAATGATATGGAATTTTTAAATTTTTTACTATTTATAGACATTTTTTGAAAATTTTTGCCCACTTTCTATAGCCTTGACCGTTTCTGACCATTTTGAACTAATTTGATGATGTAGGAGTCTGTTTTGAGCGCGGTTTGACCGTGGTTTTGACCTGTTCGTGCCGATTTCAGGTATTATGTCTAAACTGGCATATAGGTTAGGTTTCAAATCCATTTGCACTTTGCATGACCTTATGACCGTTGCATTATAACCTTAGTTATGAACCCATTCTATCTTGTCATGGAACCTTCTTGTTGCTTTTAGAAGTGACATGATGTGAATGGTAGAGCTTGACCATACATGGGTACTCTAGTTAGCTCCTGTTTTGCATTTAGTTCCCATGCTGACATTTTTCCTTTAGGGTGGGGGGGTCCTTTGTATAGTACCGCCATGAATTTGCACAAGAGCCTCATACTCCTTTTGATCTTTTTTGCTGGCCTTTTCTCCAGGACTCCCTTATGTCAAGTTGTAATTGCATTATCATGAGTTTTGCTTGCCTTATTGAGCCTTATGCCGGCTTCCCTAAATTTGATTATTAGTCGCATAGCCCGAGCTTGTCTCATTTCTAGCCAAGCAGAGCCATTTTATATATCTTTTGCAGCTTGATTCCCCATTTTTACCAAGAGGGGACTTTCCCTCGAGTGTCGTTATCCTACACATGTTTCCTTGCATTGAGCATAGGTATGTTTCGCTACTTGGAACTAGTTTGTTTACCCCTTGACACTCATCTCCTCCTAGTTTGTAACTATAAAACACTTTTATTCTTTTTCAAGCTTTTCAAAATATTTGAAAAAGTCCAACAATAAAAAAAACAAAAAGCCGGACAAGAAAAGATGTTATCTTTGGCAGCAGTCGAGTCGTGTCACCTTCAAATAGAGCACTGTATATCACATCTGTTGGTTGGGTTAATAGTTTGACTTTAAGAGTTGTACTCATTTCTCTGAGTTTATCTCCACCGACTAGTTAAACTTACAGTCCCTATGGAGCCTCTGTCGATGCCTCCTGTGTCGCAGAGATGTCCCAATTTTGTATATTGAGTCTATGCTGCCTACATTCAGTCACCATTTTCCTTTATGCTCTTGTTCGAAGGAAGTTATAGCCTGAGTTGGCCATTCCTCAATTTTCTTGACTTTACATGCCAGCCATCCCCGATACTATTACTGGTTCGTGCACATTATGATCGAGTCCTTCTACATTATAAATATTTGCTTAGTACCTTGTTTTGGATGATGGGGAATGCCTTATTGCCCTCATTCCGTCGGATTTGATCCCATCAACTTCAGATCATTTATTCTGGGATAGGATTCTAGAGTCATTTTGAGTACCTTGAGATTTGCAGTCATCAATGGTAAGTTCTCTCACCATCGACAGTTTTGGGAATACATCAATGTCCCCTGATCAATGGATTCTTTCAAGTGTTCAAACTCAACACATTTATTCACACTTGTTAGATTGCATGCTAGTACCTTGATTTCCATTTTCATTATCGGTGGATGATCTCGCGTCTGTTAACGGTATACATCAATGACCGGTAATCAGACGATGGACTACTATGTTCAACCTTGACACCTCTAGTCAGATAGTAGGACATGTACTTGTAGCGGTTTGTGTAGAATACTTTCCATATTGGTGGCATTTCATATATGCTATCTCCTTGATCATGCCAGTGTTAATGAGATTTCAGCTCTCGTGACTTGATTCTAGTGTATGTCAAATATCTTCAGTCATTATGGAGATCTTGATCCATTATATATCTTTAGCTTTCTTGGAGATCATGATCCTTTGTATATATTCATCATGGAGATTCTGATCTATCTATATTGTGCACGATGATGACCACACATGTCATATTTTGTATCATGCCTATTAATGGCCATTGTACTCTTATGTATTCGGGACTGCTATATGTACTTGCAGTCATATGTAGAGATATGCATACTATATTGTTGGATGGTTGGTTCTTCCACTTGGTTCTTCATCACTCCACTTCTGGGATGGACTTATAATGTATTTCGGCCATCGTATCACTCCTCTGACCTCACACATTAGGGGGCATCTGTTACAACTGATCTTACCACACATGGTAGATCACACATTTATGGCCTTCCCTGTCCCTCTGCAGACTCTTTGGACCCCATGGACTATTTTTGTACCTTTGATGTTTCCATGATCATCCCTAAAAACACATGTTATTTGCCATACGTGACTTTTTAACCCTTTCTCGCGTATATGTGTGGATATGACCCTTAAACCCACGTACATCAGGATGTGTGCAAAAGGCCAAATATTTTTGGAGTTTTCCTTGATGTGGATCCAAGGCACTTGTCTCTTGGCCTTCCATATGCCTTGAGATCGCTCGTATTTTACCTTCCATTACCCTATTGAAGCAATATATAAGGAACTCTTTGGATACATTGAAAAGAGAAGGAATTGAAGCGCAAGAAAACTATAGTCCATTGTTGTCGTAGCTTACTTATACTTGAGTCTGCATCCCTTTGTCCCTTGGAGCACTTGGTGTTCTTCCCAAGCTTGCCTTTTCTTGTGGGCTTGCTATCGAGAGATGGAGGATTGAGGTGGTGGAGGCCTAGGTGGAGGACTTTGTTTCTCCGGTTCGCATACGTGCCGACAGAGGTTGTCATTCTTGTAATCTCTGATTTATATTAGTAGAAATATCTTTTCTTGTCCAATGATGTGCATTTAAATGAATATTGAATCCATGGATGCTTTTAATTGCTTATAAATTATTGATTATATATTCTAGAGTAGGTCTAACACCATTATATAGCATGCTTGTCCTGTTTGCTGATTGTTGAGAGAGCAAATTGTTAACACAAGTGGGATTGGAAAAGCTCAATGGGGATCTACATCAACCATCCAAAATAAGGTAAGTTTCAAGATCCTTTAGTGTTAGATGTTTTATTTCTCTTGCATATTGGTAAGGGATTGATTTTTGCGGTTACTCTGTTTGTTGTGGTACACATCAAGCCATAGGAATTTTTCTCCGTAACACTCGTGGTCATGGATGACCTAGCTACAAGTCATCTCATTCAATTTTTTTCAAAACACTCATAGATCGTGGTTTCGATCTCGACTTCAAACTTCCGCATGATCCCAAGCTCACATTGCAGAGATACAACCAGTACTTGTATGATGGACTCATTCTCTTCATCCCCTCTGTTGACAATAAGTTATGTTATTCACCCTTTAATCGTTCATTAATTCCTATCTAGGGTTTAGGTTATATATTCTCAGGGTTGTATTTTAATTACATGCATATGCAAATCTGGGGGGCTCTTTGGATTTGTCTGCAATTTTGGACTTTGTTGATTCCGGCCATGATTTGATTCTTGCTGCTAACACGACCACCTCTAATCTCATCCATGATATCGTTGTTGACTGCGGGGTTGATTTTGATGAAGTGAGTCAATGATTTTGTCATTATAAACATTATTTAAGTTGGTTCGAATCATTCATAGTAGTGAATTTAGAACAAAATATTTGTGGCTTTGAATAGATGCACTTCAGTCATGGCATCTATGTGGAAGGTAGAGCTCACTTTGTTAACAGATGATCATTTAAAAATAATAAAACAAGAATTTAGTGGGTTTGATTAATTCTTAGTAGTGGTGTTTGTAAATAAGTAGTTATGTGTTCAAATTCGCTTGGCTTAGCAAAAATGGTTATGTTTTTACTGTGATCCATTGTATTCTTCGACTAGCTTAATATGATGTTAATTGTATCATTCAAGGCTGGACACAATTCAAGACCTGGGTGCTTTGGTTATTGGTCACACAAGCTATGTTGTTTCATAAACTGATAGTGATCATAATTTGATTGTGAGTGACCATGTAATTGATTCCAAAGTTATTCTGGGAGAGAAAAATATCGAGGTAAGTACTATAGTTCATAGCTCTTTTTGGGCTCAAACTAGGTTTTAGAATGACAAAAATGCTTTCCAGTGCCAGAATTGTTTGGGATGAAATTGATTGTTTGAAGATTATGAAATGGAATTTGTGAGAAGTAAAGGATTTTGAAATTGTGCTTATATTAAGATCAGAATTCTCATGCACCATTACATGAATTGGACCTCCAGCACAATAATAATTAAATTCCTACCAATCATTCTAGTTTTAATGTTGTTTGCATTATCTTGTATATGTTTATATGATTTGTCGAGCTTGCTACTTAAATTTGGTTTAAATTCGATCACATTTTGAGTAGTAGTTTGTTGGTTGTATGAAACTTGATCTTATTGGAGGAAATTTTTGGGCATTGATATATCATGCACTCTTTTATTCGTATCAATGTGAAAAAAAGTGTTTATAAACATTTTTGCGGCATCACTTTGGAGATGTTAGCATCAATGTGCTTTGAAAATGTGTCCGAAATGTTGATAGGTTTCATGTATGGAGTTAATTAAATAGCAGAGGAGAAATTAGAGAACATTTTGTTCTTATACATATTTCTCTTCCAGAAGCAAATATTTTGGAGTGGAATTATGAAATCATGAAGAGGGCAACATAGTTTCAATGGTGAAATTGCAGTTTGGAAAGCTTTTGCGACGATATTAACATATTCGGATTACCTGCATGGCCATTGATCTTAGAAAAGGCAGGTTCATATTGATTGATGATATTTTAGGTTAGAAAATGTGGCATTCTCATTTATCCTACTTGTTTCAAATTTCAATTGAGGAATAAAAAGGTTAAAATCCCCTTGTAAGTTGCTACTTATGTGGTTTGAGTATAGAATCTGTGAAGTGATGGTTCTGCAACAACATTAAGAACAATAATTAGATGTATTTCAGCATTGCATGGTTGCTAGGTGTGGATGTGGTTACAAGAGAAGATGTAGCAAGCGAGAAAGCTTTTTAAATTACGAGAGTGGTTGTGGAGCCATTTTCCTTTGTGAAAAAGAGGTTTTTGCAACAAATGTGTGACATGTATGTTTGCAGCTGGTGGCCACGCAGAGGAGCCCATACTAACCTAGTCCCAAGTAAAAGAAATCATACAAAACCTTTTTCATGCTGATATGATTCTTCAAATTTTTTTATCATATCCTCATAATCCGATTTTGTGAACAAAATTTGCCAGAATTCTATAAGCCTACTAGTAGGATTCAGTTTACATCTCAATGGTATATCTATTACATCGGGTAAGGAGGTCCATCATATCTCTTCAAAAGTATTCTCTTGCTTTGTGCACTTTCAAAAGGAATTCAACTCTATCCTGAGAGAGGCCTTGTTCCAAAGGATTTGTGACATTGGTATGCAACCCTTTTGGTCGCATCCAATTTACCACTTTGGTTTGCCTCTCAGGTTGCAGCTGGAATGCAGTTTATTGGCTTAGCTTGGTGTCCATTATCATCTGGAATTTACACCAAAACTTAATAAAGAACTAAACTACAACCAACCTTATATTTATTTCCTGAAGGGATCAACTTAAACTGTATTATGATTTGTCTTTGTTCCCACCCCTTTCTTTTCTATTGTTCTTTCTATGTATGTTTTCCGGTTTGTGTTTTCACCCGCGGCTTTGCAAGAGCGATGCCTACTGACCTAGGGAATTTGTAACAGGAAACCATCCATGTCAAAAGGCATAACCCATAGGTGCATGGGATGGTTAACTAGCCTTTCTCACTCGACCATTCAATTTTGTCTTTAAAAGGATGAGGACTTTGTTTTGCTAAAGAATATTTCATAAAGGAACCTAGAATAACCAAGGGAGATTCCATAGACAAGCTTGTTCTAAGGTTAACTAATACAACTAGCCAATTTTTTGTCTTCTGCCATGTGTCTTTGACCTACCACTGTGTGTTTCCCCATGCCTATTGTTGTGTCTTATGCCTGCCTAATGTGCATTGTATCCTCACCTCCTTGCTCCGCAGCAGGCTTCACAAATATATCTATTTACTCCACTTCATCAACCAAATCTAAGGGGATGTCTTTTTAATATAAACTGGAAACTGTTGATAGCGCTTCGCTTCATCATGGGAGAGGCAGATAATAGTTCTAGAGGCAGTGATTTTCATATTCATTATTCAGTTTATTACGCATATCTATGCATAGGGATTGTTCTTACTCAGACTTTAGAGGATTGACAATGGGGATACATCTAACCATGCATGGGCAGGATGCGCAAAAACACAGTAGGTATGCTTGTCTATCATAGTTCCACTTTGAATCCTCCTACCATGGATACACTTCCAATCCACCCTGAGCATGTGAGATCCCATGCAGGAATGGGCTGCACGAAAAAACCATTACCCACCGATTCTGCCCTCGTCGGTTCTGCAGCTTGGTGTTGTAGTTTCTAGTTACATAAAGTGGTATTCTGTACACATTGACCATAATTACAAGATTTATGACATTGCTTAGTATATGAAATCCAATTACACTAAAATACTATTGTATACATAATGTCAAGCAGAATCAACTATTATTTGGATGCAGGTCATTCATAGCATGCATTCAGATCATGGAGAGTTACACTAAAATACCATTGTATACATAATGTCAAGCAGAATCAACTATTATTTGGATGCAGGTCATTGATTGCATGCATTCAAATCACGAAGAACAATGTTAAACAATCTTGCTAGGGTTAATCTAAATTATGTCCAAACTTCTTACTTATATCAAGTAGAGTAAGTTCCTAATTCATGCATTTCTGTATGTAGTACTATAGGTCACAACCCTTATAAAACTCACACTAAAGAGTGGGATCATTTATTACGAAGAAAAGGTTGGAAATTATATCTTTTATCATTTATTATAGAAGTAGATCCCTATGCCATTCTCTCCATTATTAAGAAAAGGTTGGTTGAGCCTATTTCGTTTATCATAAGAACAAGAGCAAGTATAGTGAGTGATAGCAGCAAACTAACCCATCAATCTCATAGTAATAAGTCCGTCCATATTCTGAGGTATTTAGGTATATTTGGTTGTTTAATTGTATTTTTTACCAGTTGTAGAAATAAGTAATTTGGTGGAGAACACAAATGGGAAAGGGTGAAGTAAGGCAGGGCCACCCTATATAAAGAATAGGCAATCTATTTATAGGGAGATAACATTTTGTACCTGTTATATAAATAGAGGTAGGATATTTTGTAATGTTGGAATTAGCGTTCTGAGGTGTTATAAAAGTTGGTGGATATAAACGCAGTCTCTTAACAGTAAATTTTCTATTAATATAAAACTAGGGATAAACAGTGCATTCAAAACAAAAAGCTAAAAAAACTAATACTGTCATTGATCCATCTTAAATCTCGATCTTTTAGTGAGGTGCAATTTTTTTACTTCAATTTTTTACACGTCAAGAAAAAAAATTACACAAGAAATTTGATCCCTCTTGGTGCTTGATAAATCTGGGTTTAAGATGGATATATGGTAGTTTAGAGTCTACACACAATTATGGAGCGATATAAAACAACAATTTTGTTGTTTTGGAAATTCTACATAGAAATGGTGCTTTTAAAACCATAATTTCAGCCATAGTAAAAGAAAAAGCCTTTTAAAGTGATCATTGGAATGTGCGTTATTGATATTTTACTCTTCTGTCCTCAATGAACCCTATATCAAGTACACTAAACTAAGCATACACTCATTGAAGGATTTTTCTATTTTTAACCTCAAAAAGTGTGCATTGTTTCCTTTTTTAAATCTGGATAAATAAGCATTAAGGCTCTTTATTGATGTTTTGTTTCAAGATTTAAATCTGTTGAATTGTTGTTGCATGGAAACACAGGGATTGTATTTGTATTTAATGTCTCACAGCCTTGGTTTATACTATTATAGATCAAAATAAATTGCATTACCTATTCCTTATTTCATAGATCTTGACAATTCTCTCAAAGATTCCTAAACTAAGAGTTCATAAGAGAAACGGCCATAGGAATTAATTGCATGTTTAATATGGTTGTGCATATTAGAATTAATGATCTGACATTCTTTGATTGGTTTTATTTCTGACTTTCTATAGGTAGTGGATTGGATTCAGGGTTGCCACCCCCTATATTCTTCCCACTTTCGATAGAATGGTTACTAAGTTTTATTATTCTGTATCATCTCTGTTTAGGGCTTGTTGATGCTTTGTATCTAATTATTTCAAATAGAAGTATTATGGGATATGTTATTTTGGATAAGGGATTAGTATGCTAGTTTCTTTTTTCAAGCTCCTGTTCTTTTTCGAGGGATTGCTCATTCTTTAAATCCTGCAAACAGCGTGGTGAGTTTACTAGAGGAACTTTTACTGATTTTTTTCTTTTCTTTCTAGCTTCCAATCAATCTTCATTTGGTGAAACATCAAGATTTGATGTCATTTCGATTATTGGTTGTATCCTTACATTCAAAGGCATTACAATAATCATTATGTATTGTATTGTGCAAGTGCTAAAATTGTTATCTGCTTCACCTTTTGCATATTCTGCAAATACTAAAGCTGATTTGCCCAGTAATCTAGCGCTTATAGGATCTTCTATTTCCTTGGTGTTAGTTGTGTAGGTATGGCTGTTTAATAAATTTTAGGTATTATAGCAAATTATGGTGTAGCACAATTAGTACATTTGAAAGTAATGTAATAATTATAGATAGAAATCAAATGGATTATGAAGCACCTTACACGGTGTGGTTACGTATAGTTTTGATGAAGTTTTAATGCTTTGTCATATTTTGTATTGCTTCCAAGCCTCGACGACTAATTAAATTATCACAACAAAACATAACCTTACATATTATTAAATGACATTTTTGTCTAATATTTTTGCAAAAAAACAAGAAATTAAGGTCCACCTTTTCACTGATAAATGCCTCTGCCAGACTCCTTATTTTGTGTCTTTTTCACTGATAGTTGCATCCGCCTGAATCCTACTACAAGGAAACTGTCAATAAATTTTGTTATCATAAGTAGTCTCTACATATTATACAAAGTGGGCTTAGGATTGATCTTCAATCTCTGCAATCCTCTATGGCATTTGTTGTTATATTGTTGGGCACTCTATATGCAAGTTAATTAAAGCCAACATACAGAATGTTCAATATAAATTGTCAACCCGAGAAATTCTTTTTATTGCAAATATAATTTACACTGTCTGTGCTTAAACACTAAGTAGCCGATGTTGTTGAATGAGGTATCCTACCTATCTATTCAACCTAACTCTTCCCATGATTAATCTAATCTAAATTACTTTCCTAAGCATGCAGAATTGTAATTACCTTCCTACAACTTCAATATAGAAATGAAAGATTCAGGAAATAAACATCTAGACTTACTTTTGCAGAAAGTTAAATCCTAATTTACCAAGCCATATGGAAATCCATAATAACTATATTAATTCTACCTTAATCTAAGAATCAGAAATGCAGAAATTGAACTTCAACAATTATAATTGTAAATGGACTGAATTAGAAAAACTCAAGAAAGACAGCAATTGAAAGAAACTAGGGATGAGCTTGGTTGTTACAACTATCACACAATTGCATAAAGGAAATTAGCCTACACAGTCGATTGTCACACCACTCTACTGCAGCTTATAGGAAATGCAATTACTGATCATTCAAGGAAAGACATAATGAATCATTACTGTTGCAGCTATTATAAAAGAATGCATCTACTATAACATCCACGCCACACAACAGAAAATATAAACACCTAATTAACTCAAAAATCTCTCTGGGAAGGTGGGCCCAGCCTTCGAATAGAGACGTCGAAGACTAACACAAGTTAAAACATAGAGATCTAAATAATCCTGCTCCTTGTATTAGATGATAGAATGAAAGTACAATCTCTGTCATAGCTTATACAATACGCCGTCAATTATTTTGCAACCCTCGCCTATGAATAGTTCCTAATATTTATACATCAATATTCATAATTTTCAACCACTAATATTGGGAAGCCATGAAGATATATGATCTTCAGGCTTCCCTATTACAATGTGTTGTTACAGCTATGGGCAAAACAGAAGCAGGGAATATAGGAAGTATGTTGCTTAAGCTGATGATGAAGTAATAGAACCCATTTAAGAGATACTTCGTTAGTTTCATCTAGCCTTGAATAACGATGCACTGCTGAGGCTAAGTCTGTTGCAGCCTTGCCTATTGCAGCTTGCATGGAATGAGGATCTTTGACTGTGTTTCACATGTAGAGATGGAGTCCATGTGTATAGCTGGCAATGGAGGTTCATCTCTTCTAGAAACCACTCGGCCTGGTACACCTGTATTCTTCACATCTTGAACTATCTTCATAAAACTCAATTTGTTAGCATAATCCAAGAGGCAAATCCCTGTTTATAACAATCATAAGTATTAATAAGATAAAACAATAAGTAATCATACTTGTAAGGATTCAGGGCTCAAATGAAGGAAGAACATTTGTTTGGTGCATAAAATGGAGTAGGATAAGGCAAAATGGGTATAGTGAGTGAGGTCAAAAAGGGGTCATTTTTGGGCCCAACATATCCCCCCAACTGTCCTGTTGCGTGTCCCTATGCAACAACCTCCATTAGTCTGAATCTGAATCTAGCATTGTACTTTGTTCATGGAGAGAGGAAATGTTATAAGGGAGTTTAGGTGATCCCTATTCTTCTAGAAATCCATTATAGGAAAGCCAATACCTCCAACACTGTTTCTCTTCTTCCTTTGTCAGAAATAAATATTCCCTGTATGGTTTTGTTGGCCACCGGATAAGAGGAAATTTGAACTTGAGTCCTAGCCAATTGGCTCCATGCTTCCTTATACAGTCCACATACCCCTCGACCCTCAAAAGATTATGTTTAAAGTTCCTGAAATAGTAAGGGTCCCTATTCTACAATGATAAAGGATCAGCCTGCCATCTATGCATACTACCTTCTAAAGCTGATTGTTGCTGCATGGAAATTTGGCTGACACAATTACAGATGACCCTTTCTTGAAGTTCAACCATCTGCTGGGTCTTGATGGAAGATGTAAGCCTTTGCTTCTGTAGAGTAAGAAGAAGGTGAGGGGATTGATGCTCACTCTAAATCCAAATATTAGTGTTAGCCACATTATGAGAAAAGGTTTGGAGAGATATCCCCCATTGCACATGATTTCTAACAAAAGAGGCAAAAGCTCTCAGCTGAACATCTCCTCAGTAAGGGGCAGGGTTCGAATGGTGGTCCAAAGGACAATCCATTTCATGTAAATAAATTTCACAGAGCAGGTTCTGCTCAACAAAATTACTTTCCATAAATGGTTCCAGAAACTGGTAAGAGGTTGCCATTTCATAGGGTCTCCCTTCCTTTATTGCTTTCAATTTAAACCAAATAAACTTTTCAAATAAAAACACAGGGTAAGAAGGAGATGGTGCCCTAGTGCTTAACAGTTCTTGGGAAAGAATATACAACTGATCCTTCTCCTTCTGCATAGATTTGAACTTTTTCAGTTCCTTCAATTCTTTCCGCATTTCTTCCCACCGTAATTTCTGGAACATCAATTCTTCTACCCATTTTCCCTCAATTCTCTAATAGTCTTCTCATGCTCAGCGAGAGGAATCATTCCTTCTTGGTACTTGTCCACCTGCCTCTTCCATTTCTTTACTTTTATTTTTAATAGTGAGAGATCTTTGATCAGCCCCTGGATTCTCTCATCTTCTACATTTTCCTCATGATTAGAGTCCATATTGACAAATTTCTAGGAAAATTGAGTGCATACCTTACGACCCGATGTTTCAGCTTGAATATTCTGCATTGGGGGTGTAACAGCCTCCCCTTCCATCAAAGTTTTAGTAGTCTCTGCCTGCATGGGTACTTTTGCAATCATTTATAGGGATGTTGGTTCTTGTGTAACAACATCTTCTTTTTGAAGCTCCCCTTCAACAACTTTACTTCTGCCGTTAATTCTGAGGGTGTTGGTTCTTGTGTGACACCATCCTTTTCCTGCAACCCTCCTTCAGCAACTTCAGCATTCAATTGTGAAGATGTTGGTTCTTATGTAACAACTTCTTCTTGCATTTCAATTTCCACATGAACCTTAGCTATAGTTACTTGGATTTCATTTGTGGCTTCGATGGGGAGATGCAAGACTATTGGTTCTTGTGTATCAGCATCTTGTCCCCCCATTTCTTCATGATGCTGGCATTTCTCTTGAGTTACTTCCATATCTCTTGAAAGATGAAATTGTTCCCCAAATACCTCAGTATCCCCTAATGATTGTGACTGCATCTGTTCATCTTCTCCCAGCTCCACATTAGGGATTATGTCCACCTTAGGATCAGTTGTTCTTGGTTGAAATGGAGTTTCAGCAGGGATTTCTGAGGATGTTGGTTCTTGTGTATCAACATCTTGATTGACTTCAATATCTTCCTGTTGCTGGGATTCCTCCATTAGTTCTGTATCTTGAGATGGTTATGGGCTCACTGTCAAAACTTCTAAGTTTGGATTAGGAATTACCTCAATCTCTGGTTTACCTGTTTCTTCTTGAATGGAAGCCTCGACAAAAATTTCTGAAGGTGTTGGTTCTTGTGTGTCAGCACCCTGATTGGCTTCAATGTTCCCTTCATTAGGCTGATCTAGCAATTCTGATGTTATATTTTTAACATTTAAGCTATCTTATCTTAGGATCTTATCTGAGAGTATAACAAGCATATCAATCAATCACAAGAGACCATAAACACAAAGATTCTCCTCAGGGAAACCATAAAGGAGAAAACCCCACAACTTACTAAGAGATAAAATCAACACCAAAAGTAAAACCCAAATATAGTAAGATGATCTCCCGACAGCATTAGTCTCTCTCTCTTGTCCCATCTTCTTCTTTCTCTCTCAGTTATGCACTACAACTGAGTGTGAGTGAATGTGTGTTAAATAGAGAGGTTCCCTCTCTATTTATACTAATTCCCAACTTGACAATAACTCACTAAAGCTGACTTCTCTAGGAGAAGCTAATAACCCTAGGGCCCCACAACTGTGGGGAATTTAACCCTTGATCAATAAGGAGGGTTACACTCTATGACTTTACATGACTTGTTTACATTATTGATTCTCCTGATAGGAACATCGGGGCATGACATGACACAATTACATTATAGATACTACCCGATAGAAACATCGGGGTACAATACATAATATATATAAGTGAATACATTCTGAAGTTACAAATACATCAACACTCCCTCTTAATTAGGAAGGTATTCTCTCGACATAATTTATCAACACAATTATTCTTCTCTGTATCATCTGGATCATCATCAAGCCATCTTCATCTTCAAGTCAACTTCATCGTCAATTCATCTTCATCAACCTTGGATCTAGATCATCATTGGATCATCATCAAGTCTGGATCATCACTTGATCTGGAGCATCACTGGATCATCACTTGATCCGGATCATCACTAGGTCATCATCACTGGTTCTATCTCAATTCTACTCATCACAAGAATTTCTACAGATCCAGCCCTTTTTCATGCTGGTTGTAGGCCTAGCCTTCATGTAGGTATTCATCGGCTTCGGCACTTATATCTGACCATGGAATGAACCATGTCAGAAAGGCCCACCCAACACTTACATCTGACCATGGGAGGAACACATCCAAGAACCATGTCAGAAAGGCACGCCCAACACTCACATCTGAGCATGGGAGGAACACATCCAAAACCCATGTCAGAAAGTCCCAGCACTCACATCTGACCTCATCTTGTCAGAAAGTCTCTGCACTTACATCCGTCCTCATCTTGTCAGAAAGGCGCTGCACTTACATCCGACCTCATCTTGTCAGAAAGGTTGTGCACTTACATCAGACCTCATCTTGTCAGAAAGGATCTGCATTTACATCTGACCTCATCTTATCAGAAAGGCCCTACACTTACATCCAACCTCATCTTGTCCGAAAGGCTCTACACTTACATCTGATCATGTGGGAATACATCCCTCAATCACATCAGAATGGATCTGCACTTATATCTGATCATGTGGGAACACATCCCTCAATCACATCAGAATGGATCTACACTGATCATGTGGGAACACATCCCAGAATCACATCAGAATGTCTATGCACTGATCATGTGGGAAAGCATCCCATAATCACATCCGAATGTCTCTGCACGGATCATGTGGGAACACATCCCATAATCACATCCGAATGTCTCTACACTGATCATGTGGGAACAAATTCCGCAATCACATCAGAATATCTCTGCACTTACATCTAACCATGTGAAGCTCAGCCTTCCACCATGTTAGAAAGGCCAACGGACACATCAATTCCCTTTGGAGGTGACCTCGATCTGGAGAACACCAAGCTTCTCCCTGAAGTACTAAAAATTCACTCTGGCTAATAGTTTGGTTAGCACATCAGCTGTCTGCTCGTCCATTGCAACATATTGGAGCTTCATTGCTCCTCTCTGTACCATATCCTTGATATAGTGATATTTGATCTCAATATGCTTTGACTTGTCATGGAACACTAGGTTCTCCGACAGCTTCACATAGCTCTGGTTGTCGCAATATATACAAGTAGCATCCATCTAGAGATCAAATAAATCAGATAGTATATTTCTCAGCCACACTACCTCACAGCTAGCCAGACAAGCTGCAACATACTCTACTTCGACTGTACTCAATGACACATAAGATTTCTTCCTGCTAAACCAGGAGATCACACCTGATCCCATACTGAAGCAACACCCTAGAGTTCTCTTTCTATAATTGGCACTTCCTACCCAATTCAAATCCACATAACCCTCCAAGTTAATCTTCTGATTCACCTCATACTTGATCCCATAATCAACTGTACCCTTCAGGTACCTCAGAATATGCTTTGCATCAATCAAGTGAACATGTCTCGGATCTGTCAGGAACTGGCTCAATGTGTTCACAGCAAAGAAAATATCTGGTCTCGTATTCATCAGGCACATCAAGGACCCAATCATCTAATGATACATCGTAGCATCAACCGATTATGATGAAGCATCATTCAATAGCTTCAAGTTCGATGCCATAGGTGTGGTCATGGCCTTCCAGTCCATCATCCCGAACCTCTCTAGGATCTCTAATGTATAATTCCCTTGTCCCAGGGAAATTCCATCTGCATTCTACCACACCTCCATTCCTAGAAAGTAATGCATCATACCCAAGTACTTCATCTCGAACTCGACAGCAAGCTTCCTCTTTGTATCAGCAATCAACCCATCCTCACCTATTACAAATAGATCATCTACATACAGTAGGAGTATCACCGGGTTCCCTTCTTCAACCTTGTAGTAAAGGTTGGAATCCCCTTTACTCTTGGTAAAGCCCAAACTGGATAAGATGTTGTTAATTCTAGGTGCCATGTTTCAAACCGTATAGGGGTTTATTTAACTTATACACATGATTCTCTCTGTCATGTGTCTCAAAACCGAGTGGCTGCTCCATATATACTTCCTCTTCTACTACACCATTCAAGAAAGATGTCTTGACATCCATCTTGTGTAATTTCCACTTCATTACTGCAGCTAAAGCAAGTACTGATCTGATGGAAGTACACCTAGCTACAGGTGCAAAGGTTTCTTCATAATCTATTACTTCTTTCTGGGAGAAACCACGAGCCACAAATCTTGCTTTATATTTCTCTATGCTACCATCTGCAACATGCTTGATCTTATAGATCTATTTGGAAGTCACAACAGACTTCCAAATATCATTCTTCATGATCGCTTGATACTCTTCTATCATAGCATCCTTCCATTCTTTATTTTCTATCACTTCTTCATAGTTGGAAGGTTCTTTATCAATGAAGTCACATAATAGGGCTACATAACCGGAGCAAGACCTGGTTCTTTTCCTCTCTCTATGTATCTCTTCTGGAGCCCCATATCTTTCTTCACCTTGGATAGCTTCTCGTACCCAAGCAAGTTTCCTCTTGTGAGGATTCTTCTCCTGAGGTGGATCTATAGGTTCTTGAGGTTCTTCTATTTCTCGATCTTCTTCTTGAGTTGTATCGTTCATGGTTGTGTCTTGAATTCTAGGTACTTTTGTTTCTTCAGGTTCTTCAACAGGTCTCTTTCTGGATTTGTTGTAAGCTGAGTCTTCGTCAAATGTTACGTCCCTATTGATGTTGATATTGTTGAATCCTGGGAATTATATTCTGTAGGCCTTCGATTTTTCACTATATCCCACAAATATACCTTTCTTCCCTGAAGGATCTAACTGTGTACTATTTTATTTTTGGAATGTGAATGTATACTAGACAGCGAAATATTCTGAGGTGACTGACTTTTGGTTTCTTTCCCAAAAACACTTCTTCAGGTGTCTTGTTCTCGATTACTCTATGTGGAGTATAGTTATGTACATAAACATCTTTTCTAGTAGCTTCTGCCCATTGATGCATAGGAAGATCTTGATCATGAAGCATTTCCCTTGCAGGCTCCATGATCATTCTACTCTATGTAGTTTTCGATCAAGACTTTGAATTCCTTGAACTTGCTGAATATTTCATCTTTGTTCTTCATGAAGTATATCCATGTCTTTCTAGAAACATCATCAATGAAAGAAACATAGTATACATACCCGCTTAATGAACTGGATGACATCGGACCGCATACATCGGAGTGAATGATTTCCAAGATTCCTTTAGCCTTGCTTTCGCTACTTGGAAATGTCTTCTTTGTGTTCTTTCCTTTCGCACATCCCTTGCATACTCCTTCATGTTTTGCTTGTATTTCTGGAAGACCTTCAACAGCTCTACTTTCAAGTGGTAGTTCCCTATAGCGCAGATGTGTAAGCCTTCTATGCCAAAGTTCATTTGGTTCTACTAAGTCATGAACCAAAGCTTGTTCTGGTTGGCCCTTTAATCTGTATAGTCCTCCCTCTGTTGATGTATTTGTAACTTCAGAATGTATTCACTTGTATGTTGTACCTCAATGTTTATTCTGGGAAGTATCTGTAATATAATTGAGTCATGTCATGCCACGATGTTCTGATCAGGAGATTCAATAATGTAAAAAATTCATGTAAATTCATTGAGGATAACCCTCCATTGTAAGTCGAGGCAATATTCCCCACAATTGTGTCGAGGTTAACCCTCTTTGTTGATTGGACGAAAAAGTCCCCACAGTTGTGGGGCACTAGGGTTATTAGACTCTCCTAGAGATGTCGACCCTAGTAAGTAATTATTAAGTGAGGCCAACATATTGAAGTGGACATTAAGTGAATGAAAGAATATAAATAGAGAGTTAGCAACTCTATTTATCACACACACACTCACTCACTGGAGTGCATGAGTGAGAGAGAAGTAGTTCTCTCAAGTGAGAGAGAGAGAGAGAGAGAGAGAGAGAGAAGATGTGGAGATCATCTTTATGTTTTCAGGTTTTACTGTTGCCATTGGTGCTCATTCTATCTCTGAGGAAGTTGCCGGGTTTTCTCCTTTATGGTTTCCCCGAGGAAAATTCTTTGTCTCTTGTCTCTTGTGTTTATTGTTGTGCATGTTATTCTCTGAGTTAAAGATCCTAAGATAATGCTAGCTTGAATGATAAAAATTCTAACATGGTATCAAAGATAACCTGAGAAGAAGACATTGTGTAGCTGCAAAAGCTAGGGATTCTTACTTTTTGGGTCTGTCTCCATAATCCATCAGAAAAAGTATGCTAGGCTGACTCTCAATTGAAGGGCGCATCTTTCTGTCAAAGCGGAATTCGATTCCGGACATTTTCAGTTTTTGGTGCGGGAAATTAGGGCTTCTTACAGAAGATGAATTTTTGAGTGAGCCCAGTATAGTATTTCTCTCCTCATAAAAGTTGAATTTTAGAGACCTAGGTAAATATTTTTGGTTGGGTGTAACTTCGGGAAATTCAAACCCTAGTTTGACCCCAAGCCGGAAAACCCTAAAATATTAAAAGTAATAAGTTTTGGTACATTCACTATATCTATGGATTGGAGAAGGATTAGGAGCTAAAACTTTCAAAATCCTAAGATAAAATCTTTATTTACAATTTGTCCAAATTTCAGTCTCAAATTCGCTATATTATAGGATATATAATCCCTCCAAGTTAGGGTTCCAACCTCTTATAGGATTCATCCCTAAATAGGACACCTGGGGAGAATTGCTATATCTTAGGCTACAAAGGTCCAAATGAAATTTGGAAGAAGTTCCAGAAAGGGAACGGACTTTAATTTTTGTGGTCCAAGTCTTAGACCTAGAATATGAAACAGTGACATGTGGAAGTCCGTACACATTCGCTATGCTGAACAGTCCTGAGACAGGATACCTTGGTAACACGCTCATAAGTCCCAATTGGTGAAACCAATTCTCATGAAACCTATGGTGTTGGAATAGAGATAGGCGAGGCTATCTCAGTACAAATTTTTAGATACAGAGGAGTAGTAATTTCGAAGATACCATAGAAACAGTATCAGGCATTTATGCAGAAGAAATTGGTAAACTAGGGCTTCCTATTTTGGGATCTTCTTTCCATTGTTTTCAGAAAAGGAGTACATTTGACAGCTCACCTTGAAGAGGTATATCTTTATATCCAATCAGATCTGAAATATTTCAAGTTTTTAAAATTAGGTTTTCTCTGACAAACCCTAGATTAGCCCGCTCTAGAACCAGGACGGACACCTCAAATCAGTAAGATCTAATCTTTTTCTATTTTCATTTGAGGTTCTCATTCAAAGTGATATATCACATCAGCTTGATGATAAGCTTGGTCAAGTTGACAACTTCCAAGCATGGAAGCATATGATCTCTCTGAAGAAAATGAATTGGACACCTACATAAGTAGAGAGGTTCCAGTTCCAAAGGGAGATGAGGCTAAAAGCCTTACACCAGAAGAACTTGGTCAATGCCAAGAAGATCATTGCTAATTCAATCACGGATCACCTTACACCACAAGTGTATTCCCTAAAGACACCAAAAGAGATGTTTGATTCCTTCACCAAGATATTTGAAGGAAAGAACATAAATTGAAATATGACCTTAAGAAACTAGTTGAAAAATGTGAAGATCCAGAATGTAGAGACCATGCAGTCATACTTTACAAGGGTCTCTCAAATCAAAGAACAACTTGAAGCGGTAGAAGAAGAAGTGGAGAATACAGAAGTGGTGATAACCACCTTGAATGGCCTCCCAATATCATGGGATTTATTCATTCGAGGAGTGTGTGCCTAAAGGAAGTGATTACCTTCAGTAGACTCTAGGAAGAGTGCACACAAGAAAAAGAAGCTCGACTCATAATAAGAAAAGAGAAGATGGGAGCAACTGAAGATCAAGCTCTCACCATCCAAACAAGATCCCTCAAGCGATGAGGAAATACGATGGACTCAATTCTTGAAGAACCTCTTATCCATCTTAAGCATTTGGATAAGAAATTATGAAGTCATGAATGAAGAAGATGATGAAGCGGAAGGATCCAGGAGTCTACCCATGAAACAAATAAATATAAGTATTCAATTGTCATTTCATGATATTCTTTTTGTTATGCAATTTGTTTATATTCAGTTGATGTATTATGCATGATAGAATGTTTGCATTAATGACAGTATACTACTAATATGCATGTGATGGGTAAGTAGCTCATGGTGCTATACAACTCTCCATTGCTACTTATCTAGAATGAAACCTCTTTGCTGACATATTGGATTAGTGCACAATCTCAATGTTGTCCTGGTAGAGATGGAAGGAATCTAGAAATGTTTCCGTGAGATATGGATGGATGTTGTATTGGCTAAAATAGTTGCATGGCCATATATTTATGCATAAGAATTTTCCATTATGAATATGCCTTATGAAATGTTTCTAACCATACAAATAATGCATTTGACTTGTAGGAAAGATCGCGTACAATCACCTACAAGCAAAGAAGGATGAGACTTGTTCCGAAGAACAAGTGACGACAGTACAAGAAAGAATCAAAGATGAAGAATAATATGACGAATGCAGTGACATCATTGATGCAAAACCTTCCAGCTATTAAGAAGTAACCAAGAAGAAAGGGAATACTAGTTCAAGAAGAATGATGTCTAGGATGCAGTATCTAGACCTGAAGAGAAGTTCATAGTTCCATCATGTAGTAGATGGAAACATCATGGGATACAAGGAAAGATTTGTAGCACAAGGCATAGACTACGAAGAGACATTTGCAGCCACTAGAAAAACACATGACAAGAAGAATCATGTGTGCAAATGAAAGAAGGCCTTGTACGAGCTCAGAAGACACCCACGGGATACCACATCAATGAGGAACTTAATGAAGATCTGAACCTTTGCGACAAGGTTGAAGATGAAATTCTATAGAGGATGAAAAGCTCATAGATGGGTGTGAGAAGAAATTTTGAAAAATTCAAGATAGAGGATCTTGGTATCCAATGATGCTAGATGGATACATAGAATATTAGTAGCAGAGGAAGCTACTTGTCACTTCGGTATAGAATGTTTCAGTGCATAGAGTACAAAAGACAGAGGGAGAATGATGCCCTACTTCAGAGGGAGTGACTGCATAAGGTCCTGAGGTTCGACATGGTATGATAGGATGGATAGATTACTGATGACTCTAGGCTTTACTGAGAGTAAAGAGGATTCCAACATTTGCTTCAAGGTTGAAGGCAGAAGACCAGTGATGCTCCTATTATATGTCGATGACTTGTTCCTGACAGAAAAGAGGAACTCATTAAATTTGCAAGAAGAATACTTGCTGCTGAGTTCGAGATAAAGGAATTGGGGATGATGCACTACGTTCTAGGCATGGAGGTGTGGACAAGGGAAGTATGCAGTAGAGATCCTGAAGAGGTTCAGGATGATGGACTGCAAGGCCATGACCACACCTATGGAATTGAACCTGAAGCTATTGAGTAATGTTTCATCAGAGAGGATTGACGCTGCAATGTATCGTCACGTGATTTACCTGACAAATACGATACCACATATTTTCTTTGCTATGAACACATTGAGACGTGTTCACCTGATGGTTGCAAAGCATGCAGTGAGGTACCTGAAGGGTACAGTTGATTATGGGCTCAATTATGAGGCAAATCAGAGATTAACCTGGAGGGTTATGAGGATTCGTATTGGGCAGGCAGTGCCATTGATAGGAAGAGCACTTTGAGGTGCTACTTCAGTATGGGATCAAGTGTGATCTCTTGGTTTGGAAGGATGGATTCCTGCATGGCGCTGAGTACAGCTGAGTCAAAAGATGTTGCCACTTGCTATTTGGGAGGTAGTATGTTTCTTTCGAAAACTACTATTTGATTTGCTTGATCTGACTTGCATTTTTGTATGATGTAGAGAGGAGCAGTGAAGCTCCATTATTTGATCCAAATAAAGATCTCTCAAAAGAGGGAGTTCTAGCATAGTCGGGGAGACAGGTTGTCTGAGCATAAATCCTGGCGAAGCTTGTAGGTTTCTCAGATGTAAACAGACCTGTAGGTTGTCCTCGAATGTAATCGGTCCTGGTGAAGCTCGCAGGTTATCCTTAAACGCAATTAGCCATGATGTAATTCTATGTTAGAAACGGCCATAGTGAAGTTTGAGTACTTCAAGGAGAAGCTTGGTGTTCTCCAGATCAATGTTCCCTCTAAGGGGAAATGATGAGTCAGTGAGCCATTCTGACATGGTGAGAGGATTAGGTTCCTTCCATGGTCAGATGTAAGGGATGAGCCATTATGTCATGGTGAGAGGATTGGTTCCTTCCATGTCAGATGTGAGTGCTCAGCCATTCTGATGTGACTGTAGGATTGGTTCCTACATGATCAGATATAAGTGTTGAATTCCATTCTTGGAATGGAGGTACCTGGTCAGTTACCAGGAATACTCAGTTTGGTGTTGAGATGCCATTCTCTGGGAGAATGGAGGCACCTGGTCAGTTACCAAGAATCCTTAGTCTGGGACTGAGAGGCCTTCCGATGCAGTGTGTTCGCACATGGTCAGATGTAAGTGCAGAGCCCTTCCAATGTAGTGTGTTCACACATGGTCGGATGTAAGTGCAAAGCCCTTCTGATGCAATGTGTTCGCACATGGTCGGATGTAAGTGCAGAGCCCTTCCGATGCGGTGTGTTTGCACATGGTCAGATGTAAGTGCAGATCCCTTTTGATGCCGTGTGTTTGCGCATGGTCGAATATAAGTGCTGAGCCATTCTAGCGCGATGTGTTTATACATGGTCAGATGTGAGTGTTAGGCCTTTCTGACAAGATGAGGTCAGATGTGAGTGCTGGGCATGCCTTTCTGACAAGATGAGGTCATATGTAAGTGTTGGGTAGGCCATTCTGACTTAGGGTTAGATATAAGTGCTGAAGAAGACCTACATGGAGGCTAGGCCTACAACCAGCATGAAAAAGGGCTGGCTCTGTAGAACTTCCTGTGACAAGAAGAATGAAGAGATAACACCATTTGATTGAGATAGCAGAAGAAGTAATGATGATGATGATTCAATGATGATCCATATTTTATGATGATCTAGATCAAGTGATGATCTAGACTTGATGATGATCTAGATCAAGTGATGATCTAGACTTAATGATGATCCAGCAGTGACGATCTAGATCAAGTGATGATCTAGATCCAGTGATGATCTAGACTTGATGAAGATGACTTGACAATGAATATGACTTGATGATGAAGATGAATTGAAGATGAATATGACTTGAAGATGAATATGACTTGATAATGATCCAGATGATACAGAGAAGAAGACTTGTGCTGATAAATTGTGTCGAGAGAATACCTTCCTAGTTAAGAGGGAGTGTTGATGTATTTGTAACTTTAGAATGTATTCACTTGTCTATTGTACCCCGATGTTTATTCTGGGAAGTATCTGTAATGTAATTGAGTCATGTCATGCCCTGATGTTCTGATCGAGAGATTCAATAATGTAAACAAGTCATGTAAAGTCATTGAGTTTAACCCTCCATTGTAATTTGGGGCAATAGTCCCCACAATTTTGTCAAGGTTAACCCTCCTTGTTGATCGGAGGGAAAATTCCCCACAGTTGTGGGGCACTAGGGTTATTAGACTCTCCTAGAGATGTCGGCCCTAGTAAGTAATTGTTAAGTGGGGCTGACATGTTGAAGTGGACATTAAGTGAACGAAATAATATAAATAGAGAGTGAACCTCTCTATTTATCACACACACACTTACTCACTGGGGTGCATGAGTGAGAGAGAAGTAGTTCTCTCAATTGAGAGAGAGAGAAGCTGTGGAGATCACATTTATGTTTTTTATTTTTACTGCTGCCATTGGTGCTCATTCTATCTCTGAGGAAGTTGCAGGGTTTTCTCCTTTATGGTTTCCCCGAGGAAAATTATTTGTCTCTCTTGTCTCTTGTGTTTATTGTTGTGCATGTTATTCTCTCAGTTAAAGATCCTAATATAATGCTAGCTTGAATGATAAAAATTCTAACACCCTCTTGTTCTCCAATTACTATTGCATCGTCAATAGTGTTTCTTTTGGCCACATGAGAACTTGTCCATCTATAAATGCAACTCTCATGCCTTTTGCATCTAATGCAGAGATGGAGAGAAGGTTCTTCTTTAGTCCTAGTAAAAATGGGACATCCTTCATTTTCATAGACTTTCCAGAGTCTAATTTGTAGGAGGATTCTCCACTACCTTTTATTGGATACTGGTAGTCAACCCCAAGTTTCACCTTGTGGGGTGATTCATGTTCTGATAGTTTCACAAATTATTCTTTGAATCCCGTCATGTGTTTGGAAGCCCCACTGTCAATAAGCCAATCATTGCTTCCATGTGTGATGTTTACTGTGAGAGAGGAAATCAAAACATATTATTCATCACTTGAAGAATCATCACTCTCTTGTTTGATTCTCTTCTTGGAAGGCTCATCATCTTCTGCAACATGAGCATGATGTCTTTTTTGTTTCCCTCCTTCTTGTGAGATCTATATTTGTTTCTAGGACAATCTCTTGCAAGGTGTCCTCTTTCATCACATGTATAGGAAATGAACTTAGACAAATATTTGTTATATTTTCTAGTGTTATTCTTCTGGTGAGAGTGCTTACCTCTACGATGGTCTGTTCTACTTTTCTTGGATTGTACTGTGAGAGCTTGATCTTAAATTCCCATATTTTCTTCTCGAGCTAATATTTGAGCTTCTTCTTGTGAGAATTCCTCCCATAGTCTGCTAAACTTGATTAGATTATTTTTGGCACAAATCCCTTGAATGAAAGAGTCCCATGCCCTAGGGACACCATTTAAGGTGGTCATCACAATTTCTGCATTCTCTACTTCTTCATCTACAACTTCAAGCTGTTCCTTTATCTGAGAGACCCTTGTAAAGTAATACTGGATGGTCTCCGCATTTTGGATCTTTACATTCTTCAATTCGTTTCTCAGAGTCATCTTCCAGTTTATGTTCTTCCCTTCAAATAACTTGGTCAGGGCATCAAACATCTCTTTAGGTGTCTTTAGGGAAGACACCTGCGGTATGAGATGATCCTTGATTGAATCAGCAATAATCCTCTTAGCCATGACCAATTTCTTCTTGTGTAAGGCCTTAGCCTCATCTCCCTCTGGAACTGGAACCTCTTTTTATTGATGTAAGAGTCCAACTCATTTTCTTCCAGGACTACGAAGATCCTATACTTCCAAGCTCGGAAGTTATCATCTCCCTCAAGATTTTCATCAAGCTTGGCATGATGAGACATCTTAACAGAGAACCTCAAATGGAAATGCAAAATATTTAGATCTTACCAGGTTAAGATGTCGGAACTAGATCTGGAGCTGAATTTCTGCAGAGCTGGATTTATGGTTTAGGAGCATATTAGGGTTTCACTTTCCCAGAGTTCTACCCAACCAAAAAATTTGATCTTGATCTCTAAACTTTGATTTTGGGGAGGATATCAATCCAGGCCTGGGCTCACTTAAAAATTCCACTTCTGTGAAAAGCCTTAATTTCCCGCAGCAATGTTGGGTCAAAAACTGACAATGCTCAGAATCATATTTTGCTTCGACAGAAAGATGCGCCCTAGAGAGATGGGTCAACCTAGCCTCCTTTTGCTGAAAAAATGTGGAGAGAGATCCAAAAAGTAGGAAGCCCTAGATTTAGTAGCAACACAGTGTCTTCTTCTCAGGTTAGCTCTGATACCATGTTGGATTTTTAACAATTAAACTATATGATCTTAGGATCTTATCTAAGAGAATAACAAGCACAGCAATCAATCACAAGAGACAATGAATACAAAGATTTTCCTTAGTGAAACCGTAAAGGAGAAAACCCCACAACTTCCTCAAATATAGAATCAGCATCAAAAGTAAAACCCAAATACAGTAAGATGATCTCCCGATAGTAGTAGTCTCTCTCTCTCTTGTCCCAGCTTCTTCTTTCTCTCTCAGTTATGAGCTACAACTGAGTGTGAGTTAATGCGTTTAATAGAGAGGCTCCCTCTCTATTTATACTAATTCTTGACTTGACAATAAATCACTAGGGTCAACTTTTCTAGAAGAGTCTAATAACCCTATGGCCCCACAACTACAGGGACTTTAACCCTTGATCAATAAGGAGGGTTACACTCTATGACTTTACATGACTTGTTTACATTATTGATTCTCCCGATAGGAACATTGGGGCATGACATGACACACTTACATTACATATACTTCCCGATAGAAACATCGGGGTACAATATAAGATATACAAGTGAATACATTCCGAAGTTACAAATACATCAACATCTGATGGTTGAGATTGTAATTGCTCAGCTTCTTCCACTTCTATATTAGGGATCAGTCCTACCTTTGGTTCATCTTCTTTCCTTACTTCTGCATCAGGTGCTTCTTATTCTTCTTCAGCTGCCGGTGCAGGATTTTGGGTCCCAAATGCATGCACTATGACTATGTAACCTGATTGACTAAAAATTTCCCCACATGCAGGACATACTACTTTCTCCACTTCTTCATCCTCCTTAGAATGAGATGATCCTTCTAACTAGTCTGCAACTTCTACTAGTGTATGCAGCCTTCTCTCTACCTATTTCTTACATGCCTCCTTCCAATTCTCCAATTCTTTCCGAAGAAATTGCACTTCTTCTTTCGGTAACCCATTTTCATACAAAAGCCTCTTAATTTGAGGTTCTTCTGCAACAGACTCCTTTGGAGCATTGTTTGTACCACAACAGAGAGAAATTCCTATGGCTTAGGGTACCACAACAGACAGCTTGACTCTAGAAATCAATCCTTTCCAATATGCAATAGAAATCAAATATGTAATAGTAAAGGATCAGACCTTGTACCTTATTCTGGACGGTTGAAGTAGATCCTCATTGAGCTTTCCAACTTCATCTCGAATTGATGAACAACTTCCTCAACAACAAGTAAACAAGACAATAATACTATATATATTGGTGTTAGATCTATTCTAGCATATATAATCAAAAATGTATAAGCATTTGAAATCATCCATGGATAAAATATTCATTCAAACATACATTATTGGATAGGAAAAGATATTTATATTAATATAAAATTAGAGATTACAATGGATACAATCTCTGTCGGCACATCTACGAATCGAAGAAACTGAATCCCCCACTTGGGCTTCCACCACCTCAATCCTCCATCTCTCGATAGTAAGCTCACAAGAAAAAGGAAAGCTTGGGAATAACACCAAAGTGCTCCAAGGGACAAAGGGATGCAGACTCAAGCACAAGTTCTGGCAACAATGGACTATGTTGAGGTTGAACATAGTAGTCCATCGTCTGATTACCGGTCATCGATATATACCGTTAATAGATGCGAGATCACCCACCAATAATGAAAATGGGAATCAAGGTACTAGAGTGCAAACTAACAAGTGTGAATAAATGTGTTGAGGTCAAACACTTGAGAGGATCCATCGATCAGTGGACATTGATGTATTCCCAAAAAACTGTCGATGGCGAGAGAACCTGCCACTGATGACTGCAAGTCTCAAGGCACTCAAAAATGACTCTCGATTCCAATCCTAGAATAAATTATCTGAAGTCGATGGGATGAAATTGGTTATAAGGAGGGAATTAAGGCATCCCCCATCATCCAACATGAGGTACTCAACAAAGATGTATAATGTGGAAGGACTCGATCATAAGGTGCACGAACCAGTAACTGTACCAGGAATGGCCGACATGCAAAGTCAAGATAACTAAGGAATGGTCGACTCAGGTTTCAACTTCCTTTGAACAAGAGCATAACGGTGAATGGTGACTGAATAAAGGCAGTATAGACTCGATATACAAAACTAGGACATCTCTGCGACAAAGGAGGCATCGACAGAGGCTCCGTGGGGACTGGAAGCTTAACTAGTCGATGGAGATAAACTCAGATAAACGAGTACAGCTCCTAAAGTCAAAATATAAACCCAACCAATGGATGTGATATATAGTGCTCTATTCGAAGGTGACACAACTCGACAACTGCCAAAAGATAACATCTTTCCTTGTCTGGCTTTTTGGTTTTTTGGTTTTTTGATTTTTTTGGACTTTTTCAAATATTTAAAAAGGTTGAAAAAGAATAAAACTGCTTTATAGTTACAAACTAGGAGGAGACAAGTGTCATATGGGCAAACAAACTAGTTCCAAGCAGTGGAACATACCTATGCTCAATGCAAGGATACATGTGTAAGATAGCGAAACTCAGGGGAAAATACCCTCCCGGTAAAAATAGGGAATCAAGCTGCAAATGATATATAAAATGGCTCTACATGGCTAGACATGAGACAAGCTCAGGCTATATGGCTAAAAATCAATGTCAAGGAAGTCGAAGTAAGGCTCAATAAGGTAGGAAAAGCTCATGATAATGCAATTACAACTTGACATAAGGGAGTCTTGAGGGAAATAGGCCAGCAAAAGATCAAGAGGGGTATGAGGCTATTGTGAAATGTCATGGCAATACTATACAATGGACTCCCACACCCTAAGGGACAAAAAGTCGGCATGGGCACCAAATGCAGATAAGGCGCTTATTAGGGTACCCATGTAAGGTCAAGCTCTACCACTCATATCATGCCACTTCTAAAATAGCAAGAAGGTTCCATGACATAATAGAGTGGGTTCGTATCTAAGGCTATAATGAAATGGTCATAAGGTCATGCGAAATGTAAATGGTGATGAAACCTAATCTATATGCCAGTTTAAACATGATACATGAAATCGGCACGAATGGGTCAATCCAACAGCTGAAACGACACTCAAAAAGGTCTCCTACATCATATATTAGTCCAAAAACGGTCCAAAAGGACTAGAAACAGTCCAAACTATAGGAAAGGGGGTAAAAATTTTCAAAAATTTGAAAAATTTCTATAAATAGTAAAAAATTCAAAACATTATAAAACATTTGAAATTTTTACCCATTTGAGCTCAGAACTTCAATAGCGAATTCCAGGAGATCCAGCCGGCGGAATCCACTACCGTTTTTTCCAGGTACTTACCCATGCTCTTCTCTTTCATTTTGATGCAAATTTTGTCAAATTCCATGGTGTATTTAGGTTTCTAGGCCATTCTAAGATACGTGCCATGGCCCATGCGGAAATCAAGGGTTTTTCCATGTATAGGGCTGGATATACATAGAAAATGCCCCCAAAGTCGCATACATACGCGGCTATTTAGCAAACAGTCACATATGGGGCCGCACTCAATGTTTTTTAAGCATTCTAATGGTCAAAACTTAAATTTTATGTGCAAGACGGTCCTAGAATGGAGAGAACATGAACATGGTGATATAGAAGAGGCAGTAAGGGCAGATCTAATGGCTCAACAAGCATTACGTGCATGTGGGCTTTACAAATTTTGGTGTCTTGGTGGCTTAAGAGCCAAACCAAGACTATTGCAAATGTTGGTGGACTACTGGGATCCAGACTCAGAGTCTTTCCAGATAGACGGGATGTCCCTCACCATAGAAGTGGAGAACATATACTTTATTACTGGAATTTCCTGAAGGGGGGAAGTGGTGAACCTACGCTCTCGCGGGCCTGGAGGTGGCCTGACTATAGATGAGTACGTTGCAGTGTACTGCTATCTAGACACGGAGAAGGTGGGGAGTCAGATCCCAACTAACTCCATACAGGTGTTGGGCCTAAAGGCCATCCTACTGACACTGGGCAGGATAACAGGCTTAGCTTCACTCCACCATGCCTCGTGGCCTCTGATGTTTTATGCAATGGAGTGCATGAGACCCACGGTATACGATTCGAGCACTGTGCTACTGGGCAACCTGAAACACCAACTCAGTGAGTGCAATATGGACAGAGTGTGAAACTTTGATTTTAGCAGCATACTGAGCATGTTTTTCTTTGAGCATGTTCCAGGATTGAGCCCTAGAGTTGACGTTCCTCTACAAGGGGTTCGAGATCTGGCTCAATGGCATTGGGCGGATGCAATGCACAGACTGGGTGGAGGTAGGGTGTCCAACCCCTATCCAGCTGATTTCTTTTTGTGGTGGTGACAATAGATAGTTTTCATCGATGACTACCCCTATGCGGGGATAGATTTCTGGGGAGACCTGGACATGCCGCTACCACCAGGATCGGCATACAGTGACATAGGTAACGAATCTCGACCCTCTTTTTAAAAATTTTGAGTTATTAATTATTTTTGTGTTTTCTGATTATGTAGAATCAAAAGACATGTTTTTGGGTGACAATACAGATGTGGGACCATGGCGTCCTGAAGGCTTCCCTCGTCATAGACGAAGGGGAAGAGGAGATTATATCATGGGTGTGGATGCGGAGCGAACGCTCCAAAGCATTCATACCAACTTTGTGAGACTGACACACAAGGTACCTATGGCGCAAGTCGAGGACTTTCCTGAGGCCATGCAGCGCCAGGTGGTGGGTGTACCAGGAGCATGGATGCAGCTATTTCGACGGCTAGCTAGAGCCGTAGTGAAATTCCATGATCACAACCCCCATCCTTCTCCATAGGCTTAGATACTTGGGAGTGATACATTTTGTACTACCATGTATTATATTTTGGTGGCTCGAGAGCCCCATTTTTGTATTATGACTCTATGTATTACCACATTTTGGATGTTTATAAAAACTTTTATGATGATCGGTTTATTTATTTACATGTGTATAAATTTATGTTTGTGATGAGCTTATTGTGTATGAAACAAATTCCAATCTAACACGTAGTTAGCATATGAGTCAATAACTTGATTATTAATTCTTGGAATATGTATGTATGTTATATTGTCAAATTGTCATTCTAATAATATCACATGTAAAAATCTTCTTAATAATGTTGGATCTCTAACATGGTACAAACCATTAAGCTGTGACACTACTAACTCCGAATCAAGTCGTACCTCAAGAGAGAGAACACCATGTGAATTGGCATCCCGTAGAAGCTCAATAACGGCACTATATTCAGCAACATTATTTGAACATGGCCGTAAACATACACCTCCTAAAGACAATACCTGACCCATAGGAGTATAAATCACCCAAGCAGCAGAGGCTGAGTGTTGAGTGTGACGACTTGCAACATCCGTGAATCCTATGAAGGTGGAAGATTCCATTGACATCTGCCAAAAGAAATGAAAACTAATCACAAACTTGATCACCATAATAAAAATACCTACCTATGCAAAACTGTACAATAATATACAATAACCAGCCTTGGCTGAAAATCATTCATAGTACTTCTTGAGATAGAGCCCATTTCTAGGCTCCGCCAAGTTCGTTCCCTCATAATCCACTAACTCATAAGCACCCTTTTCTAACACCCATTTCACGACGTAAGGACCATACCACATTGGGTTAAATTTTCCTTCCCCCAAGGGTTCTTTCAGTTGATCCCACAAAAGGACCAAGTCTCCCTCACTAAACCTCCTTGGATGGATAGACTTATCATATTGGACCTTTACACGATGCTTATTTACTTCGAGAGCCACCAAGGCATCTCGGCGTTGCTCATCAAGTTGCTCAAGGTGGACCAAACACTCCTCCAATGGTGAAGTGTCTGGTAAGAGCTCTATGGCTAGCTTCAAAGAAGGAATCTTGCACTCAACCGGTAATACCGACTCCACTCCATGTACAAGTTGATATGGAGAAAAACCCATGGAAGTCTTAATAGTGGTTCTATAGGCCCACAAAGTAGGATATAACATAATGTGCCAATTATTCTTGCTTTGTGCGATGGTTCCTTGGAGAATGGATTTGAGTGATTTGTTCACTGCTTCTACGTGTCCATTTGCTTTAGGGTAGTAAGAGGAGGAATGTTCTTGTTTGTACCCTAACTTTGATGCCAACTCTTCCATCATACGATTCTAAAAGTGTGAGCCATGGTCAGTGACAAGCTCTTTCAAAATCCCGAACCGAGTAATAATCTGGTTGAATACGAAGTGTGCGGCTGTCTCACCATCGGATTTAATTGTAGGCATAGCCTCATCCCATTTCATGAAGTAGTCAATAGCCACTATGATATGATGATGCCCCCTAGCTGAAGCTAGGTTGCAATCCATAAAATCAAGCCCCCACTTAGTGAAGGGACTAGCGGTGATGATGGGATGTAACGAGGTAGGTTTTGAGCGCATATTACGTGCAAACACCTGGCAAGGGTGGCACCTCCTGACCGTATCTACACAATCTTTAAATATCAACGACCAGAAATAACCCGCTCTTAATATTTTTTGGGTTGTAGAAATCCTAGATAGATGACCACCACACGTCCCTCTGTGGAAATCATTCAGCACTACCTTAGCCTCCTCATGAGTTAAACAACGACGTAAAATGGAATCTACCCCATGGCGGTACAAAGTGTTATCCACTATGAGGTAATTCTTAGACACGTGATGTTATCGTCGTCGTTCATCCCATGAGAGGTGAGTAGGGACCTTCAATGTTTGTAAAATATATAATGATATCCCCATACCATGGGTCTAAAGTTGAGATTAATAAGATGTGCTCATCGATAAATGTATCTTCACAAACCAACTCCTCACCCTCGCTTGGGAAATCCAATATAAGCTCCACAAAAATTAATGATTTCTTCAATTTTTCCAAAACAAACTCGAGATCGAATTCTTGCAAGATGACAATCCATTTATTATATTTTCCCTAATCATCCTTCGAGTGAGGATGAATTGAAATTGATTGACATGGGCTACTACCAAGGTCTGGTGAAGGAGAATATAATGTCTCAACCATTGAACCGCATGTACGGTAGCTAAGGCAAGCTTCTCAACATGGGAATAATGGATCTCTGTGTCAATAAGATTTCGGCTCAGATAGTATATGACATGCTCTTGGAGCTCCTCATCTTCCTAAACCAAAACCATACCAATCGTCTCCATGGACGCGGACACATAAAGTAAAAAATCACAGCTATAGTCTAGGGGACTGATCACCAGGGCCAATGCTAGGGCTCGTTTGAGCGCATCAAAGGACTCCTGGGTTGGCTCATCCCATCAAAAGGTGGTGTCCTTCTTCAAAAGATGCATGAAGCCTCTAGTCAAATTGGCAAAATTGACAATGAGTCTCTATAAGAAGTTAGCCATGCCTTGCAAACATTGAAGATGACGAATATTCTTTGAGGGAGACAACTGAAGTATTGCCTCAACCTTCAAAGGGTCGACTCTTATACCCTCTTTAGAAACAATGAATCCTAATAAGCGACCTGACTTCACACAAAAGATGCACTTGTGAGGATTTAAACTGACCAAATAATGGTGGCACCTTTCAAATACCAATCTCAAATGATAGGAATGATGCATTCTCATATGAGAATGAGCAGCAAGGTCATCCAAAAACACTTCGATAATTCATTTGAGATAGAGGAAGATCAAGGTCATAGCCCACTGAAAAGTAGCTTCGATGTTATTAAGGCCAAAAGGCATTTTTCAATATGCAAAAGTTCCCCAAGGACAAATAAATGCAGTCTTATGTTGGTCCTCAGGTTTAATTTGTATCTGATTGTATCCGGAAAAACCGTCCATAAAGGAAAAAACCTCGCTACCCGCACACTCATCCAAAATCTGATCAATAAATGGTGTGGGGAAATTTTCCTTAGGACAGGCACGATTCAAATCACGAAAATCAGTACATATGCAGATCGCTCCCTACTTATTATCAATCGGAATGGGGTTTGAAACCCACTCTGTCAAGGGAACGAGATAGATAAAACCAGCCTTCAACAGTTTCTCTATCTCTACCTTAATCGCGGGTGCTTTCCTAGGATTCACTGCACGCAATCGTTGTCGAACAGGCTTAACATTGGGATAAGTATTAATCTCGTGTTCAACAATGTGAGGGTCGATACCTAGCATTTCATCGTAATACTAAGCAAATATATCATGAAATTCTTTAAACAGCTCAATGTATTCTGGAATATCAGCATGGGAACATTCTACCCCAATATATACATTCTCCATCCTGCCAGGATCATGAGAGATATTGATAGGAATCGTTTGAGATATATTTTCCATGTTCCCATCAGCCATCAAACCAGGAGAGCTTAATGGAACCACGGGACTACCAATTCTCTCACTAAGAACCTCCCTAAAGTCCTCATGCTCCAAGCGGTCAAGCTCGAGAAGAAAGTAAGATCTATGATGGAGCTCTTCCCATGGTGGCTCAACTCCCGACATGGCCTTCATAATCGCTTCTTCTGAAGGAAAAACATTATCAAGGCAGTCATGTGCGTGAGAAGATTGAACTGCCCATGCAGGTAGCACATAAGGGTCCTCCTCCTCCATCCACGAAGAGGAAGGACTAGGCTCTGCAACACACTCAAGATTAGCTTGATAATCTACCATAGTTGTAGGCAATGGTACGTTCGTCACGATGGGCTCACTCGAAGTACTTAGTGTTGTACAGGATAATTCACCTAATTACCTAGGTCTGGGGGTTACCAACATACTCTAACACTTGCAAACAATTTGACTTTAAAAGCACAGAATAGGAAATAGGAAAGTAGCAGGAACTTACTTGTATTAAACGAAGGTTGATCCAAGCTAGCTTCTTCCTCTTTGCTCCACTTCCAAAGTCTCCAGGATAGTTCCTCCTTCACCTGTTAATAAACACTCTTCCAGATACAAAGCAATTCATATATATAGATGCAGGTTAGGAAAATCATATATCATATTGAAATGTAAACATTTACCAATCCACAAGATATGAAACACATATGGAAGAAGTAATATCTTTATTAACAATAATAGAAGAGAGTTTAGGTTACAACCCAATGTCTGAACAAGGACTCCTCTGTCATCAAAGGACTCTGAGTTTCTCTGCTCTAAATATTTCTGTAGACAATCCACCAGCATAACTTTGCTCTCCAAGTATGTATCTAAAACCCCCTCCCCAAGGCCTCTATTTATATGAATGAAATGAGGCAGTTCTCGAAGGTTAGGGAGGTTATAGCAGTTAGGAAGATTAAGTTAAATGAATGAACTAATCTTCCATTATCGAGTGTTTTTAAATATTAATTTTGAGGAAACCATACGCGGGTCTGTAGTAGAACAACCCGCGTATGATACACAACTCTATATAAGTAAAATCCGCGTATACATGTATGCGCAACCTGCTGAACATGATACTCGTGTATGATGCGCGAGATGCCAATAGATATAATTGGGAATGCTACTCAAAATATCAAAATGGCAAAGTAATCAGCTGGGCATATAGGCAATGTATTTCATCATCAACCAAGGTATAATGAAACTAGGCAAACCTCAATCCATAAGTGTCCTTTTGTGTGCCGACCTGAGGGATGTCAACACTCGGATGGAGAGGTGCCAATCAGGTGTATAACAGATGCCCCCTAATGTGTGAGGTCAGAGGGGAACGATGGCCGAAATACATTATAATAGTGAACTCAGGAGAAACTCAGAAATCCAGTGGAGCAGAAGGAGTACCTGAAACAAATACATAGTAATGTCATAAACAAAATTATATCTGAGGATGCTATGTTCAATTTACTAGAACACTAGCTCCTTTACAATATTTGAGTACATCATATGATACGGGTGTAAACCACGTATTTACAAAGGTGGAGCAAAGCCACAATACAATAATAATGAGTCTTCAAATATCTGGAAGCTGGATATAGAAATGGAACATAGTCTTGCGCAACTTAGTTCATGAGTGAGGAACTAAGGTCTTCATAAAAGATCCCAAAGAACCAGTACAATCCAAGCCATGTGAATAAGGGTAAGCTGAAGTCGAGCATGGAAAGGATTCAATAGTTTGTCAACCAATAGATGATAATTGACAACTGAAGCAAAGGAGTTCACCAATGATGAAAGTGAATCCAGAGGTACCATCGTCAAAGCTCTAGGTCATCGTCATCAGGAGATACTGAAACGGAACCATACTGTGATAGGGAAGGCAATAGATCCTCCAACGGATCACAAGAGTGACTAGGAACTGGGCAAAAGAAGGTAGACACAAGTAAATGGATAACAGATATAATAGTAAAAGGATCAGGTGATAGATCAGACACTAGGTATAATCCTTGAACAGTGAGCACGACACAGAGATGACCCAAGGCAGCATACAATAGATAGATAGAACAACTAGACTTATCTGTCATGTAGGAGACATGAACAGATTCCCCAGGTACAATGGACAAGAGGAGGAGGCAAAACTCAAAGTAATAGCTGAACACAAGTGTATACTGAAACATGGATATCAGAAGGCAAAAAGTGCTATGTTCAAGGATGACATGCTGCCATTACTGAAAACAAGAGAAAACTTCTTCCTTACCTTCCCTGTTAAGTTTTAACGAGTCCAGGAAAGCCAACTCGGTTCCCTCTTCATTTTTTAACAAGCTTGAAGAGATGGGAAAATAATGCTTGATACACTGATCCGTGGATTTAATGAGCCCGAACTAGTACATGCTCATGTGGAATTTTCACATTTAGAGAGTCTGAAAATGCCAAATAAGACTCCAGGGGGGTCCTTTTTCGTCCAATTTAGTCTCCTCAGGCCGAAAAAGTATAAAACAAACCACAGAAGAACTCTCTTAACTTCCGAAGAAGAAAAGGTGAACCTTTTTCGTACTTAGTCGGGGAGGTCCAAAAAAGGTTAAATTACCACCTACCCAACGCTCCTTCCATAACAGCATAAAATAGCTTGAGTTTTACGAGTGTGAAGGAAAGCAAGATCACTCGGAAAGATCCATTTGGTTGCGAGAAATGGGGCTTACAACAATAAACTCGTTGCTTTGTTCTTGAGTGTTTAACGAGCATGACAAAGACACAAAGTACACTCGAAATCTTTTTCATGTTTGGGTCCAGAGCACGAAAAAGAAAAAGTAAGCTCAAACCGGGTGTTCCTTTTCCGTAAATTTAGTCCCTCGGGTCCGAAAAAGTGATAAACCTATACCTAAGAATACTCTTCTCAATTCCGAAGAAAAGAGAGTGATCCTTTCTCGTATTATTCCGCATAGTCCGAGAAAGAGATAACCTACCACCAATGCGGATGCCCATTCACATATTCTTAACGAGCCTGAATGGACAAGTTTACTCGGCAGTCAAGTCTATTTTGAAGGAGTCAGACCTGGGCCTAAAGAAACTCCATAAGGGCGGGGAGTCCTATAAAGGGATAGCTTGTAAAGAGAGATTTAGAAGAAGCTCTATTTGGCGTGAAAAATAGCTATGAGGAAACCTCTGGGCCTGAAACAGTGATGGAATGAGTACCAAAGGATGGCAAAGGCATATAAGGATGATACTCATGAAAAAGGGATCCTAGCCATGGAAGAACAATGGTAGAGACAAGGGACTAATGGCTTAAAATACCATAGTCCGTGGCAAAATGTTGCATACTAAGGTTAATGTGGAGTGATAAGTTGCCAACATATGTTGGGAAGAGTAAAAACCACGCTATAGAAGCATCAACACTTTGAAATAGTTAGTAAACCTGTTCCAAGGCACAAAAAGGGATGGTATTAATCAATTGACGTTTCAAACTATAGAAAAAACCCACTTTACGAAATAATTTTTCTATAAATAGTTTGAAAAACAAAACATTTCTCACCATTGCACTTTTTGAACCAAAAAGGAGAGTTTTACCCTCTAACTTTGATCGCTCGTTGTGGACAATTGGACCGGTGGAATTCAGATCCATCAGTGTCAAGTAAATCTACACCCTGTGCTCTTTAATTTCATCCAAACAAATTTTAGAATTAATGGTCAATTCAATTTAATTCATCAATATAAAAAATGGCAAAATGTATACGCGGGTTGCTGCATAGGAAAGCCGCGCATACGCGTTTGATGCGTGAGTTGCTGGATAGGGAAGCCGCGCATGACTCATGAGCTGTCCCAATGGATAGTCGCGCATACTGCGCCATAGCTAAAAGCTTTAAAAATAGGTCAAATTTTTAATTTTTTATGATGAATTACTGAATCACACTATGTGTTTTTTGTCAGGAAAATATGGTGCTGGAGTGGAGGGAGAGGGAACATGAGATGATGGACCAAGCGGCTCTCCAAAGCCTGCCTACTATCCAAGCATTGCGGAATAGTGGGCTATTAAAGTTTTTCTGCACATCACCCATGCGGGCCAATGTCCGCATATTAGAGTTCTTGGTTAGTTATTGGGACCATGACCTGGGGATGTTCAACATCCAAGGTGAGACTTTGAAGCTTACCGTAGAGGACTTCTATTTCATTACCGGATTATCACATCGGGGAGCACTGGTGAACCTGGAGGGCACTGGCAGGGGTGGTGACCCCTTGAGTGTCCAGAACTATGTTGACGTATTCTGCAGGCCAGTTACTCAAAAGAAGGGCAGTAGCGTTCTCATTGTAGACATACAGGACTTTACGCTGCAGGTATTGGCCAGTACTATTGTTAGACTTTCAGGGTCATCAGGACTACATCATGCCACCAGGACTCAGATGAGAGTGGCGGTGGACTTCTTGAGAGGCACACTCTTTGATTGGTGTACAGGGATTTCCCCCATCATGAGGAGGCAATTGTCCGACTGTAGGAGGGGGAGACGGAAGAACTTTAGCTATGCTAGTATATTGGTTGCGTTCTTCTTTGAGAGGGTGCCAGCTATGAGCCCTGCGGTGCCATTACCAATCCAGCATCCCCGTCAGCCGAGGCTGAGCAGGTGGGGGGATATCTTCCTCTGACAAGGAGGGGGAGATGTTGTACATAGCATGTATGCCGATGATTTCTATTCATGGTGGGAATGGCAGGTGCTAGCATTAGAGCAGTTTCCATACGCTGGGCTAGATTTCCGAGGTGATCCGGACCTAGTCCTCCCTCCAGGAGGAGCATGGGGAGAGATGGGTAAGTCTTTTTAATTTTTTATCATTATTAAATTTTTATAAATTTTCTAATGATAGGATATATACATATGTACAAGTCTAACCCTACTCATGTGTCAAAATGCAGATATTGGACTAGTCCGCCCTGTAGGGCACCCACGTACCTTTGTACGTCCTGTAGCAGGAGGAGATCCTGGGTTGATCCAGGTACTCAAGGCGAAGCTGACTAGGCTTACCGAGTGGGTACCCACTATACGGATAGAGCATCTCCCTGTAGCTATACAGGAGTCTGTAGTTGGAGTTCCACCAGCCTGGCTACGTCTTTTCAGACGGGTAGCCAGAGCAGTATGTGTATATAGGGATGCAGTGGAGGCTGCCGAAGCCGAGGAGGCTAAGGAAGCCAGGGGGCACAGAGATCACGGGGACCAACCAGGTCCCAGTGGCCATGGCGGGCAGGCTTAGTTCTAGGCATTTTGATGGATGTTGATCCACTTTTTGTATATTTTGTACATGATGGGATCTACGGATCAGACTTGACCTATCCTATGTATGAACAGATATTTACATATATATATATATATATATTTGTGTTTGGTTGTTAGCTTATTTACAAATGTTCTTTATATATTTGCTGTATATTTTATGGAATGTGTGTGAGATGCCAGTCCAAAACATAATTAGCATATGCATCAGTTAATGAATTTTGGTTTCTTGGAATGTGATTAAAAGTAATAACTTCAAAATGTCTTTCCAGTAAACATATTTGCATGAACTGACGTAACAATGTAGGATTTACGCACCTGGTAAGCTTGATTGAGCTGGGAAACAACCAACTGAGAATCCAAACGGACTTCTAGCTGGGTGATGCCTCGTGACAAAGCATCCCATAGGAGCTCAATTACAGCCCTATATTCAGCAACATTATTGGAAGCAGGACCTAGACAAGCGCCACCCGCGGCAACAAGCTGTCCTGAAGGGGAGTAGATAACCCATGCTACCGAAGCCAGGTTACAAGTGTGACAGCTGGCGCCATCAGCAAAACCTACATACATCTCGGAAGACATCTGCAAAAACCAACAGATAGTATAAAAAATGAAACTGACAACCTAATGTACATAAAAATACATACATTAATATACAAGAAAAAGTGCTAGCCTAGGCATAGTACTTCCTCAGGTAGAGCCCATTTCTAGGCTCAGGCAGCTTCTTCCCATCATAATCCACTAATTCATATGCGCCTTTACTCAAAAATTTAGACACAACATAGGGTCCCAACCAGATAGCCTTGAATTTTCCTGCCCCCAGGGGCTCTTTATCTTGATCCCAGAGCAAGACAAGTTCCCCCTCAGAGAAAACCTGAGGTTTGACCGTTTTATCATATTGAGATTTAACCCTATTCTTATGGGCTTGATTTGCAGTCAATGCATCTCTACGTTGCTCATCAAGATGTTCTATATGGAGAAACCGTTCTTCAAGCTCAGTTGTGTCAGGTAGCACATGAATAGCTATCTGTAAGGATGGGATTTTGCATTCAATCGGTGTAATAGCTTCCACCCCATGAACGAGTTGGAAGGGGGAAAAACCCGTAGCAATTTTGACATTGGTTCGATAAGCCCAAAGAGCAGGATATAACATGATGTGCCAATTTGAATGGGCTGTATCAATAGTACGTTTAAGTATAGTTTTTAAGGTTTTGTTTACAGCCTCAACCTGACCATTTGCTTGCGCATAATAAGGAGAAGAATGTTCTGGTCGGAATCCGAGCATGGTGGTCAGCTCTGTCATCATGTGATTTTGGAAATGACTGCCATGGTCAGTGACAATCACTTTGGGAATACCAAACCTAGCAATAATCTGATTAAACACGAAGTAAGCTGCCGTTTCCCCATTGTCTTTGAAAGTAGGCATTGCCTCTGCCCATTTTGTGAAATAGTCGACAGTGACAATGATGTATTTGTGCCCCCCAGCCGAGGTTGGGTTGCATGTCATATAATCGATCCCCCACTTCATGAAGGGGCCTACCGAGACGACGGGAAACAAGGGAGTAGGATGTGACCGCATTTTTCTGGTGTACAGCTGACATGGATGACAGCGTTTTACAGCTTCCACACAATCTTTAAAGATGGTGGGCCAGAAATACCCAGCACGTAATATCTTCTGGGCCGTTGATAACCCAAATAAATGACCCCCACACGCTCCACTATGGGAATCATTTAGGACAATCTCCGCTTCCTCATGAGTAAGGCAGCGACGCAAGACAAAATCTACCCCTCTTTGATATAATGTATCTCCTATTATGAGGTAGTTTTTAGCATGAAGACGTAACTTGCGTCAGTCTTCCCTAGAGTAAGCGGTAGGATACTTCAAAGTCTGGAGATATATGAGAATATCTCCGTACCAAGGACCAGAGGTTGATATAAGGAAGATGTGCTCATCTGGGAATGAGTCATCTTGAATCACTACATCTTCTTCCGTAGGGAATTCTGCTATAAGCTCCGCAAAAACTAAGGACTTTTTGGATTTAGCGGATTGGAAAACCAAGTCAAACTCTTGAAGAATGACTATCCACTTGTTGAATTTCCCCCCAACAATGCGTCGGGATAAAACATATTGGAAAGGGTTTACATCTGCCACTATAGTAGTGGTCCTCAGTAAGATGTAGTGCCGCAACCTTTGTACAACATAAACAGCCGCTAAGGCTAACTTTTCGACGTGGGAGTACTTGAGCTCAGGCCTTACCAGAGCTCGGCTAAGATAATAGACAACATGCTCAACGAGCTTGTCATCCTCCTGAACTAGCACTACCCCAATGGTAGACTCCGACGAGGCCAGATATAATAAAAAATCCCTAAAGTAATCTGGCGGGCGTAATAAAGGAGCCGACAACAAGGCTTTCTTCAATGCCTCGAACATGAGCTATGCAGTTTCATCCCATACAAATGGGGTGTCCTGTTTAAGCAGGCACATGAAACCTTTTGTGATCTTGGCATAATTAACGATAAAACGTCGAAGGAAGTTAGACTTACCTTGTAGACTCTGAAGTTTCCTAAGTGAACGAGGAGGAGGCAAATTTACAATGGCCTCGACTTTTAAGGGATCCACCTGTATGCCCCTACTAGAGACAATGAATCCAAGCAATCTACCTGATTGGACGCAGAAAACACACTTGTGGGGATTCAAGCGAATTTTATAGTACCTGCATCTCTCAAAAATCAACCTTAAATGATCTGGATGCTGGATCCTCTTGCGAGAATGAGCAAGCAGATCATCCAGGTAAGGCTCGACAATGGCTTTTATATCGTGAAAATAAAATTTCATGGCTCGTTGAAAGGTTGCCCCTGCATTTTTCAATCCAAAGGGCATTTTTCTATAAGCGAATGTACCCCAAGGGCAAATAAAAGCAGTTTTATGCTGGTCTTCCAGTTTGATTTGGATTTGATTGTAGCCGGAAAAACCATCCATAAACGAGAATACCTCACTACCCACACATGCATCTATGATTTGATCAATAAACGGTGTAGGTTAGTTGTCCTTGTGACAGGTTTTGTTAAGGTCTTGAAAGTCCATACAAACGTGAATAGTCCCTTGCTTTTTATCAACAGGAACTGGGTTGGACACCCACTCAGTTAAAGCAACGGGATATATAAAGCCTGCTTTCAACAGCTTTTCTACCTCTGCCTTCACAACCGCCGCTTTACATGGGTTCACGGGGCGTAATTTTTGCCGAACCGGCTTAGCATCAGGATAGGTTGGGATCTCATGTTGAACAATAGATGGATCAATACCTGGCATCTCCTCATATGACCAGGCAAAGATATTGCGGAATTCCTTGAAAAGGGCAGTATAAATAGCAATCTCCTCCGAAGAGCAGTTTGCACCTATATAGATATTTTCCATGACATCTGGCTTTACAGAGATGTTGATCGGTATAGTAGCGGAAATGTTTTCCATATTCCCCTCAGCAAACACTCCTTCCCTAGGTAAAGGGTTGACAGGTATATCAACATCATCCGACAGTCTCACATGGAACTCTTGGTTTTCTATCTTGCTTAGCTCTGGAAGGAAATAAGATCGGTGATGAAGATCCTCACATATCTTATCATGTGAACACATAGCTTCCAGAATAGCTTCATCTGAAGGCAAAACAATGTCTAAGCAATCTATGGAATGTAAAGAGTTATCTGCCCATGCAGGCATATAAACTTCTTCCAGATCATCTGAGACTGTAAGAGGATCTGGAATGGGATCTACAGTGGTTTGGGTAATAGCTTGATATACCACTTCCACTGCAGACAAGGGCACTTCCAGTTCCTGAGGGGTTGGGAGGACCCAAGGATCAGTCCTATCGACCACCGAATCAATGGACTTCCCTACAGTAGTAGAACCGAGATAAAGGACTGGAGCTGGAATATCGAATGTGCCCATCAATGATGCGTACAGCCCAGCCCCCAAGCTCTGTGCAGCAGGTTTGGCATGATCAACCAATGGCACAGTGGAATCTTTAGACTCTAAGCAGCCTTTACGAGTAAAATCAAGTTGGTCAACAGTGACCAGCTTGCCCTCATGTGGAAACACCACAACACGAAAGATAGCAGATGCAACAGCAGACATTGCATAAGTCCAATTCCTACCCAGAAGCAAATTGTAGTCCAATGGAGCATCAATCACTTCGACTTCAACAGAGACTGCTTTGCCGGCCAACTTAATCTCGAAAGCTGGTAGGATACCATGTGGACGGAAAGACCTTCCATCAAAAGCAGTAAGTAAAGTGGTTGATGGGACAAGCTCTGGGGATCCGAGAGCTTTCCAACAAGCCAGAGACATAACACAAGTAGAGGCTTCCTCATCAACAACCGCTCATCCAATGGTCTTACCACCATGGACAACATCTATCGATAAAGCTACATGATAAGGGAGGCGAATTTTAACATCTGAGAGATTAAATTTCGCTAAGAGACTCGAAGAGTCCATGCTACCTAGAGCTGCTAAGAGGGCATTCCGCTGAGCGGGACAACTCTATAGCACCTCCAACGCTGACATTGCACAAGGATTCTGGGCCAAGTCTTCAACCACTGAGTAGTTAGAAGCGGCTTGGGCATTTGGGTTATGCAAAGTCTTCTTAAAGACACCTTTGGGTATCTTTGGCATTATTTCTGCAGGTTTCTCTATAGTGAGAGGGTTGGAAGATTCAACTATAGCTTTACCCTTCTCATCGGTCTCTTTCTCATAGTTCTTGTTCTTGGTTTGTAACAAAGTTGAGGATCTAACCATGTTGATATAATTAGGGTCAGGAGCAGTTTGACTGCCCCCTGCTACGGTAGAAGCTGAAGCAAAATTCTGCCCTTGGGGAAATGGATCCTTCAGGACAGCGGGCGGTTGCGTTTGTAACAGCTTCTGAGCTTGTTCCATGAGGGGACAAAGATGAGTAAGATGGTCCCCTTGGCACAACTTACAAGGGAACTTGACTTTCTTCTTTTCCTTTTTGCCCCCATCAGCATTGTTTGCGGGCTTTGTCTTGTTTTGATTTTGGTTTCCCTCTCCCTTTTTTCCTTTCTTCTTCTTCCCACTGGGCTGCTGATTTCCCTTCGAAGAGGTTTGTGCAAAAACATTTGCACTTTGGGAGGAGGGGGCAGCCTTTGCTGCCTCCGCTGTAGACTGTTTGACAGACAATTGGTGAAGTTGTTTTGTCAAAGACTCTACAGTGGGAGATTTTACAGACCCAACCACACCATCGGCATGGGGTCCAGGCTTGGGTTTCTCGGCCTCATGAGAAGGCCTTGGTGCCTCAGGGATGATTTCAAATAAAATCCCAGACTGTGAATAAATCAAGTCCAACTGCTGGGCCCTGAGTATGGCTTCTTCCTCACTAGTCACTCCTGATGTGGAGACATCCTTAGATATATATGGTAATAAAGATTTAAGGAACCATTCTAATAGAAAGTCAGGAGGGATGGTAGCTTTAATGAGGCTCTTTCACCTCCTCCACTCTTAGATGTGATCCGAGATGTGGGTTGCCTTGTTTTGTCTAAAGGTGGACAACAAGTCCGTTCTGAAATCGTAACGGACTGGAAGCTGAAAGTGGCTAAGGAAAGCGGTAGCCAAGTCCCAGAAACTGCTAAAAGTAGCAAAAGGCAGCTCAATGTACCATTTTGCTGCAGTGCCCGTCAAGGTCCTCTGGAACAGCCTCAATCTCACTGAATCTTCATTCAATGATTTGGAAAAACACCATAAGTGGAAGGTGGTGGCGTGTGCCCCAGGATCTTCACCAGCCTTACCTTCGAACTTAGGGATGTCCGAGGGCAGTTTGGTGGGAACAGGTGGCCACAAGGGGTCATGCCTCATTGGATCGTTCATCAACTTTGATAAGTCTGGCAAGTTCAAAGTTTCCAGAAAAGGAAGCTTTGGCCTAGCCGGTGTACTAGAGGTACTAGCTTGGGGATTAGAGGGACTTGCCCCCAATCGCCCATAAGTAAAGGTGGGGTTTCCCCCAGACACTGGTTTTGAAGTGGGTAGGTTGCTTTGGAACGGGTTCCATCCGTAAGCCACTGGATTTTGGGTGGGAGGTGCAGTGTAAGTGGTTCGGGCCGTCCCCATAGAAGTTGGGGTCTGAAAGACTGGAGCAGGTATCCCTCCATTAAACAAAGAGAAGGGAGAGCTTGTGTATGGGACCGAAAAAGGGGTTTGGTAGCTTTGCCCATAAGAGGTGTTGCTACCAAACTGCACTCCTACATATGAAGGAGGTGGACCTACATATGGACTGGATGGGGGTATGTGCCCCCCATTCCAAGGGAATCCTTGGACAAAGGCCGAGGATCCCACCGGACCACTGTGGGTGGTGTAAGGGAAGGAAGAAGGAATTGTAGGCATACTAGGAATCCCAGTAGCCATATCACCAGACATACTTCCTATGTTCGAGTAAACCGGTGGTTGGACCACCCGGCTTGCTGGAGTTAAGGGTGTGGAAGGTAAACTAGTTCTAGGGGTACTAACCGGGGGAGGTAGCACCCCTTCAACCGGAAGGGTTGAGGTGAAGACAAATGAACTTTCTCCCTCAGAAGACATAGCTCTACCTACAGGTACACCTAGCACTAGTGAACTAAAAGGCCTAACCTGCACGATCACTGGATCGTTCAAATCAGTCAAGGGGGTATTATAATTTCTTGCAAACTCGTTAGCTTGCAATTCTTCTACCTCGACTATGTCAAAGTCAAAGCAGTTAGCTATTAATTCTGGTTCACCAAGAACCTCACTTACTCCTACTGGTTCAAAAGAACCACCTGTGCTTAGTCTCCGCCTTTGAGGTAAAGGTGGATGTTCCAGTGGTGAGAGAGGAGGAAGGTTTCTCAACCTTCTTGACCTTCTAACAAGTTGGTCCTCCAGAATTAAGACTTTAAATAATCACACCTTAAGGCCAACTAAACACAATCAGATCCACAGAGCACACACTAAAAATATCCTAGAGTCTCAAGCAATCAAAACAGGCTATAAAGATATGCTTTCCCGAAGAAAGATGATGAACAGTTACTTGGCGTCCTTGAGGGGTTCTTAGGCACAAGCGAAGGAATCACCCAACCGCCCTCCTACACTTTCCACAAGGGTTACCTTCCAAGTCCGTTCAAGGTGAACCAGAAATAACCTTCCGGTTTACCTAGGTATGAGCCCTAAAAAGACAAGAGACTAAGGCTAACTTGACAATACCTACTGTCTGGGGGGACAGTCGCAAGCCGAACTCGTACGCATGGGCAGGGTAGCTGAGCCCAAAATTCTGCCTAGACAGAATCCCCAGATGCGCAAAATTCCTGGGTTACGTTTTGACAAGGATTCGGGGGGTTATCCCCTCTGTCCAAGCCTCCACGCGGCCTAGTGCTTAACTCCCGTTTGAGAGGAGCTTCCCAGATACAGCGGTAGAACCAATGATTTACCTAACGAATGGCCCACTACGTTTTAGTTTATAGTTTGTGGGAAGTTTACACTCCCTAGCCCACAAACCTAGCCTAAGCTAGTAGGTGGAAGGCCCTAAAAATAAAAACTTACTAATAGATTTTAAATTTAAGTGTTAATTTTAAGGGCTGTTCTTTACTCAAAGGAAGTGGAAGTGATGGACTGTATGATGTTTTGACTCAGCAGAAAATAAATGAAAGTAAAAGGTGCATTTAAAGCAAACTATCACTATAAAATAAACTTCTTTTCATTTTTTCAAATAAATATTGATGAACTATATGCAGCAAAAAGAGAAACTAAGCCTATATGTTTTTGTATTTTTCTAAGATAATATTTCTTAAACTGAAACAAACACTACTCTAATGCAAAAATTACAATGCAAAAGATTAACTATGTTTTGTTTTTCACTTTAAAAAATGCTCAAAAAACTACTGTGCATGTATAAATGCAATGCTTGAGTAAACATGACACTTATAGACTGTATAAAAAACACAAACTGAAACTAACAGGCAAACAGAACCTAAAAACCAGCAAGAAAAGCAGGCTAGGACCTCAACTTGGGTGCAGACAATGACCAAGAGATCAATGCAGACTTTTAAACAGGCAAGTGCAAACCAATAACTGACAGACAGCAGACTAGACAGACAGAGTCTAAGACCCTGATCACTGATCTAGACTCAGGCACTCAAACCAACAACCCAAATAGGCCAGAAAGTTTCAAGATGCATACAGTAAATAAAACAAGTAAAGAGAACCCAAGGGCTTCGAAAAGCACTAAGATGTGATCACCTGATACACTCAGACAACTCTGCAACACTCTTAAAGAAAGTCTTAACAGAAAACAGGACTTATAACAGGCCAAAGAACAAGCAAACTTTGACACAAAAATCACAGTTTTCAGGAGTATACGCGACTGTGTAGTAGTGCAGGTCGCAATTGATGTGCGACTGTACAGTTGAACAACCCGTGCATGACACTCAGTAATCACAATTGTCCAGTGGGACAACCCGCGAATGGGTATAAAAAAAATTCTCAAAGACAGAGAAAGACCCAAGAATTTCAAATGTTATAGTAAGTAAGAAAGCAGGACAACAAATCGAAAAACAAAACTTCGAGCAATGACTGGTCAGGACAACAGAAAAAGACCTAAAGCAGACTTGGCTTCCCCAGCAAAGTCTCCAGTTCTGTTGTATAGGATAATTCACCTAATAACCTAGGTCTGGGGGTTACCAACATACTCTAACACTTGTAGACAATTTGACTTTAAAATCACAGAATAGGAAATAGGAAAGTAGCAGGAACTTACTTGTATTAAACGAAGGTTGATCCAAGCTAGCTTCTTCCTCTTTGCTCCACTTCCAAAGTCTCCAAGATAGTTCCTCCTTCACCTGTTAATAAACACTCTTCTAGATACAAAGCAATTCATATATATAGATGCAAGTTAGGAAAATCATATATCATATTGAAATGTAAACATTTACCAATCCACAAGATATGAAACACATATGGAAGAAGTAATATCTTTATTAACAATAATAGAAGAGAGTTTAGGTTACAACCCAATGTCTGAACAAGGAATCCTCTGTCATCAAAGGACTCTGAGTTTCTCTGCTCCAAAGATTTCTGTAGACAATCCACCAGCATAACTTTTCTCTCCAAGTATGTATCTAAAACCCCCTCCCCAAGACCTCTATTTATATGAATAAAATGAGGCAGTTCTCGAAGGTTAGGGAGGTTATAGCAGTTAGGAAGATTAAGTTAAATGAATGAACTAATCTTCCATTATCGAGTGTTTTTAAATATTAATTTTGAGGAAACCATACGCGAGTCTGTAGTAGAACAACCCGCGTATGATACGTGACTCTATATAAGTGCAAGCCGTGTATACATGTATGCGCAACCTGCTGAACATGATACTCGCGTATGATGCGCGAGATGCCAATAGATATAGTTGCGAATGCTACTCAAAATCTCAAAATGGCAAAGTAATCAGCTGAGCATATAGGCAATGTATTTCATCATCAACCAAGGTATAATGAAACTAGGCAAACCTCAATCCATAAGTGTCCTTTTGTGTGCCGACCTGAGGGATGTCAGCACTCGGACGGAGAGGTGCCAATCAGGTGTATAACACTTAGTGTAGGAAGAATCCAAGGATCTTCCATATGACTCGTGCAAAAAGACACCGATCTCACAGATCTCGAAGCCTCACCGAAACTAGACCCTATCATAAGGATAGGTGCAGGACAACTAAAACTTCCCATGAGGGTTGAATACATGCCCACACCCACACTCCCAGTTGTTGGCTGAGAGTGCTCAACAATCGGGATCGAAGCTCCTGAAGGTGCGTTAACCAATGAATTATTGAATGACGTTTGATCAATCGTAACTATCTTCCCATTAAATGGAAAGCATACAACGCGAAATAGTGAAGAAGCTATGGCTTGCATACTGTACATCCAATTCCTATCCAGTAAGAGATTGTAGTCAAGGGGCGCATCAACCACCTCGACCTCTATCGCAATGGTCTTCCCTCCCAAATGGACCTTAAGGGAAGGAAGGATCCCGTGTGCCCTAAACGATCTCCCATCAAACGTAGTTAACATGGTCATATATTTAGACAACTCTGGGGAACCTAAAACCTTCCAACATGATAAAGACATCATAGAAGTAGCAGCGCCTTCGTCAATCACAGTGCGCTTGACAGTCATGTTAAGACATTCTACGTGAATCAAAAGAGACACATAGTAAGACAAGCGAAGCTGAAGTCCTGCGGTTTCAAATTTAATCACAGAGGAAGAATTATCATCATTCACACCAAGGGCAAAAAGCAAAGCCTTCCTTTGCAAAGGACAACTCTGAAGTACCTCTAGTGCAGACATCGCATAAGGAGTGTGGTCCAAATCCTCGACAACAAAATAATTCTGGGCGGCTCGAGCATTAGGATTGTGCCCTAAACACTTGAGGACTCCCTTAGGAATGTGAGGTGTAGCTTCAGGTTTGTCCATAGGTTTTTCAACATGCAAAGGAGTCCCTGGTGGATCAGGTTCTTTACCTGGGATGGGTTGTGACGAACCATAGTCCTCTGCACGGGTCACAACTTTCACAGCATGCACCATGTTAATGCAACCATGAACACTACCCTCCGGTGGATCTTGATCACCACCAGACTGATCATGGGTCCTTGAGTTCATGTTTTGATTATGAGGTAAAGGGTTAGTCAACACAACTGGGCCCTGTGCTAAGAATCTCGAGGCTTCATCGATACAAGGGCATAAGTAAGTGAGGTGATCTTCCTTACACAAATTGCAAGTAAATTTAACCTTACGTTTAGCTTGCTTGTCCCCCCCAGCATTACGGGCATTCTTGTCATTATTATTAGCATTTTCGTTCCTATTCCCACCCTTACGATTGTTCTTACCCTTCTTTTTATTCCTTCCGGGTTGTTGGTTACCCTTCTGGTCCGACGATTGCACCGAAAGCACACTCACCGTTTACGTGGGTTGAGATGAAGCCGCGACTTGTCCCAAAGTAGATTGGTTGATTGACAATTGACTGACTTGTTTCACAACCGAATCCACGGGTTTAGCACTCGCACAACCAACAATGCCATCGGCATGTGGTCCAGGTTTAACTTTGGGGTCGAAACTAGAACGCGGAGCATTGGGAATGATCTCATATAACAAACTGGATTGAGAATAAATCAAATCCAGTTCCTGCGCCCTAAAAATGGCTTGTTCCTCATTTTGCACTCTAGATGTAGAAACATCCTTCGCTATATAAGGCAATAACGACTTAAGGAACCATTTGAGGAGGAATTCTAGCGGTATAAAGGCTTTAATAAACCTCTTCCATCTACGCCACTCTTGGATATGGTCTTTGATATGTGTGGCTTTATCCTGCCAAAATGTTGAGAAGAGTTTTGTACCAACGTCGTAACGCACTGGTAGCTGGAAGTGGTTAAGAAAAGTCATCACTAGGTCATCGAACAAAGCGAATGCCCCCTAGGTAGCTCTACATACCATTTCGCGGCAGGCGCTGTAAGGGTGCATTGAAATAGCCTTAAACGGATCGAATCCTCGTGTAAGGAATTTGAAGAGTACCATAGGTGAAAGGTAGTAACATGTTCGCTCCTCTCCCAGTTTGCCCTCGAATTTGGGTATGTCCAAGGGAAGCTTAGTAGGGATAGTTGGCCAAAGCGGGTCATGAGCTATAGGATCATTCGTCAATCTCAACAAGTTAGGAAGATTCAGGATTGTGAGGAAAGGGAGCCTAGGATGAGTAGGTCGATGGACTGCTCCCTGATAGTTCTGATTCACATAGGTCTGATTAACATAACCACCATGGCCTTGGCCATAGTTTCCTCCTCCCATTTGACCCATATAGGGTGGCATGGAAGCACCATAGTGTGGTGTACATTGACTATTCGGAGCTACAAAGCCGTAATTTGGAGAGTAAGCGGGTTGTTGATACCCATACCCATAAGGTGAAGAACCTTGTCCATACTGCATCCCATAATAAGGTCCACAAGTCATCACATGAGATGTCCCATGAGACACTCCGTAAGTAGGAATATACGCTCCAGAAGTAGGGATATACATTCCGGAAGTAGGAATATACGCTCTGAAAGTACTAACATGACCTCTAGAAGTATGAACATGACATCTCGAAACAATGGGCGGTACTTGAACCTGAGACACAACTGGTCGAGTAACAGCGGTACGGACATGACTCATAACAACGTTCCAGCCTGAAGGACCACGTGAATGAGGTGGAGGGTGAACATTTGAAGAAATAGGGACAGAGGATGAAGGGACCTGTGTAATTATGTACGTGTTGTTCCCTATAGTCACTCGTCTCGGATCTGGTATCCTAATAGGATCACTAACCCTAGGCCTAGGAGGAATATGTGATGTAGCTTCCACTGTCAAGATGGAAGGTGCAATGTGACTTGTGCTCCCAAACCTCTCCGCATAGTAAGGAATGAGAGTGCCCCCAGGCATAGTGTTAGGCTCAAACTCTGACTCGACATGAAATGCCAAATCATGTTTGGGAAAACCAGACATACCATAACTAACATAACTAGTGCTCGCGGGTTCAAAATGAGTCTCATCATCTTTCGGCACTCCATACCGATGATGTGTTGGTCGTCTGGGCAGACCCGGGTTTACTATAATGAACCAACAACACCCCTAGCTCACTGGCCCTTTCGGTGACAGACCGCGGAGCGGTCTGAAGTCTCACCCGAAGTAATCCTAATGGTTTGGTCAAGGAATCAAGTGTCTCGACCAGGTTCTGTATGGCATCCTATGTTCATCTCGCAGCCCTTCTTAGCTCGTGAGACTACTCTTTCTTCTCTGCGATGTGATGCGTAGTTTCCTCTTGCTCGCAGTGACTCCAACCTCTATCGCATTGTCGCACCCGGGGCAACACCTAACTCTATCCTACACTTGCTTCTCAGCCCACGGTATTGCACACCGCAGCTCCTCTACTGGTGCAATATCGCCTCCCTGCGATATCCTATCGCTGCGACTCAGCGTACTTATCTTACTAGTGTTAACTTACCGGACACTCCGCAAAGCTGTTTTATACTGCAACACTTAACTGTCTCAAGTGAAACTTACACAAATCCTTATACAGAATACCTAAAGACTTCAACTTGCATTTATCCTGTTATTATGCTATGAACTGAATAACATACACATACATATACTGTAAGCAAAGTTCATGTAATGAATGACAGGTATAACAAGTAAATATAATCACATGAATCAAGCACATAACACTCTGATTTTACATGGTTCACTTCCAGGATGGAAGTTACGTCCACATAACTGTGTTTCTATATTATAACTTGAGAGAGGTACACAGTTCTGCTGCACCGCATATGCAGCTAGAGATCTTCTGGGTAACTCTGCACTCATCCTGGAGCCCTTCTCTCCTAGATCTCTCCTCTATCTCTATATTGCCTTCTTACAATATACTCTCACTCTCTCTCTCTCTCTCTCTCTCTCTCTCTCTCTCAATCCTTGCGGATTGTTACAATGCCAAATAACAGTAAGCTAACAGACTACTAATAATCTGACTAACTGGATGGCCTAAAATGCCCAAAATGCCAACCTTTTACAATACAAATTACATCCCTTTATAGGCGGCCCGAAGGTCTCACCATTACGACACTGTGGGCTTGTCCCAACAGTGACCCAAACCCTAACTAGTGACAGTTGACATATATGTACTTGGGGTAGCCGCTTTCTGTCACACCACTGCTCTCTGCAGTCTTCCATGCTTCCCGTCACTAACCATGGGTACTATGCACCGCTTCCCTTCTTCTGTCCTTCATCTTCAATACCTCGGCCTCGTTGCTCCTTTTCCTTTATGAGGGTAGTTGAGCCCTCCTGTCTTCACCGCTTCCTTCAATGCAGTGGTTGAGCTCTCTCTTCTCGGCCGCTCAAGTACTGTTGTCTTCCTTGAATTTTTTGTTCCAACAGTCACGGTTTCCGGCTCTGCTCTGTAGCTAGAAACATGCTACGATGTTGTAGCTTCACCTTATCTCTTCGTCTTCTCCAAACTATCTATCCGCCAAAATGGTAGCTTTTCCTGTAGCTTCGGGATCCTCCTCCAACAGTCCCCTAACACTTACTTGTGGCTCGTCCCTGAGCCACTACCAACAGGCTTCTCCTACTGTAGCATCTCCTTGGCTTCCTGGGAAGTGCGCTGAAGTTTGTCCCGAAGTCCTGCGACTTCATTCTCCATAGCTGCGACACGCTCCTTCTAGTTTCTGTAACTTAGTTCGTTGGGCTCTCTTATCTTTCATGCCCTTAATCATGCTCTCGCTCTCGTCGCTTGCAAGACCTTTTTAAGGATCTCCAGGTCTTGAGAAGTCTTCCACAGATATCCTTTCCTCTTTATCTGGGTTAGAAATTTTATCACAAGGAAAGTCTGTATCTTCCAGCCTTCTCAACATTTCATTCAGTCTAGAGCCTATTTATACGAAAGGTATACAAACCAGGAATTCCCTTCCGAGAACAAGCCTCTGTCTGCATCTTGAAGTTCTTCTTGTTTAGTTTGTTTTCCCTTTCACTTTTCTTTTCAGCAACTCGCTCCAGGTATTCACGCTGCGTGGGTTTCACATATTTTCATTCCTGACCTTTGGAACCGCTTGTTCTTCTCTTAGCTGATGAGATAGGTCATCTCCCTTCTCCCGTTTCTTTCTTTTTCTCATTTTTACTTTCTTCCTAGTGGGAGATTTCTTCTCATCATTCCGCTGCTCTACTTTCTTATCTTCAGTGATTGGCTCGGATTTCTTATTTTCTTTAGTAGAGACTTTGATGACATCTTCTACATCCTGCACTTGATTCCTCATCCTTGGAAATTGTCTTACCGATGATATTCCTAATTTCACAACCCTGGGCGGCGTCGTCATAGCGGTCACACGGCCACCATGCTCAAAGTGTCTCAGACTGGCTTCTAAGGTTTCCTCCTCGGGAAGAACCCACTCAGTGTTATACTTTGGATTGGCAATGGATGCAAACTCTGGAAATCACAGCACTCTGTAGCTGAAATTAGCTCTAGACAAGGGAAACTTAACACTGCACTGTATAGCTCTCGACTCTTTGCAAAAGTAACCCTCCTGACTGAATAATTTCTTCTTTTATACTGAAGGAGGTAATCTCGGATGCAACGGTCATCTAGACTGAACCCGTCGGTTGTATTAATTGCTTGGACGAGACCACACCCATCATTCCGTTCCTTAATAAATGCTGAAATCCAATCAATTTTCCTCAAAACGTGTGTGTGCAGGCGCCAGTCTTGTCGAAGATTTGCCAAATCTGGAAAAATTGATTATGCCATGCTAAATCTACGGTAAGGTATACCGGTCATTTCCTCATTAACTGCCTGTCAGACGGTGACTTGACTAGCCCTCTGTCTCATTACAACTAGGTACATGGCACGGAGAAACATATCGTTGCTGCAATGCAACACCGCATCACTTGCTCAAAACAAACTTACATGTGTCTTTTTTTTATTTTTAAATGAATCGTCCTTATGCGATTCCTTATACTTAGAATACCTGCCGGTGTAGACTAATTCCCAGTGCAATGCCTCCTTTCAACTACACTGGACATCTGCACCATCCGCGACTCTCAATTAGGGCTGAGAGGTGGAGTGGCTGTCACTATAAAGCTTAAGCCTATTTCCATTGATCATCGTCGAAAGAAGCTCCCCATTCAGTATGCTGAGCTGAACGGCTCCTCCCTCTGTGACTTGTTGTATCTGATATGGCCCCAACCAATGCGTCTTGAGCTTCCTTGAAAACTTAAGAAATTTACTATCATAGAGGAGTACTAGGTCTCTAATCTGAAGAGTCTTACTCTTAATGTGCCTGTCATGCCAAGCTTTTTCTCATGCCTTCTGCACTTTCTGATGGAATCCAGTGATGAATCTGTCTTCCTCTAAGGCAAGTAGTTGTGCTAGCCTCTCATGCACCATGTCTGTATCAGCCATTTCAGTGATCTGAGCAATTCTTAAACTGGGAAGGATATACTCCATAGGCATAACAGCCTCCTGTCCATACACCAAGCTGAAAGGTGTGTGTCCTGTAAGTTTCTTGCATGTGGTCCTATATGCCCACTTGTCAAATGCGCACAACGTAACCTGCGGTCGCAGCGGCATTTCATCTCTCCGTGAGGGTTTTCCTACCCTCTGGTAGATATCGCAACATCTGCAAAAGTCCTTAGTTTCTTTGTGTAACGTGGGCCACCATAATCCTGCGGTCAGGATTTTCTACGCAGTCGACTTTCCTGCGAAATGACCTCCTGCGGTACCTAAATGTGCTTCTCTGATAATAGCCTCTTTTTCATGCGGCATCACACATCTGCGCAGGAATTCATCTGGACCTAAATTATATAGCTGTCCTGTGATTAGGGTGAAGTCTGCTGCTTTAACAACCAACTGCCTCTTTTGATGCTTGGTAAACTCCTCAGGTGCCCTTCCTATAGTGAGAAAGTGAATGATATCAGCATAGTACTCATCTGTGATCTGGATAGAAAACAATTGTGCATCTGGAAAATTGTCCTCTAGATTACTTGGCTCTTCTCCTAAGTCTATTCACGACAGGTGGTCAGGTCTAGCATTCAATCTTCCTGGTTTGACAATGATTTCAAAATCATACTCTTGAAAGAGAAGTAACCATCTGCAGATTCTTCCCCCTAACACTAGCTTATTGACCAGATACTTCAATGCGGAATGGTCAATAAACATCTTGAACGAGGCACCCAACAAGTAGTGCCTGAACTTCTGTAGCGCGTACACCATGGCTAAGCCTTCTCTTTCTGTCGTGGTGTAGTTCTTTTCTGCTATCGACAACTTTCTACTAGAGTATGCGATAGGATGATCGATACCTCCTTCTCCTGGTTGCGTTAAAACAACCCCTAGTGCGATGCCAGATGCATCCACATGTACATGAAATGGCTTAGTCCAGTCTGGGAATACTAAGATGGGTGCTGTAACCATCTTCTCTTTAAGTGTGTTTAGACTCTGCTGGCATTCCTCATTCCATAGGAATTTTACATCCTTCTTTAACAGGTTTTCGATCGGTGCTGTGATCTTTGCGTATCCCTTGATGAATTTTCTGTAGTACCCGGTATGACCAAGTACTGTTCTCAATTGTTTGACTGAGTTGGGTGCTGGAATATTTACAATGATGGCAATCTTTGTGGGATCTACCATCGAGCCTTGCATGCAAACAATGTGACCCAACAAAATACCAATGGTGCACAGAATATACATTTTTTCAAGTTTAGAGAAATCTGATGCTGCCTACATTTCTCTAACATCAGTCTTAAATCTCCTATGTGCTTGTCAATTAATCCAAATACAGTCCAATCATCAAAATAAACTTCTAGGAATTTATGGATGTATTCCTTAAATATAGCAACTACTACTCTAGAAAAGATAGCTGGTTCATTCTTAAGACCAAAGGGCATTATCGTATATTGGAATGAGCCCCATTCTGTTGCAAACGTGGTCTTATGGTGATCTTCTGGGTGGATCCTGATCTGGTGATAGCCTGAAAATCCATTAGTGAAGGAGTAGACCTCTTGTTCTCCCACATTGTCTAATACTTCATCAGTGAAACGTGTCAGAAATGGATCATGAAGTGATGCATCATTGAGTTTACGTAAGTTGACACAGATCCTAATGTCTCCTTTGGTTTTCTTCTCTTGAACGACCATGGAACTAACCCATTCACTCTCTTCTACAGGATCAATGACACCTGCTGCTAGCATCTTATCGATCTCATCCTTAACTTTTTCTTTGTAGCGCGGATTCAATCTATATGGACGCTACTTGACTGATCTAGCATCCTCTTTCAATGGTATCCTCATTACTCCTAGGTCTCCGACTATTCCTTTCATCTCTATGAACTTGGTGGGAAATAGGTCCTGATAGTCATGTAACAAGTCTGCAATCTGTCCAACTGTTTCATCGGTCCAGTAGTCTCCAATAGAGGCAAACTTTGGTTCTGTGTCTATGCCAATATTGATCTTTTTAATCTTGAGGGGCTCTGTGATTTCTGGAGTCTGTAGCTTCGGTCCATCAACATCGCGAGTCCCTTCTGACTCCGGAATGTTGATGTTGCGAGGATCCTCATCCTCCTCCTCTGGTTCTGTTGCAAAATTGTAGCACTCAAGCGCATCTTCTAACTGGATGGCCCACTCAGGTTGAGTTTGTACTGATGGGGTAGAACCCTCAAATATATTAACCTTTATTATCTCTAGGGCCTGATCAATATTTGGATACTCATATTCAAAAGCGAAGGTGAGTAGAAAGCTGTCTATTAGAAGTGGCCATGTAATCGTTCCCTTGCGCAATTCAGTCTCTGTGTACCAGTTCCGTGGAACTGGGTCTAAAGTGTGAATGAATCGGTGAACCCATTCATCCTCGGGAATGTCCGACCAATTCTGTTCACATGTCTGAATGTGTGACCTGGGGTCACTTTCTCCTGTGTATCGCTGCTGGATATGCTCTCTGCCGGTAGAGAATCTGATCGCCATCAATCTCTTAAGATCATCCCATGATGTGATATTATCTTTATGTGCATACCACCATCTTGCAGGTGTAGCTCGTACTGCAAGGTCCATAGTTGCAATCCTCTGCTCGTGAGGGATTTGTTGTTCAAACTGCATGAGAAAGTCCTGGATGTCTGTTATACCATGAAATGATGGAATCTCGTTGATCTCTACGCCAATCCATCGCAGTGACTTAGTCATATACGTACATCTGCGCGCTGAGACTTCGTAAAGTCTATTCTGCCAGTTCTCTAGACCAACATCCGAATCCGATGCGCATGAGCTGTCGCATCACCAACTAATGTTCGCTTCTGTAGTTGGATTGATGTAGTCACTCTGGTTCACAGTCATCTGATAGAGACTTTCCATGTTACGTGCCTCTTCCTCTGCTCGGATAGGTTCAATGTATCTAGGACCCTGAAGAGGATATAATGGTGCGATGACCCTGATCTGCGCATCCTCAAAGGTCATTTGTCTTTTCTTTAAGTCGATAACGGCCATGTTACCGATCACCCAATCAATGCCTAGTAGTGCTAGATATGGTCTACTATTGCCAAGAATTTCTATAACTTCAAAGTCCGTAGAGCTGCGAACTCCGTCAATGTCAACTGGTACCTGCGATAATTGACCTAGGGGTGATACCCTCTGTTGATTAGCTAATCTGAGGTGGATAGGCGATCTGACTAACTTAGGGCTACCCATCTATTCCCATGTCTACTTAGTCATAATATTTACCTCTGATCCTAGATCTAGGATGACCTCGTCCATTTCAAATTCTCCAACCTATGTTGTGAGTCGCATCTCTCTTCCTGTTCTTGTATGTCCCCTAATACTATGAATAGCACGTTGTGCACTGCTCATGGAAGAAGATGGCTGACACTGATCTATGATGTGTTGAAGTTCTCCAATAGCTTGCTCATTTCTCACGAGTTTTAAACAACTGTGCAGGAAGGATTGTACACTTCCTGCCAACTTGTCTTCGTCACAAGCGCCCAATGTGGTAGCCTGCGATGTCTGGTCAGGGCTAACGCCACAAGGTGCTTACTGCGGTATGCCCCTAGACGGCGGTACCTACAATCTTGATTGCATAGGGTCATCAAAGAAAGTCTTAGCTTCCTGAAATGTATGTTTGTTCTTCTGTAGGTCAAGTGGTGTTGCTTTGTTATGAGCTTTACGCACCCACTCCTGACCTGTGGTCTTTTTAGTAACCTGCGATGTCTCATTGGTGGAAACACCACTGCGAGTCACAATGTTGACTCTTAGTTCTGGTTCTTCCTGCTCAGCAGCAATAAACTGGATGTTCTGGTGTACTGCTGGCTTAGGTTCTCTGATCTTAGTTATCAAGGTAGGACAGTCTTCTATAGCGTGATCGTAATATTTGCAATAGTTACATGTGGTGGTAGGGCTCTGACAGTCCCTAGCATAATGTCCTACAACTCCACAATTGTAACAAGTGACTGGTCCGTGACCACGGCCAAAGCCTCTGAATCCTCCTCGTCCTCTGAATCCTCCTCCTCGGCCAACATAAGCCGGATCATGCCGTGGTCCTGCTGCTTGACCCTGTGTTTCTGATTGGACTCTATACAGGTCTTGCTTTGCTCCGACCATGAGACCATAGGCTCGGCAATCGTGTTCATCATGGCCTACTGACTTACAGAAGACGTAGTATAAGTTCTTAGGTGTCTGCACGTACTTCTGAAGTAGAGGGCACTGGTGAGGCAGATGTCCTCTTGTTTTGCATATTTCACACCACGGCCCATGGGTCTATGGTAAGGGGTTAGGAGCCCCGGTTGCTAGATATTCTACAAAGACTAGACAGTTATCTTTAGTATGGCCTTGTGCTTTACACTTTACACACCAAATGTCTTGCGCAACCTCTTTCCCTTTCTTGATTTCATGCATCTGTATCGTGAGATTAGCTAATTGGTTTTGCAGTTTTGTCATACCTGTGCTAGTTTCAGCTAGAGGTGAAGCCTCTAGTTTCATCGCCATCTCCAATGCGTCATCCCGCGTCTGGATTTTCTGCTGCATTAATGGTAGTCTGATGTGAGGGATCAGCGCTGCAATAAACCATTCCTTATGCTGCTCTGGCGCAAACTCAAAGCTGACTTGGTCTATAAAGGCTTTAAATTTCTGATCAAAGTCCCACACTGACTCTGTAGGTAACTGTTTGATGTCTTTGAGATCTGTAATGCACTGTGACTCAGACTTAGGTTTCTTAAACTCTTTAATCATGGCAGTCCTGACCTGGACAAGTGTTCTAGGTACCGCTGAGGTATACTTCATATACCATGTTAAAGCTCACTCTCTCAGTGTGGTGACCAACTATACAAGTTTACTATTATCATCATTGATTGCTTTAATGGTCCACACGGCTTCACATAGAAACCAATGCTACTCTGGGTCCTATGCCCCTATACCCCTAAAGATAGGTAGCTTCATATCATCCCCCATTCTATTTCTACACGGTGGATGTTGATTTGCTGTGTTACTACCACTCGGCAGTGTAGGTGGAGGTGATGTAGCGGTAGTATGTACTGTCTAGGAACTACTAGATGGAGTTCCTACGGGATTGCTCTGAGTCCCGATCTGTTTCTGTGGGGTATAAGGGTGGTAAGGGATACCCCCTTCCGTTCTGTCTGTGGTACTGTGACTCTGTTGTCTAGTATTATCTGAACTATCTTCAATTATGGGAGAGCTGAAATCTACTTTGTATTTCTTTCCACTACGTGTACGTCCAATGTCATCAAAATCACTTTCAAACTCTTGTGACATTACTATCTTTACTTATTCATCTGAAACTAGATCCATTCTTCCTTTTTCATATAATAGCATCTTAATGGACAAGTTTAAAGATTTTAGGTACTTACTGCGATATCCTTTGAAGAAGTACCGTTCAAACTCGCTGAAGCTTTTTCTCTGGTCGACTGCAAACTATGTAACGAAGCCTTCTAGCACACTCGCAAGCCAGAAGTCTACTGTCCTCGTAATGGGATTATCAAGGTTCTTCATGGTCTGAATTAGCTCCGATGTCTAGACAATGTTTCTTTTCTTCTTGAATATGTTCTTATCAGTCAACTTTGATAACCAGTCGTAAAGCTCGTTTCCAAAGGTTGCAAAAAATATCACGTGCAGGTCTGTAACGATATGTTTTTGTAACCAGTCCTCTGTACTCAGTCTAGGACTCTTATTCTCTCGTTCAGCAAACTCTTTCTCGTTAGACACAACCCACTCGTTGAGTTCGTATCTAGTAGGATGCCAACAGAACATCTATGCTCAGTTTGTTCAAAACCAGTAATGAAACCATTTGTTGGTCGTCTGGGCAGACCCGGGTTTACTATAATGAACCAACAACACCCCTAGCTCACTAGCCCTTTCGGCGACAAACCACGGAGCGGTCTGAAGTCTCACCCGAAGTGATCCTAATGGGTTGGTTGAGGACTCAAGTGTCTCGAGCAGGTTCTGTATGGCATCCTATGTTCGTCTCGCAGCCCTTCTTAGCTCATGAGACTGCTCTTTCTCCTCTGCGACGTGATGCACAGTTTCCTCTTGCTCGCAGTGACTCCAACCTCTATCGCATCGCCGCACCCGGGGCAACACCTAACTCTGTCCTACACTTGCTTCTCATCCCACGGTATCGCGCACCGTAGCTCCTCTGCTGGTGCGATATCACCTCCCTATGATATCCTACCGCTGCGACTCGGCGTACTTATCTTACTGGTGTTAACTTACCGGACACAATGCGCAAAGCTGTTTTATATTGCAACACTTAACTGTCTCAAGTGAAACTTACACAAATCCTTATACAGAATACCTAAAGACTTCAACTTGCATTTATCTTGTTATTATGCTATGAACTAAATAACATACACATACATATACTGTAAGCAAAGTTCATGAAATGAATGACAGGTATAACAAGTAAATACAATCACATGAATCAAGCACATAACACTCTGATTTTACGTGGTTCACTTCCAGGATGGAAGTTACGTCCACATAACTGTGTTTCTATATTATAACTTGAGAGAGGTACACAGTTCTGCTGCACCGCATATGCAACTAGAGATCTTCTGGTTAACTCCGCACTCAGCCTGGAGCCCTTCTCTCCTAGATCTCTCCTCTATCTCTATATTGCCTTCTTACAATATACTCTCACTCTCTCTCTCTCTCTGTCTATTAATCCCTGCGGATTGTTACAATGCCAAATAACAGTAAGCTAACAGACTACTGATAATCTGACTAGCTGGATGGCCTAAAATGCCCAAAATGCCAACCTTTTACAATACAAATTACATCCCTTTATAGGCGGCCTGAAGGTCTCACCATTACAACACTGTGGGCCTGTCCCAACAGTAACCCAAACCTTAACTAGTGACAGTCAGCATATCTATACTTGGGGTAGATGCTTTCCGTCACACCACTGCTCTCTGCAGTCTTCCATGCTTCCCGGCACTGACCATGGGTACTATGCACCGCTTCCCTTCTTCTGTCCTTCGTCTTCAATACCTCGGCCTCGTTGCTCCTTTTCCTTTATGAGGGTAGCTGAGCCCTCCTGTCTTCGCCACTACCTTCAATGCAGTGGTTGAGCTCTCTCTTCTCGACCGCTCAGGTACTGTTGTCTTCCTTGACTTTTCTGTTCCAACAAGCATGGTTTCTGGCTTTGCTCTACAGCTAAAAACATGCTACGGTGTCGTAGCTTCACCTTATCTCTTCGACTTCTCCAAACTGTCTATCCGCCAAAATGGCAGCTTTTCCTGTAGCTGTGGGATCCTGCTCCAACATGATGCGTCAATGGGGGATCAACACTAGAGTAAGTAGGTCTATCATGAAAAGTAACTATCTCAGAAATCATAGGACCTAACTCAGTCAAATCAGGTGAAGGATCATAGTTAGGAGTAAACTCCCCATCTTCCACTTGAATGGGAGAAGGTGGTTCAGGAATACCTTCTACATGGTCTCCCATCGTGTGTGAATTAATGTGCAAAGTAGTCCACCTGGACTGTCTATCACTCTCTCTCAAAGGAGGATGGAATCTAGAAGGTGGAAGTCCTACTAAACGACGAGAATAGCGAGGCACCGCACCCAAATCCACAATGACTCAAAAAAAATATAAAAGACTCTCTATCTACGCAAACCCTGGGAAAGCTAACATGCACAAAGCATACACCAATAAAATCTAAATCCAAACACAAGCAATCAAGGGTAGGATAAATGAGCTCCCGAATGAAGCAGGTATGCCTTGCTTAGGGGAGGCTTGAGACTCCCATACACAACAAGCAGAGGTACGTAACCAATTATTGTGGCCCTCAACTTCAATGCATAAAGCAACTATGCTGTCCGACCCCAACCTGGTCAAGACACCCACAGAATAACCCCTGTAGAGTACCCCTTCGATATCCTAGGTAAGGCCACTAAAATCACCTCAATATAATCAATGCTCAGGTGGACAGTCGCAGGCGATATTTTGACCATATGGGTAGGGTAGCAAAGCCTGAAACTCTCGAAAGAGCCCCTAGATACGAATACAATCCTAGAAATATCTTCGGTGCTACTCAGTTATGACTAGGGGTCATCCCAATCAATAACCGCTCACACTGCCTTGTGCTTAACTCCCTTTTGAGAGCAGGATCCTGAGAAACACTGGTTATACCAAGGAATTTCACACACTCACCTGGACAGACACATACATGTTGTTGTTTAGTGGTCTTGGAGAATTTACTCACAATGAACTATTCCAAGACCCTAAAACCTAATCTTGTTGGTGAACCCTATCAAATAAAATAGTGTAGTTCATTTTAATTAAGCGTTGATTTTAATTGGATTTTTACTCAAAAGAGGTATATGGCTGTGCAACTAATGGCGTTACGACACAACATGAAGCAAAATGCACACCTCACAATCAATGCAAATGCATTGTGTCCATGAAAAACAGGGTATGCTACTATGTGAAATGCACAATTTGCTTCGAATGATAAATGCAAGCTTTCCTATATGAAATCCTAACTAATACTTCAAAGCAAATCTAATGCAAGTATTATGCAAAATGCAAGATGCAATGCATAATGATAAGCAAATATTTTTGGATTTTTTGAAATAAAAATGAGATACTAAAGCAAAAGAATGGTTCTACAACCCCCAGACTCTGCAAGCACACTCAAGCAAAGTAATAAGGTAAAAGAAATCTGATGCACTAATCCCAAAACAAAAAATTGAAAATGCAATGACAAGAACATTCTTCAAAAAAAGAAATTTTACCCTAAAAAAAATGTCTCTAGTCAGAAATAGACTCTGTATACAAACTCTAGCAGTATCAAAGCAGACTCAGCAATCATCCAAATTCACCCAACAACAATCAATCTTCCTCTAGAAGGCAAAACTAAGGGCATACGTGACTGTTCACAGTAAACCCACGTGTGTACGTGGAAATAGCAGTGAAACCCGCGTATATACATCACTGTGAGTTAAAAACTCGCGTACAAGAAGAAAGGTGAATAAAAATAAAGGCAAATAGACAAGCTAAGACAAACTTCACACCAATCAGACACTACCAGGAAAACATTCCCCCAGACCCGACACAGAAACAAGAGAAAAAAGAGCAATTCAAAGTCATTGAATGTCGATAGAAAACCCCCAAAGGACAACTACTAGGAACTCCCCAGTAGACTCTCGCCAATTCTGTTATGGAGAGAAATTCCTATGCCTTGGGGTACCACAACAGACAACTTGACTCCAGAAATTAATCCTTTCGAATATGCAATAGAAATCAAATATCTAACACTAAAGGATCAGACCTCGTACCTTATTCTGGACGGTTGAAGTAGATCCCCGTTGAGCTTTCCAACTTCAGCTTGAATTGATGAATCACTTCCTCAACAACAAGTAAACAAGACAAGAATACTATATATATTGGTGTTAGATCTATTCTATCATATATAATCAACAATGTATAAGAATTTGAAATCATCCATGGATAAAATATTCATTCAAACATACATTATTGGACAGGAAAAGATATTTCTATTAATATAAAATCAGAGATTACAATGGATACAATCTCTATCGGCGTGTCTGCGAATCAAAGAAACTGAATCCCCCACTTGAGCCTCCACCACCTCAATCCTCCATCTCTCGATAGAAAGCTCACAAGAAAAAGGCAAGCTTGGGACGAACACCAAAGTGCTCCAAGGGACAAAGGGATGCAGACTTAAGCACAAGTTCTGGAAACAATGGACTATAGTTTCTTTGCTCACAATTCTCTTATGCCTTCAATGTATCCAAAGGGTTCCTTATATAGCTTTTCAAAGGGGTAATGAAAGGTCAAATCCAAGCGATCTCAAGGCATATGGAAGGGCAGGAGACAAGTGAGTCAGATCCATGTCAACGAAAACTCCAAAATGATTTGGATTTTGTACACATCTCAATGTACGCGGTTTTAGGGGTTAAACCCGCGTATATACGTGATTAGGGGTTTAAAAGTCGCGTGTATCAATTTTCACATGTTTATAGGGATGGTCTAGGAAACATCAAAGGACAAAAAATGGTCCAAGGGGTCTAAGGAGTCTCCAGAGGGACAGGGAAAGGCCATACAAGTGTGATTCACCTGGAGTGGTAAAATCAGCTATAACACCGGTGCAGGATTTTGGGTCCCAAATGCATGCACTATGACTATGTAACCTGATTGAGTAAAAATTTCCCCACATGTAGGACAAACTACTTTCTCCAGTTATTCATCCTCCTTAGCATGAGATGATCCTTCTAACTGGTCTGCAACTTCTACCAGTGTGTGTAGCCTTCTCTCTACCTATTTCTTACATGCCTCCTTCCAATTCTGCAATTCTTTCCGAAGAAATTGCACTTCTTCTTTCAATAGCCCATTTTCATACAAAAGCCTCTCAATTTGAGGTTCTTCTGCAACAGGCTCCTATGGAGCATTGTTTGTCCTAGGTCTCAAAATGGGAAATTTGATATTCAATTCAATCTTTGCCCATTTTGCTCGCACTGCTTCAACTGCTGTGACTGATCTGGTTCTCCTTCTCCTCTCTGGTCTAGATGCTTGTATTTCTTCTCTTGACCTTCTTATCTTCCTTCGAGGTACAATGGTTTCCAACCTTGTAGTTGATGTAGAAGGGATATTTCATGTTTCAGCATCTGCTCTTTCCTCTGCCATCTCTATTTCTTCTTCAATTAAAGTTCCCCTCCATTCAGGAGAGGATTCGATGGTGAGGACCTCTGTGTTCTCTTCTGTCATCATAGCTCCCACAGCTTCAACTATTGAAGCATCCAATGCTGCTACAGCTTCAGCTTCAACTATCGCAGCATCCAATGTTGCTACAGCTTCAGCTTTTGCTACTGGAGCTCCCAAATTCTCTAACCCCTCCATAGGGTTTGCTACTACTACATCCTCCGCCAATTCTTCCTCTTCTTCTGATCCTGTCTCATCTTCCCCCCCCAACTGAATTGGAGGGATTTCGGTCCTCCTTCTCTTCTTCCAATTGAACATCCAACACAAGTGTAGGTGCCCTTACTTCCTCTCTGATTGGAACCTCAGGAAAAAGTACAGGTCCCTGGGCTACGTGAGGTTGGTCAATAAATTGTTCCCATGTTTGATTTCTCTAAGATAAGGCCCTTAAGATTAAAATTTTAATGAGGCCGTGATGGGTAAGGGAAGGATATGGATGCTTAGCTGATATGACAAATCTCTCCATATGATGTAGGTCTCTGAATAGAAAAAATGGAACATTAAGTAGATTTATGTGGCGTAAATGAGACAGAAATGGAAACTTAGAATAATAGATAGTCTGGTACCTACCTTCGTAGGTGATATAATTTTTGAGGAAGATGCCCACTTGATCCCACGGCCATGGCAGTGACTGTAATTCTATTCCCTGCCCTGATGGACGCAATTGTTTACCTCCCACCAAAAAGTCCTATACTGCGGCGGCATTCGGAGTTCTTCTCCCAAACCAAGCTCTTTCTACCTGCGGGAAGCCGGTAACCTCAGCCACAATCACCTCAGAAAATTCTATCCACAAACCCCTGATCTCCAAGTGGGTTTTTGTAAGATTTAAAGCAAACTGCAGAGCAGTTTCACGATGAAAACCATTGAGACGTTGGAAAAACTCGGTCCAGCCTGGGGCTTCGAAGATAGAGAAAAATTCAGCATTCTTCCGCAATTCCTGCGTGTTCATGCGAGGATACCCATGTTATCCTTCTTTCTAGATTCCAGTATCATCTTAGCAAATTACAGGCCCCAACAATGGAGGTTTTAGCGCAGAACATGCACAAACAGTGGAGGTTAGAGTAGGGAAAATTTGGAAAGTTAAGACAGTCGTAAGCATAGAATCATTAATAAGATTTTTCCCCAAATTAGGACAGGGTGGCAGTCGTGAAATAATCTTGAGTGGCCATTAGATCATGGGAATGGATAGTTAACGAAGTACAGGTGTAACGACGGGTATAAAAAGGTAGGTATGATTAACTCTGTCAAATCTACTTAATGCTTAATCATGTAAATAACCAGAACCGTACCTTAATAATTATGAGATGAACCGTGACTTCTCAAAATAATACAGTGTATCAATGCGGCCTTCAGATTGAAATATTATTACGTGCGTGCCGCCATGATCCTTCTCCCAGAGAACCAAAAATTGTCTTGTCGATCTTGACGGAATCATAATTAAAGTTGTGAGGTGATTCAGAATCAGCAAAATCATGGGTGGCAGAAAGTATGGACAAATTCGGAGGAGTTGTATCCCGAATGTGGACAAATCTAGAGGAGTTGCAGCCACAAGCCATTGGAAAAGTAAACCAAATTAGAGGAATCGCAACCGCTAGAAAGGGTAAAAGTGGGAAAAAATTTAATGGAGTCGCAGCTACGCTCAACAGGAAAATCGTCGATGCTTTACGGTGTTGCAGCTATAAAAAACAAAAAAAGGAAATATCTTACGGTGTTGCAGCTATGACGAAACGGAAAAGTAGGAAAGGTTTTACGGTGTTACAACTGTGATGAAACGGAAAAGTAGGCAAGGTTTTACAGTGTTGCAACTGTGACAGAATGAAAAAATGGGCAAGGGTTTACGGTGTTGCAACTGTGGAACAAAAAAATAGGCAAGGTTTTACGATGGTGCAGCTGCGACAAGGCCAAAAAATAGGCAAATTTTGCAGAGTTGCAGCTATGTCGAACTATTCATCATTCAAATTATTTTCTTCTTCATGGAGCTTTTTCCCAAAAACAGGAAGTTAGAATAGGGGTTCCAATCATCAAGCCCGGTCATGACCATTTCTCCCTAAGTTAGTTCATGCACAGATTCTTCAAAAAAAATGATCAAGCATAAAAGAAAACAAAGAAAAAAGAAATAAAAATAGTAAACATCAGTTTATTTATGTACAAAAATTTTGTGTGGAAATCATAGTGACTTTCTAAATATTGAAAGGGGCAAAGAAAGATTCCTTCCCTTGCGCTAACTGGTATCCTAGATTAGCTGCAACCTGTGAAATAAATGCATCCCTTGAAATTGGTTTGTGGTACAGTCGCATCCTGTGACCATTAGCAAATAATGGTGTATGGTTTTCATCAATGGTGACCAGGCAGACTGTACCATTATCAAACACTTTGTCTATCTGATATGGACCCAACCATCTTGTGCGTATCTTACCTTTAAAGTCCCTTTTGAATCTTGAATCATATAATAACACCCAATCTCCCCCACAAAAGACTTGCTTCTTGATGAACCGTTCGTGCCAATTGGATCTTTGTTGCTGAATTAATGATTTCTAATCCATAGCAGCTATATGTTTTTCCTCAAGTTCATTCAATTGATTCAATCTACTCCTCTGAACTTCAGTTACATCTAAGTTTACCTCCATGGCTATCTTCAAGGTTTTGATTTCAAATTCAATGGGAAAGACAACGCTCTTTCCATACACCAAGTCATAAGGAGAGAAACCTATAGTATTGTGCCACGTAGTGCAATATGCCCACAGTGCTTCCAGAAGTCTGTCAGCCCAATCTCTGCAATGGCTCCTAATTGTTTTGGTGAGGATAGCTTCAATAACTTTATTGGTACTTTCCACCTGGCCATTGGCCTAAGGATGGTATGGTGAAGTTATCATGTGTTGAATATGGTACTTATGTAGCAAAGCTTCAAATTTATGTGACACGAACTGCGGTCCTCCATCTGTGATTACTTCCTTGGGTATTCCAAAATGAGTGAATATTTCTCCATACAGGAAATCTATTACAACCTGGTCATTGGCCTTCTCCAAAGCCACAACTTCTACCCATTTTTTTATGTAATCGGTGCAAACTAAAATGTAAGCTTTCTATTTTGAGTGAGGATTGATAGGCCCAACAAAATCTAAGGCCCATCTGTCAAAGGGTTCCACCACCAACTGTGGTAGAAGAGGCATTTCAACCAATCTGTTAGGTTCTCCCATTCTCTGATAGCTGTCATAAGACTGGACATACTTCTTGGCATCCCAGCAAACTGTCGACCAATAATGACCCATTCTCAGCACCTTATGACCTGTTCTCCTATCTGCAAAATGTCCTCCACATGGCTCATTGTGACAGGCCTTCAAAATATGGAAGACTTCATCCTCCCTTACACATCTCTTGATCTCAAGATCAGAGCCTGTGTAGAAAATATGACCATCTATCCAGCAATATCTGGCACTTTGTTGAATAATATTCCTTTTCTCTCTTTTTGATAAGTGTGCCGGAAGCTTACCTGCAACCAAGTAGTTAGCAACATCTACATACCAAGGGGAATGAGCTAAAACTGCAAACAAGTGTTCATCTGGCAAAAAATCCTCAACTGGAAGGTTGTCATCACTGTTAGTAAAACGAGATAAAAAATCAGCAACAACATTTTCTTTCCCAGGTCTGTAAACAATGGTAATGTCAAATTCCTGGAACAATAACATCCATCTAGTTATTCTAGAATTTGTAACCGGTTTGTTCATTAAATACTTGATGGCTGAGTGGTCAGTGTGTACAAAGGTGGGGTATCGAGTGATGCAGTGTCTGAATTTGTTAATGGAGTAAACAATGGCTAAAAATTCCTTCTTTGTAATAGTATAATTGACTTCATCAGGGGCCAAGTTTGCACTGATGTAATAAATTGCATATGGTGTTTGAGCATCCTGCTATCCCAGCATTGCTCCAATGGCAGTGTCAGAGGCATCTAAGGAAATGTGAAAAGGCAGAGCCCAATTGGGCCCCCTTAAGATAGGATTTGTAGACAGCCTCTTCTTAAGTTTAGTGAACGTTGTCTGGCATGCATCATTCCAAATGAACTGTACATCCTCCATCAATAAGGTAAATAAAGGAGAAGATAGTTTGAAAAAATTCTCTATAAATATTCTATAATAACCAGCATGCCCAAAAAAACTACGTACCTCTTTCTGTGTTCCAGGAGTGGGTATGTTTTCAATTACCCTAATTTTGGATGGATATACCTGGATACCATCAGCAGAGATAAAGTTCCCCATAACTACATCCTCTCTCATCATCATGTGGCAATTCTTAGTGCTCAAAGATAGTTGGATTTTCTCATAGCATGTTAAAACTTTCTCCATGTTTTTCAGTTCCTCTTCAAATTCACTACCATAAGGGGTAAAATTGTCCATGAAAATCTCCATACTATCATTAACCATTTCCGAAAAGATGCCAATCACAGCTCTATGAAAGGTGGATGGTGCATTGCATAAGCCGAAGGGGAATACCCTGTATGCAAAGGTACCCTAGGGACAGGTGAAGGTGGTATTGTCTTGGTCTTCAGGAACAACCTAGATTTGATTGTACCCACTAAACCCATCCAGAAAGGAGAAGAACTTCTTCCCAGACAGGGTATCAAGTACTTGGTCGATGAAAGGTAGAGGAAAGTGGTATTTTTGTGTTTCCTTGTTTAGCTCTCTATAATCCATGCAGAATCTCCATTTACCATTCTTCTTGGGTACTATCACGAGTGGAGAAACCCACTCATTGTCTCAGATTGGGTATATAAACCTTACTTCCAAGAGTCTTTGAATTTACTCCTTCACTATGTCCCTAAGATTGGGGTTCATCCTTCGTTGTGGCCAGCACACAAGCCGAGATTCACTCTTGATATAAATGTGGTGGGTGCACAGATTAGAAGGGGTACCCTTCATGTCTGTGTACTCCCAGGCGAATTCCCCATTATGCTTTTTCGAGAGAGTGATTAGGCATTCCTGTTCATAAGGAGTAAGATTGGGATTGATATTAAGTGTTTTTCCTAGTTCTATCTCGACTGGAACACTTTTCAAATTATTCAGCACTAGAATTATGTGGGTGTCACTGACTAATGCCTCTTATGTGAGATTTTCTTTCTCTGTTTCACCTAGAGTACTATTCAGGATCTGATAAATTTGTTTATTGACAGTGGTGGGTTCACTGATGAAACTGTTAAGGGCATCATCTTCTGTTTCATATTTGAAGGTCAAGGATTTCCCTATTGTTAACAATGGTTGAACGCCCTCCTCCTCCTCTAGCTCTACCCATAACTAAGTTTCAGCTTCTAAAACTAGGCCGAGCTAGAGGATACAAGGTAAGGTTTTTCGTTTTGGTCCCATTTGAGATGGTCATAGACCCTGACCAGAAGCTAATACAAGCGTCAGCTGTGGCCAACTAGGGTCTTCCTAGAATCAGCAGGTGCCCCCCAAGCTACGACTTGGGTTGTAAAACCAAGAATTCCACTGGGTATTCCCACAAATCAACTGAGACAACGAGGTCATCCAAGATTCAGTCGGGTTTGATGGTGGACCTATCTGCCAGTTCTAAAATGGTAGGGGTTGGCATGAGATTGGTAAGCCCAAGTTTTCGTACAGTTTCTATGGTAATGACATTAATAGCTACACCTAAATCTACCAGTACATTTGGTATCTGCGTGTTCCCAATCTGCGCAGTGATAGTGGGGTTCCCAGGATCGTTGTATTTGGCTAGTAGAGTTTTTCCCATTATCAGTTCAAATAGTTTCCCTATCACATGGACAGTGGGAGGATCCTTGGGTTTTCTACCTGGTTTTCTTGTACACAGATCTCGAACATTTATGGCCTAGATAGGTACATCATGAAGGGTGTCCAGCAGTGCAATTTTGACATAGAGGTTTTTCAACTCTCCTAAGAGGTTAAATTGAGGTTGCTCCGCTACCTTATGTAGTGTCAGTATTTCAGGGTATGGTGGTTCTCTAATAAGTTGTGTAGGCTGTGTGTCAATAGAGGTTTCTCTTTGTGTTTCAGCCAATGTCTCGGTAGGATTTTCAGCATCCTCAATAATGGGGATTGTTGCGTTTGATAAGTATTGTTGATTCATCCTTTCTTCAGACGCAAAGGATAGAACATCCTCAATGAACAAAGGCTCCACTACCCTCCCTAATCGTAAGAGGATATCGTTAAAGGAACTGGAGTAATGGAGTAAGCGAGCATGTTGGCAGTCTCAAACTGGTGAACTGCTTTATTGTTTGAGTTGGGGTTAGGTTGAGCAAGAAGCTACGGTCGTATAGGCATATTGGGTGCAGCATTGTTATGGAGTTGCAGTTGTGGCTGCTGGTACTGCTGATATGGCTAAGGGTATTTTTGAGGAGGGTATGGTTGATGAGGAAACTGTTGGTGTGGAAACTATTGAGGAGATTGGCTAAGGGAAACCTGGTTTCCTAGATGGAAGTTACTCCACCTAGGAGACTAAGAATTCTGTTGGTTTGGTGGCTGTGTCTAAGAGTTACAGGAGTTGAAATTATGCATAGGAGGTTGAGAAGGATTCCATTGATGGTTGGAATGAGGTGAAGGGAATTGTGTGTTCATGTGATGCATATTATTCGAAAATGGAAATGAGTCTGGATTCATACCTTGGTTTTGAGGTTTCCAAGGCTTTTTTTGGGCAATGAGGTAGGCTGGTTCCACGTCTAGAGTTGATTCCTGAAGAACTGCCTTCACTTGAGGTAGTGAGGGGAACTCCTTTGTATCGTGGTTCAGTTCAAAGAGCTGAAACACTTCTAATTTGTCGAGTGGGAACTCCTTCAGGGGATGTTTCTTCCTACATTTGGGGTAGAATACACTGAGTGTTAGATCCTCTACTGCTTGTTTCTTCTTTTCCCTCGGGACATCTATTTCTGACGAGACGGAGCTCATCATTTATGTTTTGAAGTTCTCGAGAAGGTTTCCTATTTTCTCTCGGGTAGCTCCTCCATTGGATGACTTATGTGTTCTATCAAAGACATCTCATTCTAATTTATCCCATTTGTTGTTCCTGGAAGATCCTCTGGAATACGTTTTGTATAATTCGACAATCTTTTCAAAGGATTCCTTTGAGATATCCCCCTTTCCAAGTAGGTTCAACATACCTAGGCATTCTTCCCTAATCCCACGAAGTAGGATATATTGAGCACATCTAACCCCATATTAGTTTATTCAGCCCTCTGCACATTGTACAAGAGCCTCTCAACAAAATATTCCAAGCTTTCTTCGTCCCTTTGTACCATCTTGAACAACTCTTCTCTTTTATATTTGGTGTTGCAGTACTCTTGGTATTTCTCTAGGAACACCTATTTCATTTTGTCCCAAGTGGTGAAATTTCCACCACCCAGACTCATGAACCAACGTAGCACATTATCCTTCAAAGTAGCATGGAAAAGTTTTAACTTCTGCTCGCTGGAAGTGTAGTCATAACTGCGACAGAGGATGTCAAACTCGAAGAGGAATTCATTCGGATCCTCTGTGGCTTTTCCATGAAAATGGGGTAATACTGATGGTGATATGTTTTTCATGGGGGATAGTCCTTCTAGCTATTGAATGGGGAACTGGAGTGTGGAAACTATTCCCTCATGTAGGGGATCATCATCGTTGTGATGATTTCCCCCCATCACCTCTTCATGATCTTCCGGCTCGCGTCTGTTATTCATATTTTCTTCTTATCTCTCCTGCCTTGGTTCCTTCTAATTTTTCATCTTCTTATGAAACCATGTCCACTCCTCCTTTTTCACCTCCTTCCCATTAATGTGATAGACCATGTCTCAATCACCCGCTCCCACAGCACTAACTCTGTCTTCCTCCACAGGGACACTTAAGGGTGTCACAGCTCCTCTTGTGTTCTCCACTATGGAAACTGACGCTTCCACTCTAGGGGTAATTGGACTTATTCTGACGGAGGACCCCTGATGGCGATCTCCAGTAGAGTAATTGCTTCTGGAAACCAGATCGTCAATGAATTTTCTTCTTCCCAATGTTGGGTTTCTACCACGACCTCGACCACCTACAATGTAAGTATTCTGAGGAGTTCTAGGGGTTGTAGGATTGTCACACTGTACTCTTCTCGTATTCATGCAACCCAAAACATGCAAACTTAAAAACTGAAGAAAAATGAATGGATGCAACTAATATGGTGTCTAATCATTACCTTCCCCGGCAATGGCGCCAAAATGTTGGGCACTATATATGCAAGTTAATTAAAGCCAACATAAATAATGTTCAATATAAATTTTCAACCCACGAAAGTATTTTTATTGCAAAGATAATTTACACTGTCTGTGCTTAAACACTAAGTAGCTGATGTTGTTGAATGAACTATCCTACCTATATGTTCAGCCTAAATCTTCCCATGATTAATCTAATCTAAATTACCTTCCTAAGAATGTAGAATTGTAATTACCTTCCTACAACTTCAATCTAGAAATGAAAGATTCAGGAAATAAACATCTAGACTTACTTTTGCAAAAATTTAAATCCTAATTTACCAGGCTGTAGGGAAATCCATCATAACTATCTTAATTCAACCTTAATCTAAGAATCAGAAATGTAGAAATTAAACTTCAACAATTATAATTGTAAATGGACTGAATTAGCAAAACTCAAGAAAGAAAACAATTGAAAGAAACTAGGGATGAGCTTGGCTATTACAACTATCACACAATTGCATAAAAAAAATTATCCTACACAGTCGACTGTCACACCACTCTGCTGCAGCTTACAGGAAATGCAATTACTGGTCATTCAAGGAAACACACAATGAATCATTACAATTGCAGCTATTATAAAATAATGCATCTACTGTAACATCCACGCCACACGACAGAAAATATAAACACCTTATTAACTCAGCAATCTCTATGGGAAGGCGGGCCCATCCTTCGAACAAATACGCTGAAGACTAACACAAGTTAAAACACAGAGATCTGAAGAATCCTACTCCTTGTATTAGATGATAGAATGAAAGTACAATCTCTATCACAGCTTATACAATACGATCAATTATTTTCCAACCCTCGGCTCCGAATAATCCCTAATATTTATACATCAATATTCATAACTTCCACCCACTAATATCGGGCAGCCATGAAGATCTACGATATTCAGATTGCCCTATTACAATGCATTGTTACAGTTGTGGACAAAACAGAAGCAAAGAATATAGGAAGTCTATTGCTCGAGCCGATGATGAAGTAACAGAACCCATTTAAGAGATACTCCGTCAGTTGCAGCTACCCTTGAATAATGGAATGATGTTGAGGCTAAGTCTGTTGCAGCCTTGCCTATTGCAGCTTGCATGGAATGAGGATCTTTGACTGCATTTCACATGTAGAGATGGAGTTCGTGGGTATAGTTGGAAATGGATGTTCATCTCTTCTAGAAACCACTCGGCCTAATACACCTATATTCTTCACATCTTGAACTATCTTCATAAAATATCAATTTGTTAGCATAATCCAAGAGGCAAAGCCCTGTTTATAACAATCATAAGTATTAATAAGATAAAACAATAAGAAATCATACCTGTAAGGATTGAGGGCTCAAATGAAGGAAGAACGTCTTTTTGGTGCATAAAATGGAGTAAGATAAGGCAAAATGGGTATAATGAGTGAGGTCAAAAAGGGGTCATTTCTGGGCCCAACATATATCTACTAAAACCAATATCTATTATATCTAGTTGTTATATATGTTGCAGAGCATATTGCATTGTCATTTAAATGAAACTTGATATAATCAATTGATGTTCTAAATTTTTTCATCATAAAGTAATGGATATCTCATCCCAAGAGAGGATATATATTCCTAGTTTCCTAGTGCCTTCGATATTGTTGATTCTATATAGCGCTAATACTTCCTCAACAACATACTTCACTAAGTTTAATGTTAATTCTAGGGAGTTGGATTTAGATTTGCTGCTACTAGTGGGATTATGTAATAAACGTTAGGATGAGATATCCACTTATGCACACTTTGAGTTTGTTGTTTTTTCCTCACATGTTGATAATGGATCTATTGCTTCTTCATTGGAGAAAACATGCATGTACCACTCACATATCTCTTCCATCGAAGGGCCATTCCTTTTGTGAAACCGATAATATATTTCTAGAAACCTCATGCTAAATCTCTATGAATTTCATCCAATTCATGATATAATACCTATAATTGATAATTCACATGAGCAGCTTCGAAATTTTTATTGGATTGTTCCAAGCATGAATTGATTTTCCAGGTAATACTTTATACTAGTCTTGAATTTTTCCCTTGACATTGCGAGAAATTATAACACATTCATTGTAGGCTCTGCTGCAACAATCAAATATATTCTACCAAGAATGATGATGAAGTATGAGATGAAATTTTAGAGCTACAAAATGACTGTTGTGTACAATTAGATGGCTGGAAATGGCATTCATGATAAAATCTGAACTGAATGTCTTGTTGTTCCATACATCTTCCAAAACCTAAACATATCTTCCACCTAAAAATCACATGCAAATCCACAAAAATCTGAAGGTGTATATGGTTGGAAAATCTCATCAATTTTATCATCATTGCGATGCTCTGAAATATGAAAATTTTCTGAATCATACATTGGCTAACATGGCTGTAAATCACCATCGGAAATTTCTGTGCATTCACTTAGTAAGCATGGTTGTCCAAAAGGCACAAAATCAACATTTTACTCCCTAGAATCATCCCCATCAATCTCATATATGGGATACCCAAACAATTTCTAACAATCCATCCCCAAACTATGCCTATCAATTTGAAAATTTTCATTACTAACTTCAAATACTTGGCTGCCTTCAACCTTCATTCTCTTCACATGCATAAGCATTATAAATCATCTTTATTTCAACCGAGAGAGAGCTTGAAGGGTTCTTAGTATGGATAATCATCAAAGCAATGACTATTTGTGCAACTCTCCGACGTGCTTACTATCTTAGCAACAAAATTTCCGTGGCTAGTATAGCAAGCCCATCGGTGAGTTGCAAAAATGGGAGTTGCTACAATGACAACACCTCGTCGCTACAACAACATTGCATTGTTGGTACAAACATATTTTAAACATGTGCCTCCGTCGCTATAGCGAATGCACCTCATCGCTACATCGACAACACCTCGACGCTATAGAGACAACCAAGTGTTGCTATAGCGACGCTGGAAATTTTGCTATAGCAACACGGTTTGATTTTTTAAACAACCCATGTTTCATTTCTTTTGTGTTGCTATAGAGACGGACTGTGGAAATTGTTTCTACAACGACGAAATTGTTGCCACGATAGGGGGTCGTGTTCGTCGTTATAGCAACGCACAAGTGTTGCAATAACAACGATTTTCTATGGGAAAAATGTGCATATGTACTAGTATATACCATTATAGAGGACTCTGTAAGTTAGGTTCCCAAATTATTAAAGGGTGCCAGCTGAATGGAAGAGTGGTTGCCTTACAAGCAGGAGGTTGGTGGTTTGATTCCTCCATGTCCTAATGATATTATAATATCGGTTATAAACAACTAAATTAGTAACCAAAAAATCAGAGATAAGTGATCAAACAATGAGAGATGTGAAACGAGGAATTATAAAGGATGCAACACGTGGTGCGAATGATGAAGCCAAACATGGCGTTGATATGGTATCAAAATAAGACGCAAATCTAGGCATTAAAAAGGATGAAACACGTGGCACTAATGATGAAGCCAAACATGGCGTTGATATGGTAGAAAAATAAGAAGTTATGTTGGATGTAAAACATGTCACTACATAGGAAGCAAAATATGGTGCAACACTTGAAGAAATATTTGGCGTCATTTTGGTAGCAAAACATGAAGCAAAAATTGGTGCAAATTTGGAAGCAAAAATTGACACATATTTGGAAGTAAAACATGGTGCAAAATGGGATGCTAAAGTGGTAGCAAAAATGGATGCAATATTGCATGCTAATTTGGATGCCAAAATGGTGCTATTAAGGATGAAAATATGGCACTAACAAGGATGCCATTTAAGAAGAAAAGGCGGACACTTTCTAGGAAGAAAAATAGGACGTTATTTAGGAAGCAAACCTCGACGTTGTTCAAGAAGCAAAGTCGGATGCTATTCTGGAAGCAAAAAAATAGACACTATTTTGGACGTCATAAAGGATGTTATTTAGGAAGCAAAAAAATACGGTTTTTGAGATGCTTTAAATTTTGTCCATGACTCATCCCATTTAGCGTCTAGTTTGACCACTCAATGTAAAAGAAATTACACTAAAAAGTGACGCTAAATGGGACGCTAATTCTAGGATTTGTTGTAGTGCCATGGAGACACACTTGGTATTATATATTTCTTGTCCATTAATTCTTATAGCTCCTTATTTAACTCTACCAATTCTGGTGTGCTCATTCTATAAGGAGCTTTGGAAACTGGAACTGCCCCTGGAACAATATCGATTGTAAAATCAATGTCTCGTTTTGGTGGCAGTCTCGACACTTCATTTGGAAACACATCTCTGAAATTTTGCAAAAATGGATAATATTCTATCTTTGAACCTTTGTCCTCTAGAGAATATGGTATATGAGCTACATATAATTGACAACCTTTCCTGTAAAACTTTCTTAACTGTAAGGCTGAAATATTTCTTACTAAAACTTGCTTTGGAATTCCTCTTACCAATCTTCACCTTCCTTCTTCATTAATGAATTCAAGAACTTTTTCATAAAAGTCTACCTTGGCTCTATGTTTTTCCAACCAATCCATACCAATAAGAGAATCATAAGATCCTAATGGTAATACATTTAAATTTACTTTCATGAGGAGTCCAGTCAACTCTATGGGGCATGCCATCACTACTTCACTCACCTTTATTTTTGTTCCGGTGGCTAATTGAACTAACCACAACTTATTATGCTTCATTTTTCTAAGAGAGCAACTTTCAACCACTTTTGTAGAAACGTAACTATGAGTAGATCCTAGATCAATTAAAATAGAAATAAATTGCTTATCACTATTACCTTCAACTTCCACTACTATTGATTGATGGTCTACTTGATGGTTATCTAATGTTGCATAAATTCTGGGAATTTCTCTTGCCATATCCTCTACTGTAACTGCTTCTTCCAAGTTATGCAATCCTCGAGGGTTATCTTTTCGATGTGGATAGTATTTAAGCATGTATTTCTAACCACACACCCAACACTAAAGTGGTCCTTTTGGCCCTTTTTTTCCGCCACTACTTGCTTCATTCCATTTCGTGCATGTTGTCCTTGTTGGAACTTTCTTAGCTAATTATTGAATGGAGGCTTGAATCCACTTCTCCTTTGGTCAAACATTCCTTTTGGATCTCCTTTCCATGATATATGAACTTCTGATTTTCCTTTGATAAGCTCATAGCAATGCATTGCCATTTTAATGGATTCATCAAGAGTTTGTGGGTCAACAAACTCAATCTTATCTCTAAAATTTTGAGGCAGACTTCCAAGGAATATTTGAATTTGTATTCTTTCACCTTTGATATAATCCACATACCTCAACAATTCCAAAAATTTATGTACATGCTCTTCCATAGAATTTTTTCCCAATTTTAGTTCATTAAACTCCTTCCTCCTATTATCATAATTCCTAATAGATACGCATTTTTCCATGAAGTGCTTTTTAAATTGCTCACAGTTGATCCTTCTTTCCTTGGGTCCTTTTACTTGCATGAGGTGCTGCCACCAAATTGAAGCTCAACCATTTAGATTGTAAATAGAAATTATGGCCTTTTCATTTCCCAAGTAGTCATGAATTTTAAAATATTTCTTCATCCCAAGAAGCATGCCTCTTAACCTACAGTTACTTTATCCATCAAATGTGGGAGTCCTTGCCTTTCTAAATTCTCCTTGTGGAATATTTTTAAAACTCCTTCTTCTTTCAAATCTGTTGGAAGTATGCTTTGGGATACTTCAAGAACCTCTAAGTGTTGTCAGGAAGATTGCACCTTCTGCGGATAGAAGTTGTTTCTCTGGTACGAATGGTTCAGATCCAGAACAAATGAGTGAACGACAAAGGATGAATACCTTCCCTGAATGTCGTAGACACCTAGAATATTTCTTCAATTGTGAACTTGTGTACCTAAAAATAGATCAAACATGAAAACACATCAAAGATACCAGAAAATCATCTACTTATCCATGTTAGTGACTAAGGAATCTAACAACATGTACATGTGAAATCAAAACAATAGTAATGTGGGACGAAAATCAGCTTTGCATTAAGAATGTATGGAGAAGCTTACAATTGTTGCCTTAGTGTTGAAAAGCCCCTCCACGAGACAAACACTTCATCCCCATAAGCTCCAACTCTTATCTCTATGCTCTCCAATGACTTCAACTAAGTGGTCAATCCAACAGCATAACAATACCTCTATAGTTCTCCCCCTCAACTTTGGATATGAGCTTGTATTTATAAGGCTCAATGGATAGGGATAGTTGAGACAATTATGGGTGAGGTGGCTCCAAGATCCTACCATGGGGGATCTCCAGCTCAAACTAACCCATAATGATAGGGATAATGGAGGACATGAGGCTCAAGTTCTAGAAGCCTCGAGAAACTTTTCTTTTTCCCATTTTACCCAGGGTGCCGCTTTTCTTCCCTTATTACAGAGTGGTTTAGATGAGAACCACTTTAATACCAAAGACCATAGGCGATGGCACCGCTTCTCTAAAATAGCATACATGCGGTGTTGATCAAGGTATTGCTCATCAACCACAGGGAAAGCGCGGTGCTAGGTTTTTTCAAGTAGAATTGACAAACAGAGCAATTTTCCACTCTAAGTGTTGGGATTCATTAGAGGAAATTTGGGGTCTAAAATGGGCCTTACAAGAAAACGTGCCAACAATAAATTTTGTGAGTTGGAATTCAAGAACCAATAGCATTTCAATAAAATGAGTCAACCATAATGGTTGAATTGACATATTTGTCATAAAAGAAAACTACTTTTTTTGTTCGTATTTTCGACATATCTCCCTATGTTTTTACTGAAATTTCAAGCGGGATAGCTCGTTGGATGCAGAATTTAATTCTACATCCAACGAGTACCCACACTACATACTTTTGACGGACTTCGCTACCCCAAAAATAAGAAATACCTAAAAAACATGATGATGATGTCATCATCACATTTTTTCAGGTATTTCTTGTTTTTGGTGTATCGGGGTCCATCAAAAGTATGCAGTGTGGGTACTCCTTGGATGCATAATTAAATTCCACATCCAACGATCTCTCCCACTCAGAATTTCAATAAAACAACAGGGATATATGTCAAAAATACGAACACAAAAAGTAGTTTTTTTCATTCTTCCTCCAAAATTAATAACTATTATTTTATTATTTTAACTATTATTTTATTGTTTTCCTTAAGAGGCCCATTTTAGACCTCAAATTTCCTCTAATGAAGGACAAACATGGAATTTAAGGGTCTTATCACATGATGGTAATAGGATTTAGGTATAACACTGAGATCATGTGACTTTCTAGAATAAGATCTTAACAAAAATACCTTGCATTCCCGTCTCGAGGATTCATTTCTTGGACTCAATGTCCTCTTCGTAGATTGACCTCTAGAGAGGCTCTCTCCAGTTTCTCCTTCTTCTCCCATATTGATTGGATTGGACCCAAGTTTTATCCTTTGTTGCATATCAGTGAGGCTTTGAAGGATGGAAGAATTAAAACGGTTCTTCTCTTCTTGAACCTTGATCAACCTCTCGTTGAAGCTTCTCATTGTTTCAACCAAATTTTGAGGCGTGAATTGCTCTCTTCTCCCATTTGATTCAGTCTCAACATTTTCCTCTTGCAAATTTTATTCTAAGACATCCTCATCATGTTCATAGGGGTCATCAGCATCATTCATGGTTAGAATTTTCTTTGGAGACTCTTTCCCTCTGCCACAACCGTCCAATCTTAGTAACCACAACCGCTATGCATCATCGAGATATATATTAGACATATTATGAATTCATATAATGAAACATAAATCATTATGATTTAATAGAATTAGTCTCGTGGAATAATTCACAAGGTTCTTAGGTCCTCTTATTCTTTGTACCATTAATGCATTTCTGGAAACTACCTTTATTGACAATTTGTTTTGTCAAAACAAGGTTATAGGCATGTTTTTGTTATGATCTCTAAAACGTTGGAATTCCTCATTAAAATTCTAATTGGGAAGAATTGTTCTCTTCTGGATAAGATCTCCAACCAACACCTATTTTCATGCTCCATTCTGGTCTTAGATATGGAATTTACACTCTTCCAAAAATATTGATTTTTCCCAATTCTGCACTATTTTTATAGGTGCAATTTAGCTTTAGAGGCCAAATTCAATGACTTGTAGAAGAAAATATAGAAAGAATTAGAAAAAAATTTACATCAAGAAAGGTTAGTACATATAATAAGGATCACTCATAAACTTTCATTTCTCTAATCCGATGCACTAGTAAGCCTCTATAAAATTCTTGGTTTTCATACTTTTGACGTTTTCAAATTTTCACAAACTTGGAATTTTTGTGCAAAAATGTTTATCTCCCAAACTAAGCATTTTCGAGAAAAATTCATCTAATGGAAGTTTCCTTTTTTAAAGAGTAGATAAAATTTTTAGTTCAAAATGTTTTTTGGTTTCGACATCTAGGGTCACTTTTACCTCCTACAAGCTTTTCAAAATCCCAAAAAGTGCTTCAGAATAATGCATTTTGGCCTTTTTCGCACTGAGGATTCACACCCTTTGGAATTTGGCTCCAATATTCCAAGTTTAAGTGCGCTCCTGGTCCATGACTGCACCATAAAAATTTCGGCCCAAATTAAGCTCCCATTGGGTCTCTGGACACTGATCTTTGAAAGACAGTATTTCAATTTTTTTGTCAAATCAAAGCAGGATGGGCTCCAACTTCTCGTTATCACTTATATGAAATTCATTAATGGCATCCAAAATCCATAGGTCTCATAAAATTCCATGCCAAACTACTCCTGTTTTGGCAAAAAAAAATCAAAATCACTCTGTAGATCTTTATGATCTGTCGATCCTGGATTTTCTGATCTTGGCGTGCTAACCCTAACTCTGTCGATTTTAACATCGAAAATCGGAAGTCGGTGTTATCTAATCATAAATATAAACAACCCTTCTATCCTTCCTATCTCGATGTCGAAAGTCGAAAGTTGGCACTGATTGGAAACAACTTTCCAATGATCCCTTCAACCAATGACCTTCATGGACCTTTACACCGTCGCACTGTGGAATTGACTCCACTGACCCCATGGACCACTCTTCTCGACTGTACCCCACGTATGAACACCATTGCGCCCATGAAATTTCACTAACTACTTATGTGGATATTTACACTGTCATTCCTGCATACTTCGCTCCATGGACCTTTTCATCGCCGCACCCACAAACCTTTCCCCATGGTACTACTTCAAACTTCTCTCGTTGTGGACCTCCATAGTCTTATTTTCCATCTCTCCCATGGACCTTTCTTTGTGGCTCTTCACGATATTTTCTTCATGATATCCCTATAGAACTCTCTATGCAACGCTTACAAGTTCTATACTTTGGCCACCCGCACATCCTTCTGGCATGGTAATTTTACATCATACCCCTTTTTCCCACAGGTGATGGGTGGGGTCAACCTCATATTTCTCCCCAAAAAAAATGTTTCCATTTCAAAGGTGGTAACGAATCACTAAGAAAGTGATTCTGGAAAGTTATTGTTGGAGTCGTTTCCGGTTAAAATCGAACACGTGGATAGACGATTTCTTCCCAATAGTAGTAAATCTACCATTATCCTCTGTGCAATTTAAGGTTTTGTTGTGAATCATATCCATGGATCACTATTTTCATTTTTTCTGGCTAATAGACCTGTAGAATCAAAATTCCCAAAATCCCTTAATTCAATATATTATTCATGTTGGTGGACTCACGAGTTAAATTCCTGGGCTCTATTAAAACATCATATGTAACTTAAAACAATGATTTTTAGCAAAATTGCTATCAATACTTCTTGTGAAACTCAAATATTCTGCTTGTGAATGTGGATTTAAACCTAAAAAGCCCCAATGTTTCAACCATTGGATTTTATACCACTTTGTCACGTCCCCTCCTGTTAATCCAACCCACAAAGGGAACATGAACAATGTATGGGGTACTAAACTTCACCCCTAAGGTCATATGCGGAAATCAATTAAATAGTATATGTTTGTGCAAATGCATGATAAACATACACAACGGAATTAAACTCTATTAATGTACACACAACATTTATACATCAACATATTCCTCACAGGAATAACAATAAAATCACACACAAAGATAAACTCATTCTCATGCTATGCACATGCATCCAAATGAATAATTCAAACTAGACCATCTTATGCAATTCAACATAAATAAATAATCATCCATAATATGGAAATTCTTATTAAACATAAACAATAGTAAACACTTATCTTTAGTTGAAATTTCTCGAGCAACTAGCTATGGAAGAGCAACATTCCACCCAACCATAGGTCTCTGTCTAGCCTATAGTATTTCAGCCGAGAGACCACCCTCAAGCTAGGCTATGTATCCATTAAGGAGGAACTACTTAGGCTCACTCACAACTATAGGCACAATCACTCATGCTAAGCCAACACACTACTAGTTTTTTCAAGCATGCAAGGAGACAAGGAAGGAGAATGCTAAGCCAATGATCTCAACCATAGAGCTATAGGCATCTCAAATGATCTCATCCAACCTTGACACCCATAATACCTACCACACCCAACACAAGGAAGGTCCCCTTCTCTTCTATGCAGTCCCTCGGGCACTCGTTCCCTTTAGTGCTCTTCATGAAAAGAACCTAGTGATGTTGTTGATGATCCTTCATATTAGAGTCGTACATATTCATAGTTCTAGTGAGTCTCTTTTATTTTGACTCAAGTTTTAAAGAGTCATGATTTGGATACATTTGCAGAATTATTTTCCATCCAAACTTGGATAAAACAATGAATGAAGAATGTCATTCCTTAATGGAAAATGATACTTAGAATATTGTACCTCTTCCAAAAGGAAGAAAAAATCTCATATGTAAATGTGTAGATACAACTAAGTATTCATTAGATGGAGCAGGGAAAATTTTAAGGATCCATACTTATTTAAAAGTGTATAAACCTTGGCGAATTTCACCAATTCTTAAAAATCAACAATAAAATATTTGGCAATATTTTTCTACAAATATTTCAATTTTTAAGGATTTTATATAGTTTATATAATAATCTGGCAATTTTTAGAGTGAAAATATTTTACCCTTTCAAAATTGGGGGAAATAGGGCTTCAAAAAACCAAATTGGTGAATCTTTTTTTTTAACAAAACATGGAGAAATAACCAATGGACTAAATTTCACCCCTAAACTTTTCCTTGAGATTGAGATGCTAAAAGACACAAGACTTAATTAGTTCCCAAAAAAAATTCTCAAGTTGAAGAGATTTATTATAATGAAACCTTTGATCTCATAGCCAAAATGAATCCCAATTGATTTGGTTATATCCCTGCTTGTTTCATATACATGGGAGATCCATCAAGTGGATGTCGAATATTCCTTTTTGAATAGGGATTTCCAAGAAGAAATTTACATGGAACAACCCCCTAGTTATGTTTAGAATGACTCCATCCTTGATTGTTTCCTTAAGAAATATATCTATGGTTTTAAGCAATCTCCTAGTTGGTATTGGTATGCTAAAATCAATAACTTTATTCTTAACACTCTTTTTTTTCTAAATGTCATTTTGACCCAAATGTCTATATGAAGAAAGTAGGTAACCATCTCATAATACTTGTTCTTTATGTTGATGACCTTATTCTCACTATTAGTGAACCAAAATGTTTAACCCATGTGAAATATAGCCTTCAAAATAACTTTGGAAGGATAGAATTAGGATACTTACAATATTTTCTTTCCCTCCTTGTCTTGCAAATGAAGGAATGGATTTACCTTTCTAAATGTAAGTATGCATGTGATCTTCATCAATTTCACATGGAAGATTGTAAACCAACCTCATCTCCCTTCTAGTTAGAGTCAAAGTTACAACCATTAATACCACTACCAAAGTAGATGCCAATTTGTACTATCAATTAGTTGGTAGGTATTTTGTACTTGACTCATCCCTCTCTTGATATTTCCTTTTTCATTGGTCTTGTTACTTGGTATATGCAAATTCCCCATGAAATTTATCGAAAAGGAACAAAAAACTACTTTGGTATATCTAGGGTATATTTTGGTTCGAGATACAATATAGTTCAAGAGGTGTAATGTCCTCATCCGATTAGGAAACAAAACACCCGCTAACCTACTTAATCCCCATAGGTTCGAGTGGGTACTGCATAAGAAGGGATTGACTGAGGACATTTGGTACTTAGAAAAACTCGAGACAAACATTCAGTACTAAAGTCAGTAGTAGGCTAAAAGAAGCCTTTTCTCTTTCGTCTTAAAAGTCAACATCAAATTAGAACCGCATGCATGCCCCGCCATCAATTTAGTAGTTTATGTTTTGGAAATTAAAATCGATTCCGATGGTATTTTGTGCTAGCCCGGCACATTATAATTTGGACATCATGTATATATGAAATTTAATTAAAATACCCACAACCATCTATGTCAATGCAACATTAAAGAGATGGGGGTGTGATTTCCAAAGGATAAAGTGGGGGGTATTTAAACCCTTGAGCCAGTGGGGAAAATCCAAATGTCAAAGGGAAAACCCAACAAACTGTCAACTACCCATTTTGTATTTTATCCCCAATCATTTATTTCTTCCAGAAATTGGTTGAGTTAGTTAATGCATGGGGATGGGAAGAGTATGGCAGTCAAATTCGAATTTGAGAAGCCATCAGATTTTGGAAAACGTGTCTTTGACTATGGGCCAAGTAAATGCCAAAAAATGCTTCTCATTCCCTCATGCATTCATGTCCTCCATTCCTCACGATAGTGGAATCTTGCAGAGCTCTCTCATTCACGTTTTTTGTCTGTGTTTTCCCTTTGGTAATGCTCAGGGGTTGGGCTCTCTCCTAGACTTTTTGTTGTTGTTTCCACATTCACAAGGTTGGGGAATTTCATTTTTTGGTATTGCACAGCCAATGGGAGAATAGATCCATGAATTGACGGACTGAAGAGGTCATTTTTACCCACGTGAATCTCATAGAACGTTTATGAAATGGATTGTTCACCTGGTTCGTTTTTCCACATTCACCATTATTGAATTTTGGTTCCAGGACGTTTTGTCCATGCCCAGAACTTGTATTTTTCCGAGGATGCATATTTTGTGTTGGTCTAAACTGGTCTAGAATGGAATTGGATCTGAATTAGCTTGATTAACCTAGTGTACAAGGGAACCTCACATATTAATCAAGAGGGGTTGGTTTTCTTCTTTGCACACTCTGAAGAGCATTAGAAGGGAAGGCATAGCCCGAGGTACTGTGTAGCAGAGAAGGGGATGCGTCCTTGTGTTGGGTGTGTAGGTATTTTAGAGGCCAATCCAGATATGGTGTAGGTGTCCCTAGCTCTGTGGTTGAGCTCACTAGCTTAGCATTTCAACCTGATAAACCCAAATGTAGTTTTGGCTTGGCTGAATTTTGATGTGTCTTTGGCTATGTGTGAGCCTGTTGTTGTTCCCTTGTTCCTTGTGGGAATCATCCCCAGATCGGGGGTCACAGTGGTGCTAAGAGATTGATGAGTACACTGTCCTATGGTTGGGTGGAGCATTGCAGCGACATAGCTGGTTGTAGGACAAGCTCCTTCTCAAGATAAGTATTTCTTGTGTATTTACCTCTGCAGCTGTATTTGTTTTAATGAATTATGATGAACATGATTAATGTGTTGAATGAAATGTATTTTCTTCCATTGTAGATTGCATTATGCATATGTAAATGGTTTCTGTTCAATGCATTTTTATTGTTTATGCTCATGGGGCTTAGATCCCCGACTAAATGATAGTAGCAGTGTCGTGGTCGCATCCTCTCGAACGGGAGGGGATGTGACATCTGGTGTGACAATTGGAGTGTTATCAATCTCACAAAATACCTAGTTCAACATCAATGCAACAAACATATCTACAAATGCACTTCATCAAATATAGCAATGCATGATTTCACTAAGACTTTTGTCTTAGAATGTGATGCCTTGGGAAGAGGTCTTGGAGTAGTACTTATGCAAGAAGGATTCCCTTTAACCTTCACTAGTAAGCAGTTATGTGATCGAAATATGCAAAAATATATATATGAAAAAGAGATGACGGTTATCATACACGTTGTCGAGACCTCGAACCCTTATTTAATAGGGAGGCAATTCCATATCAATATCGAACACAATAGTTTAAAATATTTCATTGAACAAATGTTTTCATATTTGGAGAAACATAAGTGAGTTACTAAAAATCCAAGGTATTATTATGATATTATATAAGATGGACGAATAAAATTTGGTGATTGATGCATTGTCTAGGAAATTTGAAAAAGAGGGCTCTATATTTTCATTGTCCTTATCGGTTCTAGCTTGGTTTGAGGAAGCATATTAAGAGTGAATGGAAAATGACTCCATAGTGCAAGTAATCCAATGGATCAAGGAATATTTGAACCCTCCTATAATGTATATATGGAATCAAGATACATTGTGCTATAAAAAGCATTTTTTTCTTGCACTGAATTCAACCTTGAAAAAAATAATCTTAGAGGAGTTGCATTCATCACCCTCATTAGGTCGCTCGATGTATTGTACCTAGGCGAGTGTTATCACATGAATTTTGTACACATGTGACATTTAAGATATTATTAAAGAAAAACACCATCAACATACAAGATGCCGCTCACAAGGCTTATTCATAAGCAAAATCAAAATGAGAAACAAAGCAAGGAATAAAAAAAGCCAAAATTTGGTTGATACGTGTGACTTTTTCTCATAAAACTCACACCCGTGTGACATTCGTTCATAAAACTTACACCCATGCAACTTTTGTTCATAAAATTCACACCCATGCAACTTTTGTTTAGAAAAACTACACCCACACAAATTTTGTTCACAAAACCTACATCCATGTGAATATTTCTCATAAAACCTGCACCCATGTGACTTTTTTTTCAGCAAACCTACAAATGTGCTACTTTTTTTTAGAAAAACTACACGACCCATGTGGAAAATCCTTCAAAACCCACATTTTCATACAAAAAAGTGAACCATAAATTATTCAGGGCATTCACAAATTTACAACCACATTTTGTCTCCAAAGAATTCAAATTGGATTCCTTCATATGCATGGGCATTCAGTAGCCCCATACTTGTACCTTGAATTCACTTCATGAGAGAGAGAATTCACATGAAAAACTATTCATTTGTGGACATCCATTTGGCCTATAAAAGAAATCCATAAGCATGCATTTCATAAGGAGAAATAAAGAGAAAAGGTATGTTGCAAGAATAAACTTGAGAGAAACATCTTTCAACCTCATTTTTACTATCATTGGCATCCCAAAGCTTAATTAGCTTCTTCCTCAAGAATAAATACTTTTCTTTCATCATCCCAAGTTAGTTAGAAAGAAATTAGAGAGATATCAAAGGACCCTCCCAAAGGGAGTGTTGGCTATTGTTTGCAAGAAACATTCTCCTAGGTGACACCATTGTATTTAAGCTTTTCCATTGGACATAAACATTTAAATCCCATCTCTTTATTGTGTTTTTTACTCATTTATGCAATTTTTATCTTCTAAGTTATCATTACATGTGTTTGTATTCATTTAAATACATCCAGCATTGTTTATTGGACATACTAACCAACAACTCACACTTTATCTACTTACAACCTACAAGGGAAGGAAGAATTGCCCACTCTTGGGCCCTTTTTCACAGAATAATGTTATCAAATCAACTTTTAGTTTTCTTTCAATTCTTCAAATATTTAGGTTTTCTATTTTTATTAACCAAATTAGGGCTCTTGAGGGGCCATTACTCTGTTTTTTATCCTTAAACAATGAATTTTGTAGGCTAAAGCCCCGGTTTTTTACTTTTCCTCAATCGTACAAATCTCATCATTTGTTATACAATAAAACAAGTATATTTTTCTTCGACAGTCAAGATGGGATGAAACTCCTTTGTGTTCACACCTACATGGGCATTCTTTTTAGGTATTATAATCTCTTACCTACATTGCCACGTAGGCCAAGGGTAGAATTTTCCACATGTATCTTCCATGTTACTGGTTTAGTTGGTAAGTTGCACTACTATGAAATCGATAGCCCAATGTTAGAACATTTATGTGAATAACATATAATAATACATAACATTAAAAACATAACTATTCTATCCTCCTATTCATACATCAACAAATAATTAAATAGCAAGAACAAGGAGAAAAGCGAAAAAGAGAACACTATGTATATTGTTAAACCCCAAATGGAAAAACACACATGGGAAGGTTATCTTCTTAATATTCATCAATAATCTCTAATATTACAATAGAGAGTGTAAAATTCAATGAAGCATAGGATCATCATCCTATAGGATTCAAATGGAGAATTGTAGAAGAGAGAGAAGCAATTGATAAAATCATGTCAATAATTCATGGAAGATAAAAAGAAAACTCATGAGACCAACAATTGGAATAATTAATCATAATCCATTAATCAGTGTATAATTAAGTAAAACAATGGTAATACATACAGGACAATTTGAATACCTAAGATAGGATTCGAATCTACTAACCTGGACTAACTCCAGAGCTAACTCAATGTGGGAAAATCACCACTAGAGATTACTAATGCAACTTCGGATCACTAAAATAGTACACAACCAGTTAACTAATGAGGGTAGGTCAGAAAACGTTCCCTACTTCCCCTAAATCATGGAAACTGGCACAAGGATGACTAAGAGTGATCTAACTAATGGAAATCAGACCATAACTTGACTTAACTGAATACCTACTAGAGTCAATTGTTGGATATTGTTGGTGGCACTTAGATTGGGTTCCTAAATTATAGGGATTGGTCCCTCAAGAACCTAAACTCATGCAAATAGGTGCAATAAGTGGAATATCATGTCCCCTAGGTGTGTCACCCATGCACAAGTGGAGTGATGAAGACCTCCTAAGCTAGGAAAATTGACAAATAGATTATGTGGTTAAAGGGAGGGTTAATAATAATCGCATCACCCCCCCTTAATCCTGACTTTGAAGAACCTGGGCCCTGGAAACTAAGACCAAAGGTCACCCATACAATCTAAATGCAAAAAACAAAAAATTCTTAACAAACCGAGGAAATGGGGAAAACCTCATGTGAACCCCTCACCCCCCCCTCAAAATAAGTTGGAAAATTAGGAATAAACTCTCATACTAAGAGAAAAACAATTATTCTTAAGTAAAAACTTGTGAAAATGTTTCCGCAATCTACATCTTTGTGGAGCAGTAATGCAGAGTGATGGTTCTTGTGTGCACTAGTTTCTTGGGGTTGTGCATGTGAACTTTTCCATCTTCTTCCAATCTGATGATAGATAGGAGAAGGAATGTTTCCTTTGTCTCTTATTTCTAGAGGAAGAGTGACATGATCCAATTTGTTCTTCAGTGAGCAGAATTGTTGATCAAAACTTACCATCATGTAGCATCTCTCTGGGAGCTTGTTGCACCTCTCTAAAAGAAGAAAATTTTCTTGACATAGTGCAATGATTTCTTTTTGAAACTATGATCTTTTTCTCCTCATGTCAGATGGCTCTCCAACCATGTTCCCAACTACCTCAATAAAATTTTGATCCCACTTAGGCCTAGGATTTGGAGTAGGGACTAGATCTAGATCTAGATCAATGTGAACTTCATTTTCAATTTCATAAATTGATTCAACTTTGTCCTCTGCATCGGATTCTAAATCTGAAACATTAATGGAAACATTATCATATTCAAAAGGTTTAGGTAGAAAGGTTTTACCTTCCCTTTCAAATTGCAGCTAATATTACACTGGATATGAGTATGGAAAAAAGTGTGAGAATTCATATGCCTTGGAGGCATGGTTTGCAACACCTTTCTCTATAATCTTCCCAGTTGAGATATCTAAGATCTCCACTGAATCAGGACCAAATACAACTCACTTTGGTGGGCTAGTATGTGTTATTTGGTATACGGATAACAAATTTGCAGCTGAGGAGGGAACATAGAGTACATTTTTGAACACTCTATACTTTAAATTGATTGAAACCTTTCCTTTAGCTTGAATTTGAGTGTCATCACCCATGTGAATACTCAGACCATCTGTAATTTGTAATGAAGAGAATGATTCTTTGGATGCAACCATATGATTGGAGGCTCCTGAATCAATGAGAAAGGTATGTGATTTTGAACAACTAGCCTTCATTGCATGGCATCTCTCGTCATAATCTTTACTCTTGTCTCCAGAGTCATCCTTCCTTGCACCTTCAAGGAGGGAAATATTATGTTTCTCTTCATCTGATCTATTGTCTTATTCATACAATATTTCTCTGTATGTTTTCATTTCTTACAGCGAGAGCACTTGCCCTTGTCATACCTCTGATGTTTGTCCTTCCTAAATCTTTAGGTTTCGTTGGATGGATCAAAAATATTCCTTAGGTTTGAATTTAGTGTTCCTATTTTCTTTTCCTTTCATCTTCCTCCTTACTTGCGCATTCCTTGTCTCACCAGCTAAGAGATATTGATCTGAAGAGGCTCTGAGAGCTCCCATCTATATCAATTTGTCTTGTTCTTGGATTAGAGACTCTGTGAAGGCATCAAGGGATGGCATTCACTAATTAGTAGTAGTCAGTCTCCCAGAGTGAAAGGTAGATACAAACACTGAGAATTATGGGCCAAGTTTGCTCAGAATTGAGAGCACCAATTGCTCTTCCTTCTTATCAATCCTGCACTACTTGCATTGCATGACAAGTGATTTGAATTTTCAGAAAAAATGTTGTATAGTTTCGAATTGGTTGGGTTGTAGTGCTATCATCTCATTCTCCAAGATATGGACCCTCAACTCATCATGTTTTCCAAACAAGGATTCCAGCTTGTCCCATACTTCTTTTGATGTTCTCAATCCCTCAAGGTGAAAGAATAACTCTCTAGAGATGTGGATGCACATGAAGCCAAAAGCTTCATCAAGCTTATTTAGATACTTGGATTTTTCAAGATATTGTTGGGGTTCGATTTCTCTTCCCATGGTGACCCTGTACAGAACCTTGTTGCTCAATACCATCTGCATGTTAGCCCTCCAATCAAGATAATTTAAAGGTGCGAGGATTTTGGGAGTCAAAGTTGTTGAATTCTCCATTTCACAAATTCAAACACAACAAATTATTCGAGAAATCCTCAAATAACCTGCAAAAACACTGCATTTCGAATCAAATCAGTTCAAACACTCTCCACTTCGACATGTGCACTTTCTCTGGGTGCATCACACCTAGATAAACTTCTATGGACAAAATCCAAAGGGAGCAAGGCAATAATTCCAGTATTTATGTGGAACCCAATTTCTTCTGGTGCATCAATGGAAGTTCCTAAGGTTCGAAGCAGGCATGGATACTGGCTCTGATACCATGTAAAATTCAATGAAGTATAGGATCATCAGCGTGCAAGATTCAAATGGATAAGTATAAGAGAGAGAAACAATTGATAAACTCGAATCAATAATTCATTGAAGATAAAAGAAAAAACACTCATGAGACCAATAATTGGAATAATTAATCATAATACATTAATCATTTTATAATTAAGTAAAATACAATGATAATACATATAGGAGAATTCGAATACCTAAGATAGGATTCAAATCTACCAACTTGAACTAAATCTGAGCTAACTTAGTGTGGGAAAATCACCACTAGATCTTACTGATGCAACTCCATATCACTAAAACGGTTCACAACCAGTTAACTAATGAGGGTAGGTGATCAAATGTGCTCTACTTCCCCTTAATCATGGAAACTGGCGCTAGGATGTATGGGAGTGATCTAACTGATGGGAATCAAAGCATAAGTCAAGTAGAGTCAACTACTGGAGACTGCTGGTGGCACTCATAGTGGGTTCCCAAATTATAGGGTTTGGTCCCTGGTGCACCTAAACTCATGCAAATAGGTGCATTAAGTGGTAGATGCCCTCTAGGTGTGTCCCCCATGCACTGGTGGAGTGATGAAGACCTCCTAAGATATTAAAATGGACAAATAGACTATGTGGTTAAAGGGAGGATTAATAATAATCCCAATAGATCTCGCACACATTACACTCCATCTTGATAAAAATATCTTGACTCTATTTTATACTAAGAGGTAAGGATGAATTACATCCCAATATTACATGTGGGATCAATGTAATTTCATGTGTTTATATAATAAATGGTAACAATTGTAAATTATTACATAATACATGTGGGATAACTCTATTACATAAGATTGGACATTATTACCTTCCAAATTAATACATTCGGTCATCATTACATATTCCAACACCCAAAACCCACATGGTTTTTCAAAATTTTAGTTTTTTAGCATTCTTTGTTCACAAGTGTAGTCCATATGGATGTTCACATTTCTTAAAGAATTAAAATAAACCATAAATTATTTTATTTACTTAGGCATTAAACTCGCCTAATTTAAATAGGGGGCAAAGTCATATTTTGCAACCTTTGGAATTAAGCTTGGAGGTCCCCAACAATCTCCTATCTTACACTAGAGTAGATTATCACAATTACTTTCAAGTTATAAGAAATTATTAGTCTAGGCACATGATTTAGCTTGCATTACTTTATACTCCAATCCATTTTTGTATTTATTTCTTGTTTAAATCAATTTAAATCAAATCCAATCATCACACAAAAAAGGGACCTAAAAACTCTTGCAATCCTAGTAGCTGTTTTCCTTGTTCCCATAAAGTGATATTGAAAAATCAAAAAATCCCACAAAGAGAGAAATACCTCCCTTTTCACTTTTTCTTACGTTTAGTATCATTTTGCAAAAACAATTACACTTTACAAAGAAATCATTTAAAGAGGGAGCAACTAAATCACTTATACAGTATATCCTTACTTCACTTTCTCATAAATCTATTTGCAAAATGTTCTTTACTTAGAGATTTGTCAATCACATGTGTGTTTGTTCATGTCAATTACACACTAAGGGACCTAAAAACTCTTGTCCCAGAAGTATTCTCTTAATCTTGCACTCATGATTAAAAAACATTGAGAAGTTTGAAAAACCTCCCTTATCACACCTAAATCAAATTTGACCCTTTAAAATCAACACATGGATTGATCCAACAGAAATTCTTGTACCAAGGGGTCACAATGCAATTTATAGTTCAATTTAGGATTGTCGGACTAGGCATCTGAAAAATTTCCCTCAATCATTTTCATATGAAACAATAGTGGTTATTGACTTTTAGGGAACTTTTAAAATCTTGCTATAAGAAAGTGTGACTAAACTCAGAAAAGAAAGTGTGGTTCCCAAGGATGTTAAAGCCAAAGTTTTAGAGTATTTTTTGTTCACCACATTAATCCACCCTAATATTTTTGGAGGAAACATCTAATCATTATAGGATGAACCTATTATCCACACCTAACGTGGGTATCTTAGTATCCAAAAACTAGGATTTTCACCATGTGGTATTTGTGGGATGCATTTGCACGTAAGTAATATTTTCTTGGTTATAGGAAATTTTTCCACTCATTTTGGAAAATAGCCCCAATACCCCTCATTATAACTTATTCATTTGTACCTTCACTATAACCATCCAACAAGAGAGTATTGGAAGGCCCAATGATTATATTTTAGAGGAAGGACAATAAGTCAAGATAGGAATACATTATTTTTTATCTAAATTACAAAGAACCATGTGTAATTAAGAAATATTCAAATTAAAAATACACAGATATGCTCATTTAATAGACACTATTGCACCATATTTTTCATTTGTTATATGTGACCATAATATTGTTGCATTTTTCAATTTTTAGTTAGTTCCTAGTTTTTACACATTCTTCCATCAGATTTAGCACTATATAATACCTATTTCCTTCTTTTTGTTTCTTGAGTTTGCAAAACCTCCATCCCATTAGTGACTGAATTCTTGCTACACCTCTCCCTCATATTCGACAAGGAATGCCACCACTTAATTTGCACACGTGCAATAGTGATCAAATATGTTGTGCTTGGACATACTTTTATCAACACCCCTACTTAAGGATCAATCCATCATCCTTCCACATTAAGAAGATGAAATTTTCCACCACATATAATGGCAGGGACCTATCAAACAATTTTTTCATTTATGGTTGGTTTAAATATCCCTTATGTATTTAAACTCATTAATGACCCTATCTAGCATGACCATTCATGGTTGTAAATGTTGGTTAAGTTACCCTAAAACATTCCAAAGTTTGAAGGCAAATAGGGGGATGACCCAGCTAACCATGTGATGTCATTTCACCTCTACTAATTGTCCAACAACATAGTCGAAGACACCATAGTCCTTAAACTATGTCAAACAACACTCATAAGTACATATACTAAACGGTATGTCAACTTACCAATAGGCACACATACCACCTTTGGGCCCATTTCCACTATGTTTTAAACCTACTTTTAGATCCTAGTTTGCCATGACCTTGGACTAGAGATTCTTCTGGAATCTCTACATAACACATTTAAACACATTGCTAACCACATTCATGAATGGCGGTGATGATGTACATTGTGTGAAATCAAACTAAAACCCAATTTTTGTTGGATTGGTTCCTTAAGTCCTTTTTACCCATGATCACCAAAGATGTTGCAACAACCATGCCACATACTAAAGATGAATTCATCCTAAAATCCAAACATTTTTATCTAATTTATTCCCATTGATGGCATATATATACCATCTTACTCAGTTATCCTCGCCATTGGTCATTAGATCAAACCAACCCCAACATATCACATACAATTAATGGTATTTTTGGGACAAATTTCCACCAAGGAACTATACTAGCCTCATATGGATCCATTACACCTAGATTATCGTAGAGTGATCCTCCTCCATCCTTGACTGTCAACATCCCTCAAAACAGACCTCATCCACTATTTGGACCAATAATGTATGGGATATATAGTCCAATGTTTCCAGACATGACAACAAAACCAGTTGTTATGCAAACAAACCCCATTACTCCTCTTGCACTTACACCAAATTAATATAGGACACACAATCCTCACAGAGTCTTACCACCACAAAACCCATACTTATATTCCCCATATCACCTAGTTCTCACTCCATGACTCAACTAGGGCTACGTTTTTTTCAACCTTCACCCACTCAACAAGTTCAGCAGTTTGAACAAAAACCCCCCTAATCCATATAACTAGGGAAAGAAGAAAGGAAGAACAAACAAAACTAAAATCTATAGAAAGGGGGAAACGCCCCCAACCAGTTGAATCATAATACTGGTAATTAAAACCAAAATATCAGTATCGACATCCCATTGGCACAAGCCAAAAACAAAAATCTTCAAACGATCTTTGCTTGCACTATGTGTAGCTAATTTGGCCATTACACCCATCATTGTCAAGGGATGTGTTATAACACCCCCCAATAAGTTGTGTTATAACACCCAAGGAAATAAATTCACCCCCCCCTACCCAATAAGTTGTGTTATAATACCCCTTCTCCAATCAAGGTGATGTTTCTTAGCAGGACACTCAAACACAAACAAAACCTCCTCCAATGGGAGAAGGTTCCTATCAAAACATATACATGAATGTTGAAAATATTCATCTACAACCTTGCAATCAAGCCTATGTCATTCTAGAAAACCCTCCCACTTAGTGAGAGGATGCTCCAACTTCTACTAGTGGATCTTTGCAAATCCCGCGTCATAATAGTGGCTCTATCCTTAGGATACCAAAACCACCTCTTCAATGTACCATTCACAAACCCCATAAGAAAATGGTACATAACTACATCATAGTGGATGATTTGTCCTAGTCTATCACCGCTATGTCCACATTAGAGGTCTTTCAATCTTGTCTTTCTTAGAAGAAGTATCTACTAATAGAATTAGGTTCCATCAATCCTTCATATTTAAGTCTCGTGAATTTTTACCTTGATAGTGGTGAACCTCGAATGCCATCATCATTCGCTTTCCAAATTCCCATCACTCTCAAAAACAACATTTTTCATCCATGTATTGTTGATCAAGGCATGTCTACTTGTGTCATGTCTGCATACATTTGCATAATTCTTGATGAATGTTTCATATGTTTTCCTCGAACTGTTTAGTAAGAGATTATCAGAAGGATTAATGTTATTAGTAAAATCCATTTAACTCCAAAGTAGAATTTGAAAACCAACAAACAACCCAAACGCATCTCTGTTATTGCATCTACTACTTCCTCCCCTTCCACAAATAGCTTTATGTTGTTTAGTAGAATAATCATAACCATTTCAAACACGAATTATATGAGGTTTACACATTTTTCCAAAAATATGCAGCTTTACGATTTCAACATTCCTACACCTTATCACATTTACTATTTTCTTCCACACCAAAAGAAAAACCATCTACATATCCATAGCCATTTTCCCTTCATGTGCGGGGCTGCGTTGTTATCTTCCATTAATTCTTGAGTTATTGTGAACAGTAAATTGTCCATATCATATTTTCTCTCACCTATATCTGCATTTCTTGTTTAAATCTTATAAGGTCCTTTGGATCTTTCGCGAGTTGAGATATTGAAGAAGATTTTAATATCTCGAACCTCTGGGTTACAGTTAACAATTCATTTGTAACCTCTTGCAAATATTGTTATAGCATAGCCTTAAACAATACATAGATTGGACAAAATAGAGAGAGAATAATGGCAAACACATAACAATGAGCACATATATTTAACTTGGTATTACCATCAATCGGGAAACATCCACAAAGCAAGTGTATCAGTCTTCTTGTTATTCAAAGATGGAGATTGCAATCTTATTTGCAACAACATATAGTTCTTCTTCTCTTTTGGATTCACATCAACTCTTCAATATCATCTATTGCATCTATGGACTTACACCTGGCCATATACAATTGCCCATTCTATTTTTGTGTTGCCTTAAAGGAACAAAAAATCAAAATACAAAAAACTTAGCTAATTTATTTTCTAATCAAAATACAAAAATTAAAATACAAAAAACTTAGCTAATATTTTCCAAGGCATCCATTTCTTCTTTCATTGCTAATTTCCACTTAGCACTTTTAGACACCTTCATTTCTTCCTGATAACAACTAGGTTCTCCATCATTAGTAATCAAAGCAACAGATGTAACAAAATCATCATACCTTTTTGGAAAATTTCTTACCCCTGTATACTTTCATAAAGATGGTTGTGACAATTCCTCAATTTCTTGGAAATTTTGTGTCTCTACATCTTCTTCTTTAGGAGTGTATTCATGAACAACTTCATGAACCTCCTCTCTTATAGATGACTGAGTTTGCAACTGAATTTGTTGAATATGTGGTTCTTCTTCTTGTTTCATTTCACCATCTTCCAAATCTGACTTCAAGAGTGGCATTTCATCAAATACAACATATTTGTTAATGATGATTTTGTGGGAAGTAGGACCCTGCAATCTGTATCCCTTAACAATGTCACCATATCCAAAAAATACATACTTCTTTGGTTTCAAATCTAACTTAGAACATTGACTGTTTGGAACTAAATCATAAGCATCACAATAAAAAACTTTAAGATTCGAATAATCACAAGGGTGTCTTGTCCATACCTCTTCATGAATCTTACAATCTATTGCAGTTGATGGTGATCTTTTTACCAAATAGCATGTTGTAAGAACTACCTCTGCCCACAATTCCTGTTGCAACTTGGCATTACTGAGCATACACCTTTCTCTCTCTAGAAGATTCATGTTCATGTGTTCAGCAACACCGTTTTGTTGCGGAGTATAGACCATGGTTTTATGCCTCTGGATCCCAGCTTCCTTGCAATAATTCTCAAACTCCTTAGACGTGAACTCACATCCATTATCAGTCCTTAAGGACTTGATTGTCCTACTTGTTCTCTGTTCAACCAAATCCCTAAACTGCTTAAATACATTAAACACATCAGCTTTTCTCTTTAATAAATAGATCCAAAAATTCCTAGAATAATCATCTATAAAATGTCACAAAGTATGACTACCATCCATAGGAAACTATAGGGAATGGACCCCACATATCAGAGTGAACGTAATCTAGGATACATTTGCTAGCATGCATTCCTTCTTTAAACTTATTCCTAGTCTGTTTACCAAACATGCAGTGCTTTGCATAAATTAAAATTCAGAAATATTATACTAGGGAGAAACTTACGATCCATAAGTACCTTTAGTCCCTTCTCGCTCATATGTCCCAAGCACTGGTACCATAGACGAGTAGGGTCACTTGTACCTTCAAGAAAAACCGATACTTGACTTACCTCAGAACTCCCTTCTAGTTTGTACAAGTTCTCAATCCTTATTGCTTTCATGACCACTAAAATTCCCTTTGACGCCTTCATAACCCCACCTGAACCACAAACTTGTAACCAACTACATCCAAAACTCCCATAGCTATTAGATTATTTCTTAGTTCAGGAACATGCCTCACCTCAGTCAATGTTTTCATAGTGTCGTCATACATCCTGAGGATTTTACGGGAAATATCATTTCCCATATAAACAACCCCTTCATCAATTGATTGATACGATGAAAACCAACTTCATGAAGACACAAATGGTGAGAGGCATCTGAACCCAATAGAGAATTATTTTGATGTTGGTGGAAATTAGAAATAGACAATACCTCATCAACCATTTTTGGACTTGCTTCTACTACATTTGTTGCCTTCGTGGAATGATCTTGGGACGAATCCTTCTTAGATCCTTTTCTTCCAACAATCTTTCTTTAGATCACCTGATTGGTTGCAAAACCAACACCTAAGCTTAACCTTCTTTTCTTTTGACTTCGATATGGATGTATGTCTCGAACTCTACTCTCGTTCACTTGATCAACCTCTAATCTCTATTGTTATTGATGAAGAAGTTTCTTGATTATTCTTCCTTCGTTGCTCTTGTAATAACAAGGCTCCAACAACAATATCATAATCAAAGGATTCTGGATTACTAAATGACATAGAGGTAATGAGATGATCCCACGAATCATGCAGCGTACACAATAAGGATATTTCCTTCTCTTCATCATCAAGCTTCACATCCACACTAGTTAACTAACAGGACAGATCATTGAAGGTATTCAAATGATCATGGATCTTCGTATCATTAGTCATTCTCAAGGTATATAGCTTCCTCTTCATAAAGATTATGTTGGTCAGGGACTTGGTCATATACAGGCTTTCCAATTTAACCCATAAGCATGCTTCCAAATCTTCTTCAACAATGTTAAATAAGACATCATCTGTTAAATAGAGTCGAATGGTACTGAGGGCTCTCGAATCTAGATCCTCCCAGTCTTCATTCAACATGTCCGTTGGCCTTTTTTATTTTCCCAACAAGGCTTTCTGCAGCCCTTGTTGCACAAGCAAATATTTCATCTTGAGTTTCCATAACTCAAAATTGATCTTCTTGTTGAACTTATCCACCTCAAACTTCACACTCTATACCTTGGCCATTTTCTCAAGCAACCAGATTCAATCTTGGACGCTGGTTCACTTCTTTGCCTCGATCTTCAGTAACTTGGCTCTAATACCACTTTTTATGGCGAAAGCTTAAACAATACATAGACTAGACAAAATAGAAAGAGAATAATGGCAAACACATAATAATGAACATAGATATTTAACGTGGTATTACCTTTGAGAGGGAAACATCCACAAAGCAAGCGTATCGGTCTTCCTGTTATTCAAAGAAGAAGATTACAATCTTCTTTGTAGCAACATATAGCTATTCTTCTCTTATGGATTCACATCAACTCTTCAATATCGTCTATTGCCTCTATGGACTTACACCTAGATATATACAATTGTCCATTGTAATGTTTTGTTGCCTTAAAGAAACAAAAACATCAAAATACAAAAAATTGTATAATGCTAATTCCATAAACCAAGAAAAAATCAGTTGTTGGTAAACTCGAAAAATGGGAATTCATCTTTTTGGTAAATTTGTTGATATATACCTCCCATCGTGTCCGCCTGAGAGTGAGAAATTTCTGATTTTGCTTGTCTTAAATGATGGTGTGCCCCGCTTCAAACACTAACTCAATTGCAGGAAGATCATAGATACTCTACCCTTTCGAAATCTATCTCCAACGAATACATTCTCCAACATGGTTATGGTTTTTCCATCTATTGGTTAGCATGCCAATGCTTGTTTTCCTTCTCCTTGATGCTATAGGCATGTTCAATGTTTAACCCTTGGAGAGATTCATGTTTTCAGCATAACGATTTACCTTTGCGATCATTGTGCTTCTGTGCTTGTGGTAAAGTCGAGCGTTAAAACTCTACCATGAGTTGTGTGGAGTAACTATCTTCCACGTGAGCCTGATAGGGTTTGTGTCTCGGCACTGACTTTGGATTTTTTATTACCTGATCAGCCACTCATGGCATGCTCGCATTTTCATCATTTATCTTTCCACTGGACAATGTGATGTTGTCCTCTCAATCCTCTTCATGTCGCATGGATGGGATTATCCCTCAGCCCAATTGGTTTCCTGCAGTCCATCAACGTTCTTCCCTCTTCATGCCACATAGCCACCTACTTGCTACCAACATCGTGATCATTAGGGTTTTGGTAGTCTGATTTATAACATGTGTCTTCTCATGCAGATGCATTATGTCACTTTTTCTATTTAAAAAATAAATAAATAAATATCCTTTTAATTAATGGGTAAATGAAAAAACAAGTTAGCGTTTAGAAGAGGCTAAGACTTAGGATAGGGTAACAAAAGGGTTCTCAATTTTAGAAAAAAAAGTTTTATGAAAAGGGAAAGGAACCAACTTTTTTACTTCATTAAAATAAAAGCATGTAAAGAGGATGGCTTAAGATAATCAAATGAAAATGAGAACTGAAATTTTCTTTGAAGGGAGGTGATGTATCTTCGCTTTTAAAATAGGGGAATATAGGCATTTTTATGTAAGGAGGTATCCGAGAGGAATATTTGTCAATATTTTAGGCTTAGGTGTGATGAGAGGACATCCATAGAAAAGATAAGAAAATTAATCAGAAGACACAAAATCACTAAATTTTAACTAACAATATGATAAGGTTTTAATAAGACAAATCTTCAACTAAGTGTGAGAGGGACATATGACAACGCATTTTCATAACAAGATATGGGCATGACCCGAGTGATGAGATGAATACAATGGTATAAAAATCATGACATGATGGCATGTCTGGAAATAAACGAAAAAATTCCAAGACACTGTTGAAATATATTATATTCCTTGGAAGGTAATAATATTTTTGTATTATGTCGAAAGTTGTCTACAATCTTTTGTAAAAGAGTAATACATTTAACCCATAGTTATATGGTGGTGTATTTACTTGTGTAGAGTATTTGTCCATGGTATTGTATTAAGAGATGTTATTTTGGAGAATTATATTATCCCACATGCAATATGTGAGAGTAATTCCTCCTCATCTCTCAGTATATAATAGGGTCAAGTGAGTCTCTACATATAATGTATTCTTGATGTAGTAGTGGTACTATTGTGACATTGTTGTACATCATCTATATTCTTTGGGGTATTTGTGCTTTGCTCTCTTGTAAGATTGGAGAAGACATTCTGGAGATAATAGAAGACTACCTTCCGTGGATGTAACCTATTAGGGTGAACCACGTATATCGATGTTCTCTTGTCTTTTTATTTTCATGTTCTTATCTTTTATGATATGTTGTTGGTTGCTTAGATATGTTAACTATTTTAGCTTGACTCTACTATTCTAACATGGTATCAAAGCAGGTTGCTATGATCTAGTGCCTTCTATAGATTTCAATCAATAATGATTATCATTTGGGCATTGAACTTGGTCATTTCTTACCGGTTTTTTTATTATTCTTCTGGAAATTGTCATCAAGGGGGAGCAGTAATGACTCATTCCTTCCTCAGTGTTAGTGTGGGCCCTTCTCCCAATTATTATTAAGGGGTAGTGTTGGAATATATTATATTCCTTAGAAGGTAATAATGTCTTTGTATTATGTCGAAAGTTGTCTGCAATCTTATGTAAAAGAGTAATACATTTAACCCATAGTTATATGGTGGTGTATTTACTTGTGTAGAGTATTTGTCCATGGTATTGTATTAAGAGATGTTATTTTGGAGAATTATATCATGCCACATGCAATATGTGAGAGTAATTCATCATCATCTCTTAGTATATAATAGGGTCAAGTGAGTCTCTACATATAATGTATTCTTGATGTAGTAGCGATACTATTGTGACACTATTGTACATCATCTATATTCTTTGGGGTATTTGTGCTTTGCTCTCTTGTAAGATTGGAGAAGACATTCTAGAGATAATAGAAGACCACATTCCCGTGGATGTAACCCATCAGGGTGAACCACGTATATCAATGTTCTCTTGTCATTTTATTTTCTTGTTTTTATATTTTATGATATGTTGTTGGTTACTTAGATAGGTTAACTAGTTTAGCTTGACTCTACTATTTTAACATGGTATCAGAGCAGGTTGTTATGATCTAGTACCTTCTATAGCTTTCAATCAATAACGATTATCATTTGAGCATTGTCATTTTGTTATAGATTTGCTTTATATCTGGTAGCCATTAGGCTTCTCTTCAGATATAGGCATATTTCTACATTTTCTTTTTACCCTAACCCTAACTTGTTGTGTAAGATTTTTATAAAAAAATTTCAAGGGTTTCTTGATGTTTTTTCTGTAGATCTACATGATTTCGGGGCTCTCCTCAAGGAGATCTTTCTTCTAATTATAAAAATGGTAGTTATAAAAAAAGGGCCGAAACTTGGTCATTTTTTACCGAAATTTTTATTATAACCTGTTGTTTAGAATTGGAAACGTCATTCTGGATCAACCCACGTGACCAAAACAGAAAACTGGGCATTTCTGGGCTTCCTTTTGTTAATAAAAATGGCAGTTATAAAAAAGGGTCATAACTTGGTCAGTTTTTACCAGAATTTTGATTATAACCTGTTTTTGGAATTGGAAACATCATTCTAGATCCACCCTTGTGACCAGAACAGAAAATTGGACATTTCTGGGCTTCCTTTGGTAATAAAACGACAGTTATAAAAAAGGGTTGTAACTTGGTCATTTCTTACCGGATTTTTTATTATAACCTGTTTTTGGAATTGGAACAGCCATTCTAGATCCACTTTTGTGACCAGAATAGAAGACTGAATTTTTTTTGGGCATGTTTTTTCAAAGGGTTGTAAGTAAAAGTTTCTCTTTCCTTTATTGTTTTTCTAATTGTGTTTTTTGCATATTCAGATTAGTACGGTAAAGTATTTAAGTTTTCTGTTATTCATTTTTTGCATTTAGGTTTTGCTTCTAATCATGTTTATTAAAATATTATTTCTTATTCTTGCTATATATTTGTCTCACATTTCTATATGAAAATATTGGCATCTTTTAAGGACATGGATCTCTAGTATTTTGTCATGATGATAGCTATAAACCATTTAATGCTTAATATTTTTAAATATACTTAATAATTAATGTGTTCTTTTCTTTGTTTTGTTTATAAAAACAATTTTATAAGAACAATCTCATGTGTTATCTAGTGATCATTATTTACTTTATTTATATGTTATTACTGACATTTGTGTAAAAGCAATTTCATTCTTTTATAAGTAATATCTTTATGATCATTATATGTTCTTGCTAATTAAATTCTTAAGTAAAATCTTTTTTTTAATCTATGTGGTATCATATTTTTTGGTTTGTCATAAGTTATTTAATTAGGATATAGTTTATTTTTCATGTATTGCAGAGATTGTATCTAGTTCATGTGCTATTTGTCTCTAACATTCCAATATGGAAGCATTGACATTTCCATGGCATTTCGGCTCTTGCATATTTACATAGTGTTAACAAGAAATGAACACATGATTAAGACCATTAGTGACTTGTCATTTCATAATTTTTTATAAGTGATATCATGAGTTGATCATAATTTGTTATATGTTTTTTTTTTTTTTAGACAATAACAATGGGAAGATTAATTAAAACCGGTGAATCAGCCACCGGGTGCTGAGAACATCAAGCTGGAGAAGTTCCTGAGT
>LPNX010906873.1:16689-40577 GCA_001517045.1 Pseudotsuga menziesii | reverse complement strand
TGATCACAAAATCCAGTGTTCTTCCCCTGAGATTGAGCAGTATATGTTCCCACCATTTTCTGATTAAGAAGAGATGCCCGACTCAACTGAGTATTTAATAGAGGATTTGAAATGGTTCCAAAATCTCGATTATGATTTTTCCAGTCTTTCTTTATAATATGATTCATACCCTGTCTAATACCAGTATTCATATTACCAAGAATTGGAAGATTAGGTCTTCTATTGTCAGATGGCACAACTTCGCTTATGTTCCCAGTGCTATTGTTCATTGCACTAATAGAGGACAGAGAAAGATCATTTCTTGGGATAAGATTATGATAGCTAGGCCCTACAAGAGAATTAACTGGATGAACATAAATGTCCATTGACATACAATCAAAAGAATTTCCCTTACATTTTGCACACCAGAACCTGTACTACTTAGAGGGCCACCCACTGAACGTGCATTTGTTGGTAAAACTGACACTGCGGCACCATTACCCCAGTTTCCACTATTTCCATTCATATTAGGTAGTTGAGAATACATTACCATGTTAATATCACTTGCCCCCGATCTTTGACTAATAGTTCTTTCGGTGGTTAAGGTGGTCAAACCCCTTCCATGCTTCTGTTGCTGCTGTTGCATCAATTGCAACACCAAAGCATTATTTGTTGAATGCACTGAGATGCTGCCACTTCTACCTCCACCCAGGCCAACAGGGGAACTATTTGTAGCTGTCAACTGCCGCTGCATCATGTGAAATCCTGCAGGATCATCCACAGGAGCACCTATATCTCCAAGTCTAGCAATTTGTTGTTTTTGCTGTAACTGATCTAGCAATGTAGCATATACTGTTTTGGAGAATATATTGCCATGGGTATTGAAAGAAACTTATCAAAATATCAGAGAATATTAGAAAATATTGTTAGAAGGAAACATGAAGATGATGATGAAGTTCTACAGAGCCAACCCTTTTTCATGTTGGTTGTAGGCCTAGCCTCCACTTAGGTATTTCTCTACAGAGCTAGTCCTTTTTCATACTGGATGTACCTCCACAGAGCTAGTCCTTTTCCATATTGGATGTGGGTCTCTACAGAGCCAATCCTTTTTCATACTAAATGTAGGCCACTATAGAGCCAACCCTTTTTCATGTTGGATGTACTTCCATAGAGCCAGTCCTTTTTCATACTGGAAGTGGGTCTCTACAGAGCCAGTAATTTTTCATATTGGATATAGGCCACTACAGAGCCATCCCTTTTTCATGTTGGATGTACTTCCACAGAGCTAGTCCTTTTTCATACTGGATGTAGGCCACTGCACTTATATCTGACCATGGGACGCCCCACCTACCACCATGTCAAAATCGCATAGCACTTACATCTGACCATGGGAGGAACGAATCCTACCACCATGTCAGAAAGGCACAACACTTACATCTGACCATCGGAGGAACCAATCCTGCCTCCATGTCAGAAGGGCTCACGGACTCATCACTTCCTCTTGGAAGGAACCTCTATCTAGAGAACAGCAAGCTTCTCTCGGAAGTACTCAAACTTCACTCTGGCTAATGGCTTACCCAACGCATCAACTATTTGTTCGTCCATCGCAACATATTGAAGCTTCACTTCTCCCCTCTGCACCATATCCTTGATATAGTGGTACTTGATTTCGATATGCTTCGAATTGTCATGGAACACTAGGTTCTCTGACAACTTCACACAACTCTAGTTGTTGCAATATAGACAAGTAACATCTAACTAGAGATCAAACAAATCAGATAGTAGCTTCCTCAGTCATACTTCCTCACAACTAGTTGAACAAGCTACAACATACTCTGTTTCGGCTGTACTCAGTGCCACGTAGGATTGATTCCTGCTAAACCAAGAGATCAACCCTGATCCCATATTGAAGTAGCACCTAGAAGAGCTCTTCCTATCAATGGAACTTCCTTCCCAATATAAATCCACATAATCCTCTAGGTTAATCTTTTTATTTGGCTCATACTTGAGCCCATAATCAACTGTACCCTTTAGGTACCTCAGAATATCCTTTGCAACAAATAAGTGAACATGTCACAGATCTGTTAGGTATTGGCTCAATGTGTTCACAGCATAGAAAATATCTGGTCTCATGTTCGTCGGGTACATTAAGGACCCAATCATCTGACGATACATCATAACATCAACCGAATATGATGAAGCATCACTCAATAGCTTCAGGTTTGATGCCATAGGTGTGGTCATGGCCTTGTAGTCCATCATCCTGAACCTCTTCAGGATCTCTACTGCATACTTCCATTGTCTCAGAATCATTCCATCTACATTTTTCCACACCTCCATGCCTAGAAAATAGTGCATCATGCCCAAGTCCTTCATCTCGAACTTGGCAGCAAGCTTCCTCTTTGTATCAACAATCAACCCATCCTCACCTATTACAAACAGATCATCTACATGTAGTAGGAGTATCACTAAGCTCTCTTCTTCAACCTTTTAGTAAATATTGGAATCTGTTTTACTCTTGGTAAAGCCCAAACTGTTCAGGAAGCTATCAATTTTGTTGTACCATGTCCTGGGTGTCTGTTTCAAGCCGTACAGGGATTTCTTCAATTTACACACATGAGTCTCCCTATCATGTGTCTCAAAACTGAGTGGCTACTCCACATACAATTCCTCTTCTACTACATCATTCAATAAAGCAGTCTTGACATCCATCTAGTATATCTTCCACTTCATAACTGAATCCAGAGAAAATACTAATATGATGGAAGTGTATCTGGCTACAGGTGCAAATGTCTCTTCATAATCTATTCCTTCTTTCTAGGAGAAGGCACGAGCCACAAATCTTTCTTTATATTTCTCTATGCTGCCATCTGCAGCATGCTTGATCTTATAGATCCACTTGGAAGTCACAGCAGACTTCTCCTCTGGTCTTGGGACAACATCCCAGACATCATTCTTCATGATCGACTGGTACTCCTTGATCATAGCATCCTTCCATTCTTTCTTCTCTGCTGCTTCTTCATAGTTGGAAGGTTCTTTATCAATGATGTCACATAATAGGGCTACATATTCGGAGTAGGACCTAGTTCTCTTCCTCTCTCTGTGCATTTTTCTGGAACCCCATATCTTTCTCCAAGAACTGAAATTATATATGAAATGAGTCGTTCAAAGACTTCTATTTATTAGTTCCAGACACTTATGTGGCAAGACACGGGTAGACGTTGGATACATGTGATGGAAACGGTTTCTTACTTGACGAATCTTATTCTGGTGTATGATGAAATACAAATCTTGCCCGAACCTTTTTCTTTTGACAGCAGGTCAAAGGTTTAATCCTATATGACGCCGACGTTTCAGAGATTTAGTCCTCTATGTCTCTGCCACTTAGTGGCTTGAGGTTCCAATCGTCGATCATCAGTATTCTGAGGGTTCGATCGTCGACGAAGGGTTTTGTGGCTTGAAGTTCTGATCGCGAAGCTAGTGGTTTAAAGCTCTGACACTGCGGCAACATTCCAGTCTAAAGTTTCGATGCATTAGTGGTGATAGGTTCCGATTGCAAAGCTAGTGGTTTGAAGCTCTGACATTGCAGCAACATTCCGGTCTAAAGCTTCGATGGGATAGTGGATAGAGATTTTGATCGTCGATCGCAAAGCTAGTGGTTTGAATCACCGACACTGTGGCAGCATTCAGTCTTGAGGTTTCGATACATTAGTGGTGATAGGTTTATATCATCGACAATTAGTGGTTTAAAGCGCCAACGCGTACAGTTTTGGGATTCTGATCTCAACGTTAGTGATTTGAGACACCGACACTGCGGTAGCATTCAGGCTTGGAGTGTCGACGGGCTAGAGGATAGAGCTTCTGATAGCTGATGTAGAAACCGTCGCGACGCTAGTGATTTGAGATGCTGACACTGCGGCAGCATTTAGGCTTGGGGCACCGACGGGTTAGAGGTTCTAACTTCCGATCACCGATCGCGGTGGCAGGGTAGAAAATTTCGGCAGATTAAACAAGAAATGTCATGTCAGTTAATCGCCGAAACACTGGCTTTTGGTAGCAAATTTACATTGGACCAACAACAATGATCACTAACAACCACTTTAGTTATTAAATAATTCGCTCAGTGAACTAGATCTTCGCAATAAATAGACAAATAGTTAGGTAGGGTTTGAAACCCTAATTTGAAAAAACTATCACTTTGAGTATTTTTGTGAAAACATATCGAAGTTTCAGGATCTGTAATTTTTGTAAAAGGCTATAAAGCCTAAGATCGATTTCATAATAAAGGTTCAACTTCGGGTAATTATAAGCCTATAATGCTTTCACGCTTCTCATTTCACTTATTCATGATATAAGCTCTTTTGTTGTGATATGTTGAGCCATCATCTCTTTCTTTACTGTATTTATGCCTAAATGTGTATTTAGGTCACTTTCAGATTGATTAAAAAGATGATAGATGTCATCCTATTGGTTTGTTAGTGCGATTTGATTTATAAATACCATCCTCATAAGGATTTAGCCATTTATATGCATGTGTTTTGTATGTAAGTCTGTCATCCTAGTGAGTTCTCCATCCCTGCACCTTATTGTCAAACTTTTGAGCAATTGCAACTAAAATCCTTGTAAATGAGTGATTTTTATGCATGCCTTAAGAGTGGATAGGTTATATAGGTCAACTAACTTGATCCATATCAGAAAACCCCAAAACATTGTAAGTTACTAGGCATCCTCGAGCTACAACCTAGAGGAGTTTCCTGGAGTGATAACAAATTGGCGCCATTGCCGAGGAGAGGAGACTGAAGCTCAAGATTCCCTGGGAGACGACATAGCTCCATGCTTTGATGATAGACAAAGCTTGGAAACTATTATGGTTGTAATCATCTATCTGGAAACTCCATTGAAATAAGGTGGCTTCAAGAAGACCAAGTACCAAAGCAAACCCAAAGGGGCCACCAACAACACTAGTTTCAGATCCAGAAGAAATTTTGAGGAAAGCTAGGGCTTTACTAAGACAAACCAGCAGTGCTGCACAAAAAGCTACATCAGGTATTTCAAGAAATCTTTCTGCTGAAACTTTTAATTCCCAGGAATTTTTAGATACATCAGAAAAATATGGGGGTTGGGCATCTTCAAGCACTGTTGCTTGTGAAGATCCAATCCTTGGTGACTCCACTAATATAAGTATACCATTTCCTTCTCAGCAAGTATCTTCATCAGTGTTGCCTTCCACAACCCTATCCATATCCATTTCCAATATGGCTGCCCCTCAATTGACCAAGATGGAAAGGATCTTGATAGCTAGGTATGCACCCCTAATTTTCCCAAATACTCTCGCATCCATGCCTACTGGGGATTATCTCAAGTATATGCCTAAGTTTACAAGGGAAGGGGATTTCATTGCTGAAGAACACCTAGAGGCTTTTTACAACTATGCTAAAAATATTAACATAGAACAAGAAGATGTACGGACTAGGGTTTTTGTGCAAAGCCTAGATGGCCAGGCTAGGAAGTGGTTTATGGAACTACCCGCTGGATTAGTGGTAGGAATAGAGGCCCTAGATGACATTTATATATTATATTTATAGTCTGAACATTTTTTCCCATTAAGATTAATGGTATGATCAATGTTTCCCTTGCAAATCTCTGAATTTAATGAGACTCTCTAGATGTCATCATATGATTGGATAAACCATGCGAGTAAGAAAAGTTGAAAAATTAATAATATGAACATACACGAATTGTGATGTCGATGCAAGTCTCTATGAGACTCAAATTATTTGATAAACAATGAATATAAAAAAATTTCTAGAAGCTTTATTATACTTGTCGAAGGCCATGACAGGTATATTGTAATATTAGTTTTTTTTTTCCAGGAGAAAAATAACATTTCCTTGTTATTCAAAAAAACAGAATCAAAGGAAACTTTGTGCTTCAGCAAGATGTACAATAACTGGCCACATATAGGGACATATAAACAATCACAAGCCATATACATATGGTGTTCACATCAGGGACTTTAGCAAGGCTGAAGGCTAGTACCGCACCAGTGCAATACAAAATAAGTAATAAGTCCACAACCAAAACATAGGTACAATACATGACTTCAATATCAATACCACATATATGAGCTATGTCAGAGGAAGGAGCAAATAAGTATGTTTCTTACATTCCCCAACTTGAAACAACTCAGTCACAGGAATCATGATCCGGGTAGTCAACTGATATAAGGAGACACTACTGGGATTTGCTACAAATTTTCTCCAAATCATCAAAGACGATGTCAAAAGATAAAATACAATCCCCAAAGAAATAGGGAGGAGAAGATAGTCAAAAGAGTTGAATATTTCCTTGCCATTCACAAACTTCATCGATAAATTCCATATAATATAGGATCCCTAAAGGTAAATGAAGTGCCTCCTTAGATAAGAGATCCTCCTGGACATTGTATTCTCTATAGACATGAGCTATTTAGAGATGGGAAAAGCAAGAACGAAGTGTCATGATTTCTTGACACCATCCTGTAAGATCCAGAGTCTCTAAGGAAGCCTTGCCATTAAACCAGTTGATGACAGTAGATGAGTCTCCTCTGATGTGTAAATATGGAAGTCCAATCAATAGAGCAAGTAGTTCGGATCGGGTGTTGGTACTTTGTCCACAACCAAGTTTCAAGTGAAAATGATTATTTTTGTTTAGAATGATGTGTACCCCCACTCCACCTATTTTCTTAGCTAAGGCTCCATCAAAGAAGCCTACAGGGAAAGCATAGACCGGTTCCAATCCTTTTAGTTTGTTGTTAGTGCAAATAGCAGCCTTCACCTCATATCTATGTAGCTATTCTAGAATAGTATGTATAGTCAACTATACAGAAGGTCTGCACTTATCGAATAAGGCACGATTATGAGAGATCCAGATCTCCTAGGACATCAATAGTGGGAGATATTTCAATTTTTTCTCCCTCCTTGTCCATATTACCATGCATTGCTTGAAATTTGGCTCATTCCATATTAAGTTTCGCTTAAGGGCTACAATGAGTCCCACAAGAACATCCTTTGTAAATTTACAGTCAATAAAAAGATGGTTAATTGATTCAACGTCCTCATGACATAGGTAACAATAGTTGGGCCCGATCCAACCCTTCTTCTGAAGGTTGTCCCAAGTGTTGGTCCGGTTGGCTAAACATGGCCACACAAAACAAATCACTTTCAGACGTAAGTTGTATTTCCATATTGTAACCATAATACTATCTGGATAATCTGTGCACTAACAGGAAGCAATGTAAGCATATGCCAACCGAGCTGAGACTTGTCCAGTCTTCTTATTAAAAATCGAGGCGAGTGAGTCTGACTTGTTACTTAGGCGGATACATCCATAAGAAAGTCCATCAATATAATTGGCCCATAATACTTTCCAAGTACCAGCCAACTCCAGGTCTTCAGCAATAAGCCAATACTTCTGAACAAAGCCTGCTAAACCCCCAAGATGAGCATCGGCAAGAGACAAGATACCATAGTCCTCCAGATAAGTTCTGAGTTCCGCAGGTAGCATGTAATCAGTACAAATACCAGCAATGTGGTCAACCCTAATCCTAATATCTCTTCCATTCCCCACTCTCCATCCTAAGGAACTGGTGATCCATGACAAAGTTCTCATAAATCCATTCCAAATATAAGATGAACATGTGATAGTGAATACATGGGAGTGGATCCAAACTGCTAGTGGCCTGTTTTTAGGACACTTGAAATATATAATATGAGACCGGATACCATTACCCTGTAAAACCATCCAAAAGCACTTGAGTCTGAGAGCCTGACTGAACCATTCCACATTCAGAATATTCCATCCACTTAATTCATAAGGCTTAGAGATCTGATGCCAGGATACTAAGTGATCTCTATGATGACCATTTGACTTACCCTAAAGAAAATTGAAAATAACACATCTCAAGAAATCCATAATGGATATGGGCATCCTCACCAGAGTGAGATAGTAAACTACAAGCCCCATCAATATCGATTTTACGAGTATCAGTCTCCCACCAAAAGATAATAGCTTATAAGTCCAATTGCTGATTTTTTTTTCAAATTTCTTAATGACCCGAGCCCAGTCATTGACATTATATCCCAGTGGCTTTAAGTAATAGCCCAGAAAACTAAAACCCATGGGTAAAGGTTCCATTTTGAATGGAAGTAAGGATGCAACATTTTCTCTAGTGTGCTCATCAATCTCATTGTACAGAAAAGAGGACTTCTCCTCACTGATTTTCATTCTTGTAGTAGAGCCAAAGAGATCTAGCAAACCTTTATAATGTTTCCATTCCTCTGTAGTACCTAATCAAAAAAATATCACATCATCAATGAATAACAGATGGATTAGGTTCATGGATGGTGAAACTTTAACGCCCACGATATTTCCATTACATTGATCATTTGTAATCAATAGACTAAGGCTTTCAATAATTAGAATGAACAGAAGAGGGGAGAGTGAACATCTTTCTCTAATGCCTCTTGACCCTGTAAATAATTTTGAGGGAGTACCATTAATGAGTATTGCAAAATTGCAGGATTCGACGCATCCCAACATCCAGTTGACGCCAATGACAGGAATCCCAATTTGTATAAGAACGAGTCTAAGGAAAGTCTAATTTACCCTATCAAAGGCCTTGACCAAGTCAAGTTTGAGAATAAATACATGCCTCTTTTCATTTTTAATGGTATGCAGTACCTCCTATGTTATGCCAATGGGCTCTACAATCTGCCTATTATGGAGAAATACAAATTGATTCGAAGTGATAGCTCTGTCCAAAATAGGTTTCAGTCTGTTTGGAGCTAGTTTTGAGATTACCTTATACACCATATTGCAGAGGGAAATCGGTTGAAAATTGGTGAAGGATAGGGGCTTTTCACACTTGGGGATAAGTGTAATGAAGGTAGCATTCAATGCACGAGTGACTTTGCCTTCAGAGCAAGATTGATTTACTGCCTTCTAAATATCAAGACAAACAAGCTCAAAAAAATGTAGGTAGAATTCAATGGGCCAGCCATCATGACTAGGAATCTTGTCATTTTTGAAGCCCTTGAGAACCTCCTCAATCTCTGAAAGTGTAAACTCGAACAAGAAAGAGTTTCTTTCCTCTTCCAAAATCATAGAGGGAAATAGTCTGACAACCTTTAGCTGATCTTCAATCTTTGTCATCCTGTCATCTGTGAACAGTGCAGAAAAATGTGAAACACTAAGGTGTTTGAGTTGGTTAACATCCTCAATCATCTCACCTAGATGGTTTTGTAGTCCCCAAATGGATTTTTAGTTCCTCTTGGCCAAGTCATAGGAGTGAAAAAAATTTGTGTTTGCACCACCTTCATTATCCAATCAACTCTACTTTTAAGTTTCCATGTGATGATTTGATGGTTCAATAATGAGTTCTTCCTAGACTTCAAATTGGAAAGCTGAGTAGACTCATACATTGACAGAATACCCGAAGAATGGATAGATAGGAGAGAGAGAATATCCTGATCCACATCCCTAGCTTCGGAAGCTCTGATCTGGTTCATATTCTTTTCCCAGGATTTGACTGTCTCCTTCAACCTTTGTAGTTTGTAAGTCAGGACCATCATAGGTTCCAATGGGGAGGGAAGCTAAGCATTCCATGAGGAGTGAACAATCTTTGAGAAATCCTTCTCCAACAACCATGCCCTATTAAATTTAAAAGGGTAAAGATGGCACTAAGGAGACACGTTCCAATCAAGGCATAGAGGGTAATGGTCTGAAATTTTCAAGGGTTGGATCCATGACTTATAGTTAACCAAAATAGGAATAAGATGGACCAAGGCTAAGAATCTATCAATACGTTTACTAATCCCATCTAGCCCTGGTGTGCGATTTCTCCAAGTAGGTCCAAGGTGAAGTGGAGAAAGATCCACCAAATTAGAGAACTCCAGGAGATTAGTAAAATAATGGGCCTGATTGTCCAGCCGAGCTTTGTTCCCCCAAGTCTCAACAATAGTTAGAGTAAAGTTTAGGTCACTAGCAAGGATGAGATTGGGATAATATTGTAATATTAGTTTATCTTTAACCAATCATTTTTACAATAATATTACCTTTTGTCTATAGTTTTACATTTTGGTCGATTTCATTTATTTTCTTAAATATTTTTAATTGATTTATACATCATTCTATTGGTTAATAACTTCAAGTGTTATTTTTGGGTGATTGTGTTCCATATGTTTCTTAAAATAAATTATACTAAATGCATTGAATTTTCCAACAATAATATCCAAATGCATTTAATTTACTGACAATGACATCCACTACCATATTTTTCCCAGCCACGGTCATCGAGAGCGCTTCTATAGTGTACAATGTTTGGTTCTTAATTAATTTCTACAGTTTTCTTTGCACCATACAACTCCAACTCGGAGAACAATTATTGGTGGGGTTTTACTACAAATTTCAAAGATCTTTGCTTCTATACACTGAAATTCATTTGTTTTCTTAAATATTTTTAATTAATTTTTACATCATTCTATTGATTAATAACTTCAAGCATTATTTGTAGGTGATTGTGTTCCATAAGTTTCTTGTATTTTTGTATACTAAATGCATGAAATTTTTTGACAATGACATCCAAATGCATTTAATTTACTCACAACAACTCTAGCATACAACTCTTACAACTCTAGCATACAACTCCAGCTCGGAGAACAATTATGGGTGGGGTTTTCCTACGAACTCCAAAGATCTCTTCTTCTATAAAATGAACTCGGTTTTCATCTTCTTCTGGAGCAGCAACAACACCTTCTTCAGATTTATGGGGCAAACTCTCTTATAGTAGCATCTCCTTCTAGAGCAGCAACATCTAAATAGCAGCATCTTGCATATTCGTAGGTTATTCTTGATTTTTCCTTCTTTTCCTTTAGTCACTCCAAATTTAGAACTGAGAAATATGATTCTAAAAGAACACACTAAAAGTTATAATATCATAAATTGTATCGTGAAACACCATACTATAATAGAAATTATAATATCGTAACCACAATAAAATTCTAATAATTTATTCTATATTGCATGGATCCAAAACTAACTGTAAAATTTCTAGTTTCCATATTATATGTTCTAGACACTGTAATACTATAGGGACATCAAAGTTCAATGGGGACTAGAAACCAGAATCCAAAGTAACCTGATTCAAAATTTTAATTTCCTACCTTCAGTAAGAAATTTTTTGTTCGGGATCCATTCACTACCCTCGAGAGGCTAGTTTTTATTAAGTATTCTGCTTGCATATTTGTTCGGGAAACTATTTATTTTATTTGCTGTAAATAGCAGCATCTTGCATCTTCTAAGGTTATTCTTGATTTTTCCTTCTTTTCCTTCAGTCACTCCAAAGTTAGAACTGAGAATTATGTTTCTAAAAAAACACACTAAAAGTTATAGTATCATAGATTGTATCCTAAAACACCATACTATAATAGAAATTATAATATCGTAACCACAATAAAATTCTAATAATTTATTCTATATTGCATGGGTCCAAAACTAACTGTAAATTTTCTAGTTTCCATATTATATGTTTTAGACACTGTAATACTATAGGGACATCAAAGTTCAATGGGGACTAGAAACCAAAATCCAAAGGAACCTAATTAAAAATTTTAATTTCCTACCTTCAGTAAGAAATTTTTTGTTCGGGATCCATTCATTACCCTCGAGAGGTTAGTTTTTATTACGTATTCTGCTTGCATATTTGTTCAGGAAACTATTTATTTTATTTGGTGTAATTCTTCTGCATCCTTTCTTTGCTACTTCTCCCTTGTGAGGTACAATGTGCTCTTCTGCTTAATTTCGTTCCATGTTGTATGTTGGTTGGCTGTAGTGTTCTCAATTTTCTTTCAAACAATTTATATCTGATAAATTTGTTTTAAACAATGTATTCTTAAAGCTAATAGCTCTGTTATATGATGGTGAAAGAAACTTTGATTTTCTTTCACTATGAATATGTCTGCAAGGTTCGCTTGGGAATTTTTTATTATGCAACAGTCAAAAAACTAAAAGGAAGTTATTCCAAGGAGGCGTATATATGGAGCACAGTTATGGTGCATACACGTTCCTTTCATTGGGATATTATCTATAGTGTATATATAAAAATACAAATAACCACACCAATTACATCAAGTAGATGGAAGAATGTGCAGCGAAGAAACTTATTTAGGGGATGTTGGACATATTTAACTTGTTTATATATCAAGAACTTTTGCATATTTGGATAGATTACAATTGAAACAATTTAAACATATGTATAAAAAAAAGCTATTTATTTTTATTTTAGTGATAAAACCTTATATGAATTCAACTTTCTGACTGGGAATATTAAAGTGCTATGAATGTACCTTAGCCAAGGCTGGTGCATCTGTGGAAGGAGTTGATCATCCTATTACTGGAGAATGCTTCACCTAATATGTCTTTACACTAGTTCTTTGTTTCTTCATGCCTTGTCCTAACATTCAACAAGCATTGTAATAGTTTGTTCATGGGTTTTGCATTCCATGCACAGCTCATGCAATGCCACATATGACAAAAAATGATTCACCAGATCTATCTTTGCATCCGCTCTTTGTTGTTCATGCTTGGGACCTTTTTGTGAAGAAACCGTCTTTATAATTTTGTATAATTCTTCACTGGAAGCATTTCATTTTTTCTCAATTCAATTTCATTTTCGCTCAATTCTAGGCCGCATGGATCTGAAGACACTAAGATGAGGTGATTTATCAAACCCTATGTGTGCACCAGTTTCAGGTCGCAGTCTTGTTGGTTTCCAAAAATATATGTTAATGCCTAGATTTCTACAATGCTGATAGGATACGTTATGTCTAGCCACAATGATTTTTCATGAAACCAATTGATTAGAAATTTGGTACACCTATTCTATTATAAATTACTTACAACACAAAATAATCAATCCTAGTTGTTGCAAGCAATTCATAGAGAATTATGATGAACAACAATAGGGATTCTAATCGAAATCATGTCCATTAGTCATTACAACCAATTAGATCTGCAAATTTTCCAGATTTTTTGAATTTGATTTGGAAAAATAACTTAAATGGATGAATATAGGTAGTAATATTTTCCATGGCTTACCAATCTGGTGTCATAGCACGAGAATGAACAATAAAACACAGAAGGGTTGCAAGAACCAAGCATAGAACATGCTTTCGAAAATGAACTCGGTATACGTTTTCTCTTGTATCTGAAACTCCTAATTCCATTGTCATGTTACAGGAGATGAATGGTACATTAGTTTTCCAACGTTTAACAACCCATACAGATAAATATTTACCTAAACCATCACTGGTATTTCACTAAAGTATTGACAATGAAATAAAACTGCACTTGTCAACGTGATGTTAATCGGTACTTTATCAACAATATCAATAATTTAATAAACATCTCCTATTTCTTCATGTGATATAAACCTTTATGAACACATCTCACTTCATGCAATATAAATATTTTATAAACGTTTTAACGGTTTTACTATGAGTGTATCCTTATAAACGGTTTAACACAAGGGTACAAATAAGTCATAAGTTTCTTCTGAATTTGGGATTCCTGAAATATTCCTTCCGATATAGCGAAACATTCCTTCGGCTATAGATCAGCCACGTCAATACTTTAATAAATTGTAAACTTATAATTGTTATGTTACAAGCTTAGTTTAGAAAAGGAAATTATAAAAATCATATTAATGCATGTTTCAGTCATCTGATACATTTGCATATCATCTAGTTCAATGGACACGCTCACCAGATGTCTACATAAGATATTTCCACACAAGCACTCAATTCATTATAGATGTCCATAACCCTTTATTCAGGAAGAACGAGTGAATTTGAGACCTTATATAAAGCCAGTCGATACCATTTGGCAACTGGTTTAGTTGATTTGTTGATTAAGCATACCATTTTTCATTTGAGTGAGTTGATAAGCAGCTCGATGATACCATTTGGAAGCTGTTGATGATTTAATTAACTACAACCTTTGGAATCAGGGAATCGAATGCAATACATGTCTCATGGATTAAAACATATTAATTGTAAATCTAACTACGACTGAGATATTTTGGAATGATAATAACCGTGCCTCACAGAAAAGAAGCACCCTCCACATCCTCAATCTCGAACATTAATTCCTCCTAATGGGACAACACGATCCAGTCCATACTGGGGCCGACTGCATGAAACAATCTAATGGTAGACAATTTATTTGTTTGTTGTGGAGGTTTTATTTTCTGCTTAATGTTTTTCTTTGGAGACTTGTGCAGTCAGATTCTTTCATATTCTGACATTTGAAATATTCCAATTTCCATGCATTCTTTAATGGAATTTCTATTTTGATATCACATTATTGGACTTTACTTTATGAAGTCCCCCAGCTTCCCAATGTGTTTTTGGCGTTTCACTTTATTTGATGCACGGATGTGCCCCAAGCTGGCTTGGCTAATTTCAGTGGGGGTAATGGAATGACTAGCATAACTTATTCTTGTATACGTTATTTATGAATATCTGTATAGATATTTTTTTTATAGACCTGCTCGTCACATTTTTTTTTGTTGTGAATCACTTTAATTTAGGGTTTTTGATTTTATGGAATGGCAGCACAACAACACGACACAGCGGTATGGACATGAGGTTTATGGAATGGAGGTAGGGCGTGATAGGGAGAGATATTAATTTTGTTAGTGTCTGTTATATGCCATCGTTGGCTTTCATACTCCTAAATAGTTGATCATCACGTGACTTGGATACTTTGGTATTCTCTGATTTGTCATAGTGACATTCAAAAATTTGGTGCATGTGCAATGATTCCAATATGTAATGTATCACATTGTTTCACCCTTGGGTTCATTCTTTGGAAAAGTTAAAGGTATTTCATAAAAAAATAATATCATTCTGTCTACCTGCCACGTCTTCATGTGCGCTCAAATATTCTGACAACTCCCAGGTCAATATCAGTAATTTCATAATGCTACAATATAATTTCAGAATTTCATAAAGCTATAAGATATCAGTAAAACAATTACAAAGGTATACATAAACATTGATAAATAAAACAATTATAAAGGTATGCAATAATATCAATAAAAACATTGATAAAAGCGGTAGAAAAATATGGATACTAACTTTATTTTAAGTCACACTGATAGATGCTCTATAGAAATATCAATCAATACCAATCAAGAAGCTTAGTTCTATTCAATCATTTGTATTTAAAAATATTATAACAGTTTTGCTTACTTTATTATAAATTTAAAGCTATTTATTTAATTTTATGCAAGATCGAAAAAATTCAAGAGGTTGTCACCCAATTCCAAACATTGCAACATTATCTTGGTGTTTTTTTTTCTTGAGCTTCAGTCCAAAATATTATTATAAAATTAACTTATACTTTGTTAGCGGGATATTTGATTCTAAAAAATTATTGATACGTCTAAGTAATCCAAGCCACTCAAGCCAAAAAACAAAACCATCTTAGCCAGCACCAGCACCTTGCAATGGCTAGTGGTAGAATGGCTAGAGGGTTCATTGTGTGGCGAAGACGTTATTTCCATCCAAAAGTAACTCCTTCGTTTTCAACCACAATCTCTATAGCTTACCTATCAATCAGCAGGTATTCGTTCCCATGCAACACTTGTTACAGATGTAATAAAGTTATAAAATATTCAGTGAATTAATTTCTTTCTACATTGCATTTAAATTGGTAGCATCTCTATTTGAATCTGGAAGATCGAGGAACTCTAAAAGACTTCAAGGAAAAATGAGTTTTGTTAATCCACTTGAGTTAATAACAAATAATTGATTTGATATTTTTTAGAACTTCATATTATATTTTTAAAATCCTACACTTTGTATAATTAAAAACAATTTTTTTTAAATTTTAAGAAACTTTTTTAAGGACGCTTGCACGAAGTTGGTTCTACTTTTTAGTGCCAATTTAGAAATCTAAAATGCAAGTCTGAAATGTAAATATATAACACATGTGTTATTGTGGCTAGGTGAGCCCAAAACTAAGGCCAAGCTTAGTTATCCTATATCGCATGTGTGATATATCGCACATGCATTTTGTAAGAGTTACAAATCACAAGTGTGATATATCACAATTGCGATTTGTAATACCAAAACAAAAAAATAAAATAGGGTTGCGGCCTCAATTTCTCATTTCACAGTCAAGGCAGCGAGGAACGAGAGGAAAAACCGATAGAGCAATTTGAGTTTGAGCGAATTTGGAAGGGTCGATTCACAAGTTGGATACAATGGAAGCTAAGTGGTCATTTCCTTAAAAGTTTCTTTCAATTTTCATTTGTGTTTATTAATTTTATAGTTTTTGTTAATTTTAATACGGATTTAATAAAAATTATTAAATTAAATCAAACAATGAAATATTAAAACAATTTTGAATTTGTTGTTTTAGTCTTAACATAGAACACAAATGTTGAATAAAATGTGCAAAATGAAACCACTGATAACCAAGAACCAAACACAAACCCAAACCCAAACCTAAATACAGACACAAACCCAAACAAAGAGGGGAACAAGACCGGAATTCATAGATTTTGGCTCATTTGGGTGCATAGGTGCCTTAGCTCACTTCTTAGAGGGGGTGACGATTTAAGGAAATCATTATCCGATGCATTAGATACCATAAAAAACACAATTTCCAATTCCCATGGAGCACTATACAACATTAGCTCATACAGAGAATCCCAAAGGAAATTCTATTCCAATGGGTTGAGCTATAAAGACATCAAAAAACTAAACATAACCAAAGACCAATTGTTTTCATTATTTCGGGACCCTAACACTGGATTTTTTACACCCATTAGTCGCCCACACATTTCCATAGACTAGTGCATGGAACCAAATGTGAAAGACAATCAGATGGATCGTTGGTACATGGTATTTGATGAAGACCCTCTTGTGAATAAAGAAATCCCATTCTATTTCCTAAGGAAGTTGTATGCAGAATTTATCTTGGGGAAACATGTGAACTATTTTAATATTTTAGAGTTCCACGGTGTGGGTCATGTGATTCCCCAAGACAGGGAAGGGGCTAGTACCGATACTAACCGTGTTGCATTCCCTCCATGCACACCAAATCCCCCTCTAGTATATCCTCATGTGGGTTCGGTGATTGATGATACACATGAGGCCTTATTCCACTTGGAAGATACATTGCTTCGACATGGCACTATTTTCGAAGGAAATGTAGGCCAAGGGGTTAGAAATTATGGGGATGGCCCATCGCACACTCAAATATCCACTTACTAGGTCTCTAGACTGTACTAGAGCTACATACCGCATTGGAGACGCAGAGGGTTCAGAGCGTCATGTTATTCCACACCCTTGTACAACGTGTTGATGCATATGCTATGGGCCTGCTTTAGAGTTCCGAGATGATGGATTACTTCGATATGTAAGTAAAACTCATTCTTTACATATTATATTTTGTTTTATAACACAGTTTTCAATTGTTTTGTAATTTATTAATATTTAATTATCTAAGGATTTACGTGAACAAATATACAACTGGTGTCCCATGACACCGCAGATTCACAAACTCTAGCGGTTGATACCTCTCTTTTTACCATGAAAAATGTAACATCCTTATGAATGAGGGAGTTGTTTTAGGACATCACTTCTCTTCTAGACGGATAGAGGTAGATCAAGCTAATATAGAAACTAGAAAAATAACATTGATGCAGTGGTTGATATTGATAACATTGATGCAGCGGTCAATGTTGCATATGATTTTGGTGCTTCATGGTTGGCTGTAAGAACTTTACTTTTTAATTTCATTGTTATTTGCATATTTATCTACTTAGTAGATATTGCAACATTCAATATGTCCTAATATAGATACAACATCTTTTATGTAGGGTGGGCATGATGAGTTTGTGGAATACTAAGAAATTCCCTCACATGTAGAGGAATATTCCCAAAAACAAGTATTATTTTAATTATGCTTTTAATGATTCAACATGTATGCTTTTAATTATTAGAATTTTTCTAATTGCATCTTTATGTTTTGTTACATAGCACAGTGATATGTATGCCATCCAAACGACCTTTTTGAATGATTCATATACCCATGCATTTAGGGCATTGGCAGTTATTTCACCCTTTGGTGACCCACTTCCTCACCTTTCACTGGTATATGTAGTATAGTTTAATTTGTACATGCAAGTATGTCTCGCTTTCTTTGAAAAATTCATTGTCCATCCATGTAGTGTATGTCTCGTTTTCTTTCTATTTGCTGGCATTGACATATGTTAATTTATGCAAACATATAGTGAGGAAGTAGTGCTTGAAGAGCACCAAATCCTAGTTGTTGGTGGGTCCCCCCCGCAGGTACGTGTATGTTTCGCTTTCTTTGAAAAAATCATTTTTCGTCCATGTAGTATATGTCGTGTTTTCTTTGTATTATCTGGCATTGACATATGTTACTTTATGCAGGTATCTAGTGAGAAATCAATGCTTGAAGACAACCAAATCAATGTTTTTGGTGACCCACCTTCCCCCCCCCCCGAGGTATGTGTATGTCTCACTTTATTTGAAAATTTCATTTTCCTTCCATGTAGTATATTTCTCGTTTTCTTTGTATTTGCTGACATGTAGTATATGTCTCATTCTCTTTGTATTTGCTGACATTGACATATGTTACTTTATGCAGGAATATAGTGAGGAAGTGGTTCTTGAAGAGAATCAAATCCAGGTTGTTGGTGACCCACCTCTCCCCCCCAAGTACATGTATGTTTCTCTTTCTTGGAAAAACTTAATTTTTGTCCATGTAGTATATGTCTCATTTTCTTTGTATTATCTCACATTGACATGTGTTACTTTATGCAGGCATCTAGTGAGAAAGTGGTGCTTTAAGAGCACCAAATCGATGTTGTTGGTGACCCACCTCTTCCCCCTCAAGGTACATGTATGTCTCTCTTTCTTTTAATTATGCTTTTAATGATTCAACGTGTTATTTTTTAATTATTTGAAATTGTCTAATTGTATCTTTATGTTTTTGTACGTAAGGACCTGTGTTTGATACAATTGTCCACCTAGCGGCCTTGCTCACTAATGCATATGCCAATCCTTTTAGATTGGTTTTAGTTGTTCCACCCACTAGTTAAACACCTCTTCACCTCCCCGAGGTATATTTATATATTGTTTATCTTGTATCTAGGTTTCCCCAATTGTCCCTCCATGTAGTATAATATTTTTTGTACATGCAAGTATATTTTTCCTTGTTTGCCCCATTGATATGCTAACATTGACATATATATTATTTTTATGTAGTTTTATAGTCAGTGAATGGTGCTTGAAGAGAACCCAATTGGGGTCGTTGCTCACCCACCTCTCCCCCCCCCCCCCCCCCCAAGGTACATTCATGTCTTGCTTTCTTTGAAAAAGTCATTGTCGCTCCATGTAGTATCGTTTTCTTTGTACATGAAAATATCTTTTTGGTGCACCCATTGATTTTTTGACATTGACATATATATTATTTTATGTATCTTGATAGTGAGCAAGTGGTGCTTGAAGAGAACTGAATCGGGGTCGCTACTAGTGAGGCACCATCACTTAGACCATGACCCACCATATCTTACTGATGGAAAGTAAGTAAAAATGTTATATATTGGTTTGGAATTTGAACAAATGTACATAGAAGTTTTATAGGTTGGTAAACTAACTTACAAATTTTGGTTTGTGTGTAGTCTCCGAAAATGAGATTTGTCCCTCTTGTTCAGCGTTGGGGATCACCACTGAGCTACCGGAAAATAAATATAGACTTCTTACAAGTCACTAACAGTAGTAGTGAAAGGGGGATAAATAAAATTAATGTATATGGGGGATACATACATGCACCATTTTGTTTGTGTACACACGGATGTACAGTATGAGCCACTATTTTGCATTATGGCCATGGCATGCCATTTTTGAAAACATTATATCTACATATAATATAAAGAAAGGTTCAAATTTATATATATGTTGACTTGATTTTGGAACATGATATTTATTATATGCCTTTCATATATGTTTAACTATGTCTTTCATTAAGTATGTGTTTAATTAAAATGATAATGTGTGGTTCACCTATGTAATATTATGATATTATAGACCTTATCATGACATATCCTACTAACTCTTTGAATATCTCCAATAATTCAAGGAAGAATGTATGACTCATCCAACTAAGATCAAGTAACCATTAAGTAATCCATGGGAGATAATCACTAGACACAACATCATAAGTTGTTCAGGACATCCTACAAAGATAATCAAAACTCCATACAAGACCAAGAAAAATGAATTGTATCTATTAAAATCAGAAATATATATAACTTCAGAAATCCATCCTTAATGAAATACCAAGATCATGGTTCAATTAACAACCCATGTAGGGATATCATCAACTTTTTAACAGCATAACCTCTATCACAGCTTAAAACATTTGACATTGACACGCTAACATGAGTTAGGTCAAGTCTCTCTTTCTAAGAGAATTTTCAAGAAAGAGTATCATAAAGATAAATTACCTCTACCTAATAAATTCCATGGAATGTACAAGTTCCACTTGATCAACAGGAAATCTGTAAATACCACCCTCTATCAACAAACTACAATCATTGATGGTGCACTATTTTCCTTCAAATTGAACTTTACATTATACATATAGTATTGTTGATTCGCCTCCTAAAATTCTCTGAAAATCATCTTAGCTATCCTCTTTACAATTCTAATATATAACTTAAACTACCCTAACCATACACTACCTAAATTCTTGTTGGCTGAAAATAATACATCATAAATTAGCTACCTAAACATCATTACCCTCTCATATCATGTTCTAAACCATACTAGACTACCCTAGAGCCTTACCCTAACATATTTACCTCAAAATACAAATTATGAGTTTAAATCATTTATTTACTTCTGCTTTTTAAACAAAATCTGAATTTTGTTAAAATGCTTATTGCTTATTATAAAGGTGCATTGATTGGACATAAAGGGTAAATCGTAAGTCCATCAAATATCATACATTGGTGCTTGAAACTTGCTACAAAACACATACAAATATGCACTTTATACTGATGGTTTCAATTTACATTGGGATTAAATTATTCACATAAGTATCTTCATTTTCCCCTCTTTAAATTTTGAGTTTTGGGGCTAATTTCACACATTGGTATTTGCGTTTGTGAACATATGAAGTAGTAAGTAGTTCATATTAATCCTAATAAAAGTATTTTATGTATGTCCATAGACTAGTTATATGGCCTTTTTGTTTCTACTTAAATGATCTACTAACCAATCTAATGATTTAAACCTAAAGAGGTCATAAAACCCTAGTTCCATCTCATAACTTGTGAACCCTAGTTATAGCATGCAATTTGTAGTTAATGAAACCTTAGTTGGATGTTCAATATGTAAGTGATGTTCAATATGTAAGTGTATCCTAGGGATATATGGCCTTTTGGTTTCTAATTTAATGAAAATAACATAGCCTCTCATCTCTATACTCATGGATTTCTTATAATTCATGAAACCTTAGTTGGTTTTGCTTGTAATTCGTGTGCATATGTTTCTACTTCTAAGTCATGCATGCATGTGAGGTTACACTTGTCATCCATGTTCAACCCTATTCACTTTGTTTCATTTATTTTCATAGCCAAGGTATATGGCCTTTTTGTTTCTACTTAAATGATCTACTAACCAATCTAATGATCTAAATATAAAGAGGTCATAAAACCCTAGTTCCATCTCATAACTTGTGAACCCTAGTTATAGCATCCAATTTGTAGATAATGAAACCCTAGTTGGTTGTTCAATTTGTAAGTGTATCCTAGGAATATATGGCCTTTTGGTTTCTACTTAAATTATCTACTAACCAATCTAATGATCTAAACCTAAAGAGGTCATAAAACCCTAGTTCCATCTCGTAACTTGTGAACCCTAGTTATAGCATGCAATTTGTAGTTAATGAAACCCTAGTTGGTTTTCAATTTGTAATTGTATCCTAGGGATATATGGCCTTTTGGTTTCTACTTTAATGAAAATAGCATAGCCTCTCATCTCTATACTCATGGATTTCTTATAATTCATGAAACCTTAGTTGTTTTTTCTTGTAATTCATGTACATGTGTTTCTACTTCCAAGTCATGCATGCATGTGAACTTCCACTTGTGATCCATGTTAAACCCTATTCATTTTGTTTCATGTATGTGCATATCCTAGGTATCTGGCCTTTTGGTTTCTACTTAAATTTTCTACTAACCAATTTAATGATCTAAACCTAAACAAAACAAAATGCGCACACATTTTAGCATTACAAAATGCGTGCATGATTTGTAACCTTACAATTTTATTGTTTGGCGATTATAACATGAAAAATACTTTAGGGTGGTAAGAGGTTAAAAGTAGAGAAGGGTGGGTGGTAAGGGGTTACAGGTAGAGAAGGGGGGCATGTTAATGGGATAGAAAGAGACATAGAGAGAGAAGGGTGAAGGGAGAGACATTCAAGGCTAGTAAGGGGTTAGAGGTAGAGAGAGAGGAGGGCATTAAGTGGTTAGAGAGAGAGAGAGATATTTGGGATTGGTAAGGGGTTAGATGTAGAGAGAGGGGGTGTTTAGGGGATATAGGTAGAGAGAGAGTGTGAGAAAGGTAAAGGTAGAGATATTTTGGGGTAGCAAGGGGTTAGAGGTAGAGAAATATGGGGTTTTTAGGGGGTTAGAGGTAGAGACATAGGAGGATTTTAGGAGGCTAGGGGAGTGAGGGATGGGTGTGGGTTAGGTACAAGTGGAGGTGATAGAGATAGATAGAGTGTGTGTGTGAGAGAGGGGGAGTAGGATAGAGATAGGGAGGGTGGGAGAGAGGGGGTTGTTAGTGGGTTAGGGGTATGGGGAGTAGGAGATATAGAGAGAGAGAGAGGGGGTTATATTGGAGATTCTATATCACCCTCCTACATTTTTCTTCACTAGTAGAGTCTAGGGAATCCACAGATTGAAAATATGACCAATGTAGGGATTCAAATATCACTAATCTAAGGCTTCAAGGGGATGACCATAGGGAAATAAGTTCTATATTTTTCTTATTTGATACACACAATAAAACATAAAATGGTTGCATAATTTATCAATATAAGGGTGAGATAAGTCCCTCCAAAAAATGTAATTGGCACAAATCCACACAATGAGATAAGGGTGGGAAATAAATTTTAAAATACAACCAAAACAATATGTGTGTAATTATTATTAATAAATGCATATTGGTGCCACTATGAGGTTTTCAACAGTACCAAGTATGGGGTTTCAAGACTTTAGTGAAATCTATGGCTTTTGAGAGGGGATATGGTATCCATACGAAGGACAATGACTATGCTTGGGATCTAGAACCTTCGTTGGAGTTCATCATTACAACTGAAGGTGTAGCTGGAATAGGAACCCCTAATACCTTGTTGTATTTTAATTATGAGAAGGGATTACATAAATAAAATCATGATTCCATATGTTGTGTGGGACAATCTACTAAAAATAATAGCAAGGAAGGTGGTTATATTGGAGAAAAGGTATAAAATATGAGTTTTTTAGAATCTCTATTCTTAAAAGCATATAGTCATTATCCTTTTTTATAAATTAGATATTAGTGCCAATATATAAACCTCTAGATTTAATTCCTGTTTTGAATGAAAAATTATTGTTTTCATTGCAATTTTTGGATTTAGGAGTGTTTTCTTAGTTTCAAGCCATCCTTTCATTTTTAGAAAAGGATATAGCATGATATTCAATGAAATCCACGCCCCTAATTTTAACATTGGATATATTATGCCCGAATGGATAGAAGATAGGCCATGCAGAACAAAAC
>LPNX010906873.1:0-13467 GCA_001517045.1 Pseudotsuga menziesii | reverse complement strand
CCCCCCCCCCCGCCTCTCTCTCTCTCTTCTACCTTCTTCACCCCTAACTATTACTAACCCCCTCTCTCATTGTTTATCCCTACTCCTCCACCTCCACCTAATCCACACCCCTCTCTCTCTACCTCAACTCTTTAACACACCACTACATCATTGGTTCTCTCTCTTTCTCTCTAACCCGGTTACTAACCCCTTTTCCTACTCTCTTTCTCCCTTTCCCTACTTACCCCCAATATGCTAACACCCCCCTTAGTCTCTACCTCTAACCCCTTAACCCACCCCCTCTATCTCTACCTATAGTCCCTTTCCATCCCCCAAACTCTTACTCTCTATCTCTCTCTCTAACCCTTACTAACCCCTTTGAATGGATAGGTTTATAAAATCATCATCTTTCATGAATGGGGGAGTTAGAGAACATAGGGAGTTAATAAGAGTTCGGGGGAAGATGTGGGGTGTGTTAAGGGTGTTAAGATGTTAAGACTTAGGGGGTGCACATTAATGCATACTAAACATATAATGATACGTTAGCCACGGAACCACCTTTTTAAATGCTGCTAGATGTTATTAGAATGAAACACACATGTGTTTTAGTTGAACAAAACATGTACTTGTTTTATGTCTATATAGATAGTAGTAGTCCCTATCTGAGATACACTCTAACAAGTTTGAAGGAAAATATAGTTTGCACACAATTTTTGGTTCCAACAGTGCATTCACCCTTTCATTACAAGAACAATCCAAAAATTGTTGATTTCATTCACCATTTCTATCACTAGTGTATAAGGATTGGTTGAAGAACTTAATACATTGAACAAGATTCAAGAATTCAATAGAAAACACCATAAACCATCTCCAATTATGCACCATTATTTTTCTTACAATTAAGGAGCATCAAAGGAAATACTTCATTAATAATTATGATGGAGTATAGATACAATTGAGGAAGAAAAACACCAAGCTTGGAGAATCTCCTATTGAAGAGCATCCTAGAGCATCTCCATCATTAGTTTTCTTACAATTCAGGAGCATCAAAGGAAATATTTCATTGATCATTGTGTTGGAGTATCTAGACACAATTGAGCAAGAAACATTTCAAGCTTGGAGAATATCTTATTGAGGAGCATTGTAGAGCATCTCCACCATTATTTTTCTTGCAATTGAGGAACATCAAAGGCTATGTTTCATTGATCCTTGTGGTGGAGTATTTAGGAACAATTGATCAAGAAACATATCAATCTTGGAGAATCTACTATTAAGGAGAACCGTAAAGAATATCCACCAATATTTTACTTGCAATTGAGGATCATCAAAGGAAATATTTCTCATTGATGATTTTGGTGGAGCATGGATGTAATTAGGAATGAAAAATACTAATCTTTGAGAATCTCAAAATGAGGAGCACCATAGATCATTGATCATTGCGGTGCTGGGAAATCAACGTAATCGAGTAAGAAAACCAACAAGGAATAAGATTCCCAAAGAAATCCTTGAATAAACTAGAGAAAAGAAAAGAAATGGCATGACCAATCAAAGATTCTCTATGGACACTCAACCAATTCTAGTTGTAGAGGAAGCCACGGTTCTTCTTACCAATCCACAATAAGAAAGACAAAACATTCTCTTAAGGGGACTTCAATTTCCACAATATTTGAAGAAGAAGCACCACATGGAACTATTCAAGGAATAAAAGATAGGTTCACATCAAAGCCACTTAAATCCTTTTCTGATTTACTCAGATGTAGGTATACAAGTAACGAGGTTAGAGATACGTTGCATGGTTACTGTATTCTTGAAGAAGACAATGCTTATTTTTGTAATTAAGAACCGATGGAGTTTCGAACCGATGACCTTATGCAAGGAGTTCCTTAACTATACACCCATTCACCATTTATTCTACACCCCACTGGCTTGAAGAAGAGAATGTTATTGAAACCATCCAAGAGGATTTCCAATTACTACCATCCATTCTCCAATAAGATAGATAAGGACATGAAGATCATGTTGAAATTCCAGACCAGTCAAGTGATATGGTACAAGCTACAGTTCCAACCTCCCAACCTCCATTAGAAAATTCACATGGAAGAACTCTAAAATGTATACAGATTGATGAAATTATCATCGAATTGATTGAAGGTACATTGTCTAAATGAAATATTGCATATCAAACTCTACCTATACTTGTTAACTATTTTGATTCTAAATGTGATGGAGATATATGTAGATTATTTTTTATCATAATTAAAATATATGTGTATGATTGTTGTTAGGAGAAACTTAAAGATAAAGATGATAAATAGTCACGAACCATGTTCTCATATTTTTCGCAGTTTAGTAGATGCATTTATTAAAATTGGAAATAAATCACATTCAAAGGAATGAAATGTGTCTCATAGTGTGTTGTCAAAATCAATCGTAAACAAAAGCACTAGGGCCCTTCTGTCACATACCCCAATTTTGTAAAATAATGTTAATTGTTTTTATTATATTCCTGAGACATTATGTTAAATTTAATGCTAAGTAGGAACTGATGACTCAGCAGAGTCAACAGAAGTGGAATGTAATTCGGAATATTTTATTATTAATAAATAAATTGTGGAGACAACAGCATGGGAGAGTTGTTAAAAAGAGGTTACTGTTCAAACTGGTGGATGGAACTAGGTGGAGGGCAAAAGACAAGTGGCAGCATCCTCAAACACTTCCTAAGTTGCAGGTGGCAACTTCCCTATATTTGGGGTCATGATCCCCCAAGAAAGTGGGATCAGAGCAGGTGTCTCATTAAATGACAATTAACCCAAAAAGACCTAGGCAATCTTTTAAAAGTACCCAATGAATAGAGCTGAGGTTGCTCAGATATTTTCCAGAGAAGAGACATTCAAGTGGAATGTTATTCAGGAATTCATTTGGGGAAAAAGGGAAAATAGTAAGGAAGTTGTTCTGCGAGGATTGCTGCAGTAACTTGGTTTATTACAGCTTGTTAGCTGGGAGAACTTGCTGATAAGTTCTGGATTAATACTGAGTTTGAGGACTGGTATCTGACGATTGCTGCACCTAGTTCCAGCCACGGAGACCAGAGCAAGCTCGGGGGTCCTGAGGAGTCGCTGTTTGAACGCTCTCCAGGAGTTGGTAGGGAGGAATGGCCTCCCATTACTGTTGTTGTCCAAAACTTAAGCAAGTTATATCACCTAACTGTCTTTGTTTTAATAACTGTGAATGGTTGAATGTTATGATATAAAGATTTTACTGGTTTAGTGATGTAGATGTTTTGAGTTTATCAGTAATAGAATCTGTTGATGAAGAATAAAGACCCACTGTGTTTTTTCACATCTGGGTTTACCAGATCGTACTCCAGCACAGGGGTAAAATTAAAAATAAGATGGTATGATTAGATTGAAGAATAATAGATTGTTTCTTATTCCTTTATCAGAAGAGATATTTTACTGACAGTAATATAGGTTTAAGATAAAACAATTTATTTGTACAGTATTACCTTTCAGTAGTTTATTTTAAAACAAATGGAAGAGTTTAATTGTCGTAGGTTAGATTAGATTTATCTGTCGTTTTAATCTTACAGTTTCTTGCTTCTAGTTAAAATAATTCAATTATTATATGTTTAATAACAGAACTGAAAGAAGGATCAGATACTATTCACTAGATTCTACTGTCAAACAAAACTGATTAGATTTTATGTACAACATATAATGTAATCAATTCTTTCTTTTCTTACTTCTTATTTTGAGCTAGGCTAGAATAATTTCTTTTTAGAATTATAATATATCTTTCATAAATTGAAAGCGAATGTTGTTATATATATATATATATATATATATATATATATATATGTATATGTATATATTAGAGGATAATCCTTAGATAATGTTAAAGGTTTTTCTTTTATATTCATATATTTATTATATTAATAAAACAAAATAAACCTTAAAAGAATTTATACAGTATTAACATAAATAGGCACTAGAAATAAACAACATAATATTGCTTTTCTATGAGTTTATAACATAAACTAAGATTATTAAATACAGAGGTATTAGTAATCTAGAGAAAGATAACATCCTCGTTATACTGATAATCATATACTTTTTATTTTTATACAATATAGGAATAATATTTAAGGTAACACCCTTATTACTTAATTACAAATCGGAACTGTATTACAAGGTAAATAGATAATACTTAAAGAATATTGTAAGATAAAATAAAACAAAATGTAAAGCCCTTGTTAAATTGCAGGGTACAAACTATGTTAACATTTAACCTTCTTTAATAACAAACCAGTCAGTGTATAAACCAGGAGCAGAAACCTTGGCAGTAACTTTATAAAAGAAGTTATTAAATAAAAAAAGAATCATGTACATAATTCCATTACTGACAAATGAGGGTTAAACCCTATAAATCCCATTTAAGCAAGTAAATCGACTTTTGTGAAGCTAAGTAAATATATTCAAGCCGTAGTATAATTTTTGACATGAGTAAGCAATCAAAATTTCATTACTATAAATAGCCAAAGAAATACAATTAAAGAAAAATGATAATAATACTTATGTATCTTAGACGCAGGATGAAAACCCTGTAAAATTTTATTTATAGTAAAAGTAAGGAGTCAAGGGTATAAACCCTTTCCAAAACAGGCTCACCACCTCAAACTTTTTACAGTATAATTAACAGAAGATCGAATGGCTTTTAAAAACCTCGGTTCCGATAAGTATTTGAAGAGTATGGCACCTTTGCCTCAGGTTAAATCATTTCTCCACAACACTTAAAAACACAGGAAAATTAATTCTGCTAAACACGGCCGTAGCCGGGATACCCTTGCACAGCATAGGGGTTCTTTTACTAATCTAAGTAGCAGAAAAAATAACGAGACAAACTGAAGCCATAAGGGTTTCAGGCATCTTATGCCAACCCTCAAAATTTCCAAAGGAACCCCCACAAGGAGAAAGAGCCATGGTGTAACCAGGCTTACCGGGATTTGTAAATGCTGTACAAATCTTTCTACCGGAAGCCGCGCAAGATGAAGAGTGAAGACCTGTAACCAAAAAGGAAAAAATTAATGTTAGAACTCTGTATTTCTGAGCTTAAAGTTTAGGGTTAAGCACAATATAGTAAAAATAAAGAAAGATTTTTGTTAATATTACCGGTTCCTTTTAAAAGTAACACGACCACCAGTAACGGCAGTACAACCATCAACACGAGGGAGTGACCCGACTGCAGGGAGGATAAAGAAGGTTCTTGTACAGCCACACTCAAATCGAAATTCAGGTGGATAAGCCTTCTAACCTCAATGGGGAAGGAGGTTTTTACAGTCAAGCATACGGGTTCTAGCATGACAGAGGAACAACTAACTGATAAACAACAACAAGTATGGAACAACACTATGAAAAGGTAAAGAGAACGAGCCACAGGAAGAGGACAAACTGGAGAATGCCGCCGCAGAGGAGAAGCAACGTAAGGGTGCACCAGCACCATCGCTGAGTGACAGGAGCCAAAGGAGGAGGTAATGTGAAATAGGGTTTGTAAACAGCTCTTATAACCACGTAGTGCATGGCTATGATAATGCCACGACAACCGATAATTTTTTGACGAGCAGTAGGTTTTGGATATAGTTCCAATGATCTCCTCATGGGTTGAATGATTTCCAATCATTCTTGTAAACATTTGGTTATCCTTATTCCTTGTGTGAAGTCCTTAAATCTTCCACGCTGCATGCCAATAAGAAAGTGTTCATTATTTTCTTTCTTACCCTAGATTGGTAACCATAAAAATTATGAAAATCGTATGTCGACTTTTGGCATATGAAACATGATTACATGGAGTTCAAAGTGTTCCTTAATTCTTGACAAGAAATGGGATTATAATCCTCTTGCCAAATAAATGCTATAATCACTCCAATATATGATTTATATAAAAGAGGTATTCCATTTATGATTTTATTATAAGATCTTAAATAGAGAGTAAGTCTTGGATCAATCATAAACATGGGCAACTTTTAGACCTCTTACTTCATCTTATAACTCCGCATATGAATTATTAAGTTCATTTCCTTTATGGTTTAACAATAAGTTAATATTATAAAAGAATTATAAAGGATGATAATGAAGTATAGAAAACTACGATAATGATCCTAGTGATCTTAATAACCTAGATGATTTATTTATATCAGACCAAATGGCAGCATATGGTTGGAAGATACAAAAATGAAAATAGTAATTACTGTGGGTGACAGCCCTTGAATTAAGGTAATACCCTTAATCACTTTTGATAACTTGGCAAAGTTAAGCCACATTTAGATTATCAATAAGTTTTACCATAGTAAAACAGATAGGCTATGCAACCAATCTTTAGTTGTATTCTATTTTTAAAGTATGGTTACTTAAAGTTTGATTCAGTTCTTAAAAAAAAATAGGATGAATCCTATTTCTTAAAGATATTTATAATACTGAAGATGAACTCTAGTAATGCTTGAAAACAACTAGTAAGAGAATAAAAACTCTAAGCATCAAATGCATTTCACATTAGTATAATATTCGTAAAAAGCAGCTTGAAGTAAAATAGTAAACTTACGACAAACTTCAGAGTTTGAAGATAGGAACAGTAATACCTAACTTGCTATTAGTTTTCTTTTACTAAGTAACGTGTGCTTAAACGCGTGAAATTATACTATGGATTGTGTAGCTCTGTTACTCTTACCCTATTTTAAAGAATTCAGTAAGATGTTTCATTACAATACAACTATAATACAATAGTTCTGAATTTTAACAAGAACCATAAACTACTTCTATTAGGAAGAAGAACAGTTATTAAATGTACCTCGATAAGCTTGAAAATAGTTTAAGCTTTTATCTTCTTACTGCAGTTTGTTTTTCTTTTTGTAATAAGCTCGTATTTATACACTTTAAAATTTACGACAAGCAGCACCAAACCTCTTACTTGTAGTCTATAAAAGCAAGAAACTCTCTGCATTAGCTCGAAAGCTAAGTAAGCTAGTTTGCATGACAATATCACCTTGTGGGTGCAAAGAAGAAACAAGTTAGTAAACTGATCGAAACTAATCTTCTATTAAATATAATCAATAGATGATACATATAATAGTGTAGTAAAATACAACTGTTTAAATGATTAGTTAATTGCTTTTATGTTGATGTTTTGCAAACTTAAACAAATAAAAAAAAAATTAAATTTTACAGAAATTTTGGGGTTTTGACATGTGGTATTAGAGCATGGTTCAAACACTAGGCCTTAATGCATCCCAACTAGTTTCCGTAAAACAGTAAAAAAAGAAAAAACAATATACCAACATGTATTTTGTTTTATGTAAAGAACATAAAATTCTTTTTTCTGAATCTAACAGGCAGGTATGGAGAAGCTGGGAGAATATGCTGAGGAGGAGTCTCCAAACAACGAGACAAGACAAATGTCTAGAGAACCTATATTAGAAGAGGTAACTGCTCACTCTTCAAAACTGATGCAGACTATAAAGGATTTGAATATTGAAATGGAATCAGTCAAGAAGGACAATGAAAGGATTTTGAAGACTCAAGAAGAGTTGAACCAAATCTTGATGAAAAAATTTTAGACTGAAGGAAGGAACAAAAGATCCGAATCTGAGGAAGCTAGCCATCAGAAAGGATCTAAAAAGATGAAGCTGGCTAAACCTGAAAGCAGTTCATCATCTGAAGGATTCAGGGAACAACAAAGCTATTACACTACTAGTGACAGTAGTGAGGCTGAGTTGTATGACAGGAAGAAGAGGTATAGGCCATATGAAGAGATTTCCGGGGAGTTTAAAAAAATAAAGCCCCCAACTTTTAACAGAGGGACTGAAAAAGGGGAAGAAGCAAAGTCCTGGTTATCCGGGATGAGGAAGTATTTTCAGATATACAACTATTCAAATCAGCTGAAGGCAAGAATGGCAATCTATAATCTCTCTGGAAAAGAAGATATATGGTGGTAGGATCTGAAAAGAGTCAAGGGGATCAAGGAAAAAGAAGTTAATTGGAGTACCTTTAAAAGGTACTTCAAGAAGAAATTTCTGTCCGAACAATATTATGAAGAAAGAGCTATAGAAGTTTACAAGTTAAAGTTAGGATCCATGACTATGAAGGATTTAAAAAGTAAATTCTTAAGATTGTTGAGGTATGTACCTTATTTGGTCGATGAGAAACCTAAAGTGCAGCGGTTTCTCAGTTGTCTGCCATATCACATCAAGGACAGAATTGAGTATGATAACCCTAAGACTCTGGAAGAAGCCATGCGAAAGGCTAATTTCTGTTTTGAATAGAATAAAAAGAAAGAAGGTATAGCCAACTGGAAGGCTAAAAAGAACAGTAATCAGCCCGAGTTCAAGAAAAAGGAATTTGTACCCCAAAATAATTTCAAGAATAATAAGAACATAAATCATTCTAATAGTAAGAACTTCTAGGGAAATAGAAATGGTGCTTCTAATAATTCTAATAATTCCAGTAACTTTAAAGGCAAGGAAGCTGCAAACAATCATGGGAGTTTTACTAAGAATTTTGAGCAAAAGGATCCTGTTAAGTGCTGGGAGTGCAATGGCCCGCACTATGCCTCAGTCTGCCCAAATCGAAAAAATTCAAACAGCAATATTCACACTGTGCAGGATGAAATGACTGTTGGATAATTTGCAAGGACTATGCCCAGAATAAATGCAGCATTGGAGAACCGCCAAGCTGACTATCAGACTTCCATGGTGGAAGTGGAAGGTATGGTTAACCAAACCCATGTAACCATTTTAATTGATCTAGGAGCTAGTCTTAGTTACATTTCACCTCAGATAGTGGAAAAGTGTAAATTGACTGTTGAAAAGTTTGATAGTTCCTGGTTAGTTCAATTAGCCACTGGGGAAAAAAGGAAAGTAACCTGTTATGTGAAAGAATGTGTTTTATTTATGAATGATTTTAAAACTACAGCGAAGCTTAATGTTCTGCCACTTGGCTCGTATGACTTACTGATTGGTATGGATTGGTTAGAACAGCACAAGGTAGTTTTAAACTATTTTGATAAAACCTTTACGTGCGTAAATAATAATGAACAACCAGTAACAGTTAAAGGAATTCCTAGGAAAACTGTAATTAGGCAGATTTCTGCTTTACAACTTAAAAGAGCAGTCAGGAAAGGGTGTAAAGCCTATGCTGTAACCATTACAAATGAGGCAAGTAAATCTGAAAAAGATAAGTTAGAAATAGAGGATATTCCTGTTTTAAACGAATTTACTGATGTGTTTCCAGAGGAAATTCTAGGATTACCTCCTAGGAGGGAACTGGATTTCGCAATTGAATTGGTGCAAGGTGCGGTACCTAGCTCAAAAGCTCCGTATCATATGAATATTTTAGAACTTAATGAATTAAAATCACAGTTAAAAGAATTAATAGATAAGAAGTACATTTGACCTAGTGTGTCCCCTTGGGGAGCACCAGTCATCTTTGTCAAAAAGAAAGATGGAACTATGCGACTATGCATAGATTACCGTCAACTAAATAAGATGACTATTAAAAACAGATATCCGTTTCCCTGCATAGATTATCTGTTTGATCAGCTACGTGGAGCTACGGTGTTCTCAAAAATAGACCTGAGATCAAGATATCATCAGGTAAGAATTAAAGAAGAGGACATTTTCAAGACATCCTTCAGAACGAGGTATGGACATTACGAATTTGTCGTAATGCCATTTGGGCTTACCAATGCCCCAGCTGTCTTTATGTGCCTAATGAATAATATAATGCATAAGTACTTAGATAAATTTGTTGTCATGTTTATCGATGATATATTAATTTATTCTAAAAATGAAGCGGAACATAAGGAACACTTACGGATAGTTTTACAAGAGCTGCGAGAGAAACAAATTTTTGCAAAGTTCAGTAAGTGTGATTTCTTTAAGGATGAAATCCAGTACTTAGGTCACGTAGTGACTAAGGAAGGGATTTCAGTTGATCCTGAAAAGATTCGGGCAATCGAAGATTGGCCGGTTCCAAAAGACGTAACCGATGTTAGGTCATTCATGGGAATTACCGGTTATTACCGGAGATTCATTGAAGGCTTTTCAAAAATAGCTAATCCAATCACTTCCTTGCAAAAGAAAGGAAAAAAATTCGATTGGAACTTAAAATGTGAAGAAAGTTTTAAGAAATTAAAAACCTTATTAACAACTGTGGCTATTCTAAGAATAGCAGATCCTAATAAGGATTTCGTGGTATGCACCGATGCTTGTAATGATGGTTTAGGTGATGTGCTGACTCAAGATGGGCACGTCTTTGCCTATGAGTCTAGGAAGTTAAAGATCCACGAAAAGAATTATGCAACTTATGATTTAGAACTTGCAGCTATTATGCATGCTTTAAAAATGTGGCGACACCACTTAATAGGTAAAAAGTTTATTTTAATGACTGATAATAAAGGTTTGAACTTTTTACTAAATTTGAACTGTGTAAGACAAGCAAGATGGTTGTCCTTCTTGAGTGAATATGATTTCGAAATTCAACACATAAAAAGAAAAGAAAATAAGGTGGCTGATGCTTTAAGCAGAAATGCAAAACTGAATTTTTCAGCAGCAATCAACACTTATGCTTCTAATTTAAGTGAATAGCTGAAAGAAGGGATAAAACAGGATGAAGTTTATAAAAAAATACAAGTTACAGCTAAAGAAGAACCTACAGAAAGTTTAATAAAAGGTTATAGTCTAAATAAAGATGGATTTTTATTGTTTAAAGACAAACTGTACGTGCCTAATGTGTCTAAGGTTAAATTGCTGATTCTGGATGAAGTTCATAAAACACCTTACTCAGGACATCCAGGCTACCAGAAGACTGTCACCATGTTAAGAAAAGAATATTTCTGGCCTAATATGAAATCTAAAGTAGCTGAACACATAGCTAGATGTTTGGATTGTCAACAAGTGAAAACTGAACACCAACGTCTAGTCGGTTTACTGCAACCTTTGCCTATTCCTAGTTGGAAATGGGAAGTAATCAGCTTGGATTTCATTACTGGATTGCCCAGAAATTAGAATCAGAATGATTCAATTATGGTGGTGGTTGACAAGTTAAGTAAAGAAGCACATTTCATTCCTGCCAATACTACTTACAAGGCTGCCAATATAGCTGATATATTTTTAAAGCAAATTTTTAGGTTACATGGAGTACCTAAGGTTATTATTTTAGACAGGGATCCTAAATTCACAGGGAATTTTTGGAGGTCCTTGTTTAAGGGATTAAACACAACACTAAATTTCAGCACCTCTTTCCATCCTCAGACAGACGGATAGACTGAAAGGGTGAATCAGGTGCTGAAAGATCTATTAAGAATGTATGTTAAGGATCAGCCAGGTAAGTGGGAGGACTACTTGCATTTAGCAGAGTTTGCATATAATAATAACTATCACTCATCAACTAAGTATAGTCCATTTGAAATTTTGTATGGGCGTAAATGCAACACTCCTATCTCCTGGAATAATCCAGTAGATAGATTGGTGTTAGGACCTGAATTATTGAAGGAAATGGAACAGATTGTGAAACAAGTGCAGGAAAATTTGAAAGTAGCTCAGGATCGACAAAAGAAGCAACTAGATTTGAAAAGAACTCCCAAAGAGTTCCAGGTGGGTGAGCACGTGTTTATAAAGGTAAAACCAAAGAAAAGCTCCCTAATATTGGGGAGTTGTGCAAAACTAGCACCACGTTACCATGGTCCGTTTGAAATTTTATCCCGAATTGGTCAAGTTGCATATCAGCTAGCATTACCACCTAACTTGAAAGTGCATAATGTTTTTCATGTTTCTATTCTGAAAAAGTATGTTCATGATGCTACTCATGTGATTGATTGGAATGTTGTACAGGTGGAACCAGAAGGAGAAGTTCTGGTGGAACCGGACTGTATTCTCGGGAGGAGGGAAATTACTCTGCGGAACCGCACAATTGGACAACTGAAGGTGCAATGGAAGCACCTTAGTCCTGAAGAAGCTACCTGGGAACTAGAAAGTAAGATGTGGTAAGCATACCCGAATCTTTTCCAGGAGGTTGCAGAGGATGAAGAATAAGTAACATCGAGGATGATGTTACATTTTAAGGGGGTGTGTATGTCACATACCCCAATTTTGTAAAATAATGTTAATTGTTTTTATTATATTCCTCAGACATTATGTTAAATTTAATTCTAATTAGGAACTGATGACTCAACAGAGTCAACAGAAGTGGAATGTAATTCAGAATATTTTATTATTAATAAATAAATTGTGGAGACAACAGCATGGGAGAGCTGTTAAAAAGAGATTATTGGTCAAACTGGTGGATGGAACTAGGTGGAGGGAAAAATACAAGTGGCAGCATCCTCAAACAATTCCTAAGTTGTAGGTGGCAACTTCCCTATATTTGGGGTCATGATCCCCCAAGAAAGTGGGATCAGAGAAGGTGGCTCATTAAATGACAATTAACCCAAAAAGACCTAGGCAATCTTTTAAAAGTACCCAATGAATAGAGCTGAGGTTGCTCAGATGTTTTCCAGAGAAGAGACATTCAGGTGGAATTCTATTCAGGAATTCATCTGGGGAAAAAGGGAAAATAGTAAGGAAGTTGTTCTGCGAGGATTGCTGCAGTAACTTGGTTTATTACAACTTGTTAGCTGGGAGAACTTGCTGATAAGTTCTGGATCAATACTGAGTTTGAGGACTGGTATCTGACGATTGCTGCACCTAGTTCTAGCCAGGGAGACCAGAGCAAGCTCGGGGGTCCTGAGGAGTCGTTGTTTGAGCGCTCTCCAGGAGTTGGTAGGGAGGAACGGCCTCCCATTGCTGTTGTTGTCCAAAGCTTAAGCAGGTTCTATCACCTAACTGTCTTTGTTTTAATAACTGTGAATGGTTGAATGTTATGATATAAATATTTTACTGGTTTAGTGATGTAGATGTTTTTAGTTTATCAGTAATAGAATCTGTTGATGAAGAATAAAGACCCACTCTATTTTTCCACATCTGGGTTTACCAGATCGTACTCCAGCACAGGGGTAAAATTAAAAATAAGATGGTATGATTAGATTGAAGGATAATAGATTGTTTCTTATTCCTTTATCAAAAGAGATATTTTACTGACAGTAATATAGGTTTAAGATAAAACAATTTCTTTGTACAGTATTACCTTTCAGTAGTTTATTTTAAAACAAATGGAAGAGTTTAATTGTCGTAGGTTAGATTAGATCTATCTACCATTTTAATCTTACAGTTTCTTGCTTCTAGTTAAAATAATTTAAGTATTATATGTTTAATAATAGAACTTAAAGAAGGATCATATACTATTCACTAGATTCTACTGTCAAACAAAACTGATTAGATTTTACGTACATCATATAATGTAATCAATTCTTTCTTTTCTTGCTTCTTATTTTGAGCTAGGCTAGAATAATTTCTTTTTAGAATTATAATCTATCTTTCATAAATTGAAATCGAATGCTATTATA
>LPNX010906871.1:159687-195521 GCA_001517045.1 Pseudotsuga menziesii | reverse complement strand
ATATATATATATATAATTTGAAATTTAAATTAAAACAATTTTTATCTATTAAAAAAATTCTTAATATAAAATCCAAATGATGTAACATAACATATAAGAAACACTTCGTATTTTATCATCAAAGAGAAGGGTGAAATTTAGTTTCACAACACTCCATTTCTTATAATAGAAAACCAAAGTTTATATCGATGAATGTATATATAATGAAATAACTCACAATTATGATATTCTAATTTACAAAAGTTATTGAAATAACTCAATAAATAAACAAATATATTCTCCTCTCCCATGTTGTATGATACCTAGCATGCATCAACACTATTATTTCCATTTTCATGCTACTGGAAAGTGAGTAAAATTCATCCATGTTGCTTGAAAGTGAGTAAAATTCGTTCATTTGTCGAGAATAAAAAGATGAAATTACATTGAACACTTATGAAGTTATGAATATAAATAGATAAATGTGAGGACAGATCTACAAGCACCTGTCAGCAACTTTTAGTTGAGAGAAAAGGTAATTCACAATATTGAAAAAGTAATTAGCAATCTTTATTTTATCTGTAGTTCCCGTGGGTCTCTATTTAACCTGTTATAGCTTCACCCAATTAACAAAGAAAATCTGTAAGACCTTATTTGCTCACAGGTTTATGTTCTACTTGTTGGAGTCACAACCAGCCCAGTGGCTACTTGCTTCTTACCTTATGGCTCACGTGGAAACCCCCACCCATATACTATTATTTGTTGAATCCTTCCTTGTGCTACCCACAATTAAATAAGAATCATTCAAGACTGCACGAAAAGGAATTATTTATATGGTTTTCGTCCACTGGATATAGACGAGTACTGCTTGACTCGTTACCCGAATGGGGCAGTCTTGAACAATATTATGGAGAGCAGACTGCAATTTTTTCATTTGGAGTCAGCATGTCCTTGTACTTATTCATTGCTTCGCTGGGTTTAATTGAGCTCTATAGCACGGTAGTGGCTTGCAAGTGGATCTATTTCTGCAATGATGAGGAACCCAAGCATAAAATTCCTATTATGCTCGTTTATACCCACGATGATACTTGAATGTTGCCTCTAATGGGTTAATAATGAGCATGAGTTGCAAGACTTAGCTGCTCATTTATCATATAAAGCGAATGGTTTCAGTGTGAAGTAGCCACCCCTTGCCATCATAGACCATATATATATATATATATTTTAAAGAGTGAGTTCTTGGCTTGCCCCGCTATATATAATAATGCGGTGAAAAACCCATAAAGTTGCTAGTGAATTTAAAAACCTGAGTCTAACCCTCCTTTCTATTATTTAATAAGGGGGTAGTATCGCCATGAGTTGGCATGTTCTAGAATCATCCTCTACTCTGAATATCTTAGACTTCATGTCTCAGTGAGAAGTACATGTGTGTTTCGGGTCTACGATCGATTAAGGATAGTATCCAAATAGAGATATCTATCTAGGTAATCGGAGTGATAGGAAAGAAAGCTATTGGGGTTGGGTAGAGGAAGATTACTTGTTGGGTGGGCGTTTTATCATGTTTCATTTTATTTGATCAATTTCTATGAAATATGGTTAATAGGCAAGAAAATTGAAAAAAAAACAGAGGAGGTCCCTGGTGCATATGGATGATAATACCCACATTAAGACGCCTGCGGGTACATCCTGTCACAATCCATCCAAAGGGATATCAGTAGTTGAATTAAGAATTAGCTAATTGGAACAGTAATGACCTTATCATTGTTGCCATGATTTTTTTTCTACAGAAAAATGCGTATTGTATTAGTTTCTGAGAGAAAATTTACACAACATTTTGTAATATAAATATCCAACATCCTGCAAATATCTCATATCAAACAATGCAGTACTATTATATCCAGGAAAATTCCATGAGGTTATCAGAAAACTCAATATCATCCATGTTTATAGAGTGGACCGTACATACTCATCAAGGGCAGACTACCCAAAAAACCAGCATAACGGTATCCCATACAATTCAGAGACGACAATTTTACATAAAAAAAACAAAAGAGTAGAATATTAAGGAGAGGAATATAAAAAGTAAAAAGGGGTGGGAAGAGGCCAATGCACCCTTCTCCTCATTTATGTCCTAAGTTGCACGGAAACATGGAAGCATGTACAAATTTTGTAAAGGAAGCAATAGTACCATTAGTAGTTTCACTACTATCATTATATACATCTATAACAACAAAGGAAGGAGCAAAGGTAGCCACTCTAAAGGTTGCATATTCCAATACATATCCAATTACAGTCCAAGATCCAAGAGAGCCTACTGGATATTTATATTTCCTTCAAGGCAACAAAATTTTGTAGAGCAAAGGTGAAGCCAGTGCTAGCTTCATCCCTTACAGATCAAAAGTCAAATTTCTTTCTTTCATAGTATAGTTTAGTTGGGCTCTTACAAATGGTTGACGGCTCTTACAATAGCCTAAGCCTATTCAAGCTTAATAAGCCTGCCAAGAAGTCATTCGTGAAGAGCCTGAAGTGGTCATGCTACATAAGCATGAGCATAGAAAAGAATTGTTTATTCTTGCATAATCCACCTTTCATGCTCCAACGAAATTCAAAACAACTCTCAATCATTAGTTTCCAAACAAAAGTAGAGTGCCAACTTTGTGCTGATATACAACAATAACAAACAAAAATAGTTTCATATACAACAATAACAAACCAAAATAGTTTTAAGGTGACGTGGCTGGTAAACTGTTTCATAGAATGCTCTCCATACTTGAAGACATTTTAGAAGAGCTCCTTCCAAGTTTTCCTTCTAAATTCCATTTACCTTAGCTTACCACAATACAAACAATGATTAAGCAGTATAATCTCGATGGTTTTTGAGAATATATGCTAGACATATCAAGTATTATTATTATTTATCATTCTATTTGTCTATGTAAAATTTCTTTCTAATGGTTGTTGGATAAGAGGATGAAGAATCTTTCCAATGGTTGTTGGATAAGAGAATGAAGAATTGTACCTTTTCCTGATGGGAGTTGATCCATTGACCTACTTTGAAGGAGAGATCCTTAGCATCCCCAGAATTGGTGCCATGAGCTCTGTTCGATTCCACTTTCGTAGAGTTGGCGTTCTCTCAGGAACAAACTTTGAAAAATCTCTTGCACCCAGAAAATCACCCATCCTCGCTTGAACCCTGCCGCCAGAAAAATCATAGGGAAATGCCCCTCTCCCTCTACCATAAAGTAAAAACCAGACTTTGAATAATCCCTTGGACCCAGAAAATCACTCATCCTTGCTTAAACCCTGCTCTGCCACAAAATCATAGGGAAATGCCCCTCTGCCTCTGCCATAAAGGAAAAAAATTGGAATATTAATTGTCATCATAAAGAAAATACTATTTACAAGGAGACAAAACCATAAAAAATTGGGATAATTATACAATTTTTGATATCATCCTCGCCATCGGGTCTTGGGGCACAAAAACCTAGAGCAACGTCATATCCCAAACCAATAGTAATATGGAAAAATAGACAATAAAGAATAATAATAATAATTAAACATTTTAAATATTATCAAACCTTTGTCTAAATTTCATTACATTTAATAAAAACTATTACACACTTTAGAAGATTGAAAATTTTTACTCATGTTTAAATGAAGTAATACTCATGACTGATTCATATATATCACCTGCGGTGACATAATAAACAGAACTCCAGCACAAAAGAAAAAACACAAAATTACGATAGTTAAATTATTTCTTTATTTAGATAGTAGATATATTTTTTTTTAAATAAAAAAATATGTAGTATTGTTTTTTTTATCATATGTATTTTATATTATTTATAAATTATAATAGTTTAGTAAAATAGTTTAGTACAACAAATTTTATAATATTCTACAATGTACATGAAAAACTTATGTAGAAGGCGATTGAAATGTCATGTTTTTTATTCAAAGTTATGACATGCAAATATGAAGAAAGGGCATTCATTGTGAAGTTGTCGTGGACCCTGTGATATGTATGTTGCTACGGGGTTTTCTACTTCCTCTGTTATGCTTCAATATCTCATTCTCAAATTATTTGTTTTACTATGGAACAATAAACAACACAATAAGACGGGAACATGATAGTGGATTATTCTACAACTGAAGCTATATCCTACTCTCCTATTTCTATGGGGTCGGTGAAGCCCAATCGACAGAAAACAAATCAATTATCACAATAATCCTAAGATCTTAAATCTTCTTTCATGGAGTTTGAGAAGGGGAGGAAGGGAGAATAAAACCTCTTGTAGCCTTGAAGTTTGATGGGGTTCCTTGATTGTTTATCTTGCATCCCCTTGAATCTCATTCACACCTGCAAATCTCACCACAAAATTCTTCCTACTATCCTACCAAACCATATTTAAGAAATATAGGTTAGATCTAATTGCCTACCAGTTCTAATTCAACATAAAACTTGAAGGGAAAATATTGAACAAGAAATGGGAAGAAAACTGAATTGATTCATAATATATGAACATGAAGAAATACTTACAACCCTTGAAGGTTCCTTTCTTCTCCATTGATTAGACCTACTCCTCTACCATCCATGCCTTTGATGCCCAGAAACTTTGTAGTAGAAAAGTACTTTCTAGACCTCAATTCCTCCAGCATGCCTTTACTCTCAATTTTGTCTCCTGTAATTCACCTCATATTCCTTCCTTATATAGTATTAGGGTTTGTGCATCCAATCACTTAACCACATGAACGTGGGATTAATATTTTTGAATTTTTATTTTATTTGTTTCTTCAAAAACCCCACTTTACCTAGTTTTTAGGCATCAAGCTTGATTTTCAGTATTTCTAGGACAATTAATACCCATGTTAGGCATTTTTTCAACTGTATGAGTTAAGGAACTAGGCTTGGGCCCTTAAGTGGTCATGGACTTGGCCTCTTTAGAGCCACCTTTTTCATCAAACATTTCTTCCTTTGTGGAAGCAATGGTTAAATGAGAGATTGAAACTCTCAATTATTCCAAAATTATGATCTTCATTTTGCGGGTGAAATAGAAATATGTTTTTAGATCAACACTCTCAAGGGTGTTATTTTATTGTTAACAGATGCCCCCTAATGTGTGAGGTTCGAAGCTATGCCAAGGGCCGAAATAAATGGATTCCATTATGATATTTTTCAATGACGAAGGTAGGATGGTAAAGGAGTGGGATCTTGCGCACAAGAGTTTGAAAGGAACCTGCAAGTCAAACAAGGCAATAACCCAAATATACGATATCTTCCTGAGGTGGGTATACCCATGCTTAGCAATAAACAAGCATGGACAGCAACAATACATAGTGGATCCATGTCAAAAGAAAATATTACAAAAATGTATACATGCACTTTGATGACTGCAAAATATCCTGGTCTTCATGGTACTTTGGCATGGTAGTCTATTCTTGCGCAACTCGGGCAGTGCATCAGTGAGTGATACAACTATTTTTCCCAAGGTATTCAAACAAACCAACGATATTACGAGTTAATATTACGCGAATAATTGAGCTAATGCCGATCATAATTAAACACCATTTGGTTTCCATTCATTGATGTATATTGTTAATAGATGCGAGGAGGCCCATCGGTAACAGTGTTGGACTCCAAGGTACTTAAGTACAAACTAACAAGTGTGAATAGATGTTTTGATGTTGAAAAATTGTAGAATCAAACAATCAGGGGTCATTGATGTATACCCACTTCCATTTGCAAGGAAACCTGCCACTAATGACTACAAGATCCAAGGTACTCACCGGGGTTCCTAGATCCATTTCATAGATGATGATTTGGCATCAATAGCAATAAATATGCCAGAAGGAGGGAATTAATGCATCACACATAAACTAACAAAAAATCGAGATCAATAGGCTGATATAATTTGGTAGAGCTATGAGATTCAACACTATATACAGACACAAGGAAGGCCGACATGATTGGTCAAGAGTATTTGAGGAATGGTCGATGTTTGTTTGACTTCCCTTAAACACATAACATGACACACAGTGACACTTCGAAACATAAGACTTGAGTAACCAACCATTGTGAAATTCACAATTCCAGATGGAGATATGTTCAAATTACTGGTACAACTTCCTAAGGAAAATGTAAATGGTGTACTTATAACTGATGCAAGGATATGTGTTGTGTTCAAGGGAGACAAGGATTCACTATTGCCATTTTCTTCATGATGAATTATGAATAGATTTAGTAATCTTCTTTTTTGGATTTTTGTGATTTTTAATTCCGAGTAATTTTTTTTCATTTATTAGCTAAAAAAAAGAATAAAGAATTTTATGGTACATGGCACAGAACAAGTGTTGCACAGGCGTACTCTATTTTTCAAGAGCACGGGTCAGGACAAGGCAAAGATAAATATTGCAAATAAGGGTTGACCTAGTTGTGCACACTCTTACGGGAATTCCCTCCATTGGTTGGATATCTGAAGTAGGATTAGTTTTCGATAGACGGTTAAATAGAACCAAGTGAATGTGGTTATCCAATTTGGTGCGATTAAAAAGTAGGAAAGAGGAAATGTGGTTTACTTCATGCTAAGTCTTGTGAAAAACAACAAAATCATTGTGCACACTCTTACGGGCGTTCCCTCCATTTGTTTCTCTAATATATTATAATATTTATCATTCAAAATGATAGTCAGATTCGACTACTAACGGACCAACCGGGTTCAGTTGCTCCATTTGGTATCAAAGCGGATTCGCTGCTGCACTCTGAGCTCGGACTCGGCTCATCAATTCCTACTTGACTTTAGACTCGGTTCATCAATCCCTGATTTCTTTCGCTACTCCATTTCACCCATATCTCTCTCTGCTCCGCTGCCCTCCACTCCCTTGCCATTATTTAGGGTTTCCCTAAAATATAGGACATTGTCCAAAAACAAAAAAAACGTAAAAAAAAAAAAAAAAAGAAAAAAAAAAAAAAAAAAGGTAAAAAAAAGGAAAAAAAAGGTAAAGAATTGAAAAGAAAGAAGAAAGTTAAAAAGAAAAGATAAAAGAAAAAAAAAAGTAAAAAAACAAAATAAAGGGAAAAGAAAGTAAAAAAAAAGAAAAGTAAGACCAACACATGGTTTTTCTTTCCAACTTCGACCTAGGTTGCACCCTGTCTCATTCCAGGTAGCCCTACAAACAAAAACAATATTAATAAAACAAATATTATTATAATAATATTAATATTATTATATTATATTTTAAAACTTATTAATCCACCTTTTAATAAATATTTAAATATAATATTTTTATATTTATTATTTTATTTCAACACATAAATTAATTATAATAATAATTATTAATTCATTAATTATTTCAAAGACATTAGTTGTCTTTTATTCCTCCATAAGTCAAAATAAACTTCCAAATACACACATTTGCATAAAAGGACCGAGGCTATGACGGAATTAAAAGACAAACTTGAGAAATCGGAGAAGGACATCAAGGCCCTCGTTGCCAACCAAGAAAAATTCAGAGAAGAAACGAAAAATAACAAGGCACTTAAGAAAGAAATCAAAGAAGATGTTGTTCCGGTACTAGGAAGAAAACTTGATAACAGAGTAGACATCATGCACCAGAAACGAAAAGAACTAGATGATGAGATGTGTGTGATGACACAGAACATAAGCACCATGGCACAAAACTTGGGCATCATGACACAGAACTAGAATACCATGATAATGGAAATGTTACAAAAACTAAGGTCTAATACAAACCATATCAGTAACTCAGATATGTTGGACCACTATGTCAACAAAAATGAGAGTAACAAAATTGATCAAGACAATAAAGAAGACAAGGAGACTAAATATCGTAGGGATGACCAAAATGCCAATAATATATTTGATAAAGATAAGCTCGACCAATATCATAATGAGAGTCAAGCTAGTATCATTGACAATAAGGACGATCCATACAATGACAAAAGATGGATCCTACAATATGCAAAGGAATTCAAGTCAAAGGAATCAAATATCGTAGATTCATCTTCTACCTTGACTCTTCTACCACCCTAGAGAAACCTAAACGTAACACTATCAGGTGACTTTGAGTGTGAGAAGCCTCACAAAATGCCACTTCTTGAGATAAATCATAAGGATAATAAAATGGAAACATTACGTGATGACATCATGAGTATTGTGGGACAAGCAATCTCTAAAACAATGCTTGATATGGTTAGTCACAAAAATATTCCTTGTATTCATGTACATGGAAAATGGGACAACAATAATAAACATAATGGGGTACAAATTCAAGTTATAAATGAAAGGAAAATGACAAACTATTGCGTAAAGACCAAGCACATACCTAATACAAGTTCTAAAAAAGACATAAATGAAGTAATGACACTGTTTCAACACAAAATGAGAATGAAAAGACAATAATCTAAGCTTTAAGGACAAAGCTCCCTTAAAGGGAGTGGCAATGTAATGAACATAAAATAAGATTATAATTAAATAATTAAATAATTTATAGTTAGGTTAGAATGAAAGGAGGTGTCTCCTCATCATGAATGTCTAAAACATATTTAAGGCCAAGACATCATTGTAATATTCATCATCTAATATATTATTCATATTTCATTATTTAAAATGATAGACAGATTCGACTACTAACGGACCAACCGGATTCGGTTGCTCCATTGTGCACACTCTTACGGGTGTTCCCTCCATTGGTTTACTATCTGAAGTAGGACTAGTTTTTGATAGACGGTGAAATAGAACCAACTGAATGTGGTTATCCAATTTGGTGCGATGAAAAAGTAGGATAGAGGAAATGTGGTTTACTTCATGCTAATTCTTGTGAAAAACGCCAAAATCATAAATCACAATGAATCATGGTCCATCAACTGCCTGAATCAAATAGTTCTCAAATGTATAGGTCAACTGAAACATAAGAAATGGTTTATAGGAATCTTGAGAAAAAAGTTACTGCAAAGGTAGATACGTAACATTAGCAATGAGCACAAAAGAAGTAAGCACAAATTTTCATGCTGATATTTTAACACATGCTTATGTAAACTAACACGAAATACGGATCCCATTAGGAAATGGTTAGAATTGTATGAAAGAGAAGTATGCAATATTAAACTCCAGGTCATGATGGGACTAATTGGGCTCCCAGTCCTATGAGAACCACTCAGCATGGGCACCAAAGTGGAAATGGGATGTTGACTAAGGTTTCCCATGTTCAATAGGATCTTTTGTCAGAATGCTGGAAAATATAGATATGATGGGTTGACCCACCAATTTTCGACAGGTTCGACCCTATGGAAAGTTTGGTTTGCAAAATATTCAAATGCATATTCATAGAGGGATAACCTAAACCTATATGCATGATTCCAAATATACTTGATAAGATCAAGGAACATACAAAGGATGCTCCTATACTCCGGTGTATTTAAACCAATTATGCTCCTAGTGGCCCCACAAAAGATGTCCTTAGGTGGGTGCAACCAAATGTTTATGAATTCAAGGATAGTTTCATCTAATGATAAAGTTTCTTCCAAAAATTCAAGTGATCTGGGAGAGCTCACAGCCAAAATGGGCCAAGTAACTGGATCATATTCCTCCATGAAGGGAATATTTTGATCCAAATTAGTTGAATCCATTTCAATGGCTTGGTATGACACTTCTACAATAGATAAGGGTTGCAGGATCATAAATTTTCCCATGAGGGAATCATTTTTTAACGATCCTACCCTAATGTATTGAACCTCCTTTAGAGGATCCCTAATGAAAGGAACATTCGACTGGGAAACAATTTCAAGCATGCAGTAATCTAATTGTTCGATCACAACAATATTCCCCCAATGAGGGAATCTAATCACTAGGGACTCTGAAGACAATATAGAAATCATTGCATGTATCCAAATATGTCCTAACATAAATTTGTAATCTATAGGTGCATATACTAACTCAACACCCACTGTGACTATTTTCCCACCCCATTCAATAGGGAAAGATACAATGATTATGTGAGGAGAGAATGAATGTCTATCAAATGCTTTTTGCATAGTATGGGATTGAAGTAAGGTGGTTGATTATAATTCTTTCCAACATTTAAATGACATGACACAAGTCGAGGCCCCTTCATCAACTATGGTTTGAAAGATATTATTTCCATGAGATGTTACTTTAATCTGAAAAGCAACTTTGGAAGGAATCCTACAAGTTGATTGGTCTAAGTCTAATGTGATCGAATTTGTATCAGATGGATCAACAACTCTAGTTGCAGACAATAGTTCATTTCTTCGTGGATGACAATATTGCAATATCTCCATGGAGGACATGGCAAATGGTGCTTGAGATATTTCCTCAACAACATTTTTTCGTTATGTGAAGATCGTGCGTTAGGATTATGCATTTTTCAACGTAGATTGCCTTTTGGGGGGGTGTGGTACTATTTCTATGGTTGGTTTCTCAATGGTGAGAGAACTACTTGGATGTGATTTTGATTGATCCAATGTACTAGGAGGGACATCATAAGAATGATATATCATTTGAATGTTCACCCCATGGTCACACAAGAAGACATTTGCTTTGGGATCATTTCCCCCTTGCGAGTATTTTGACTAGTTTCCCCCTGGAAGATGTACCAACACTATAGAAACCATTTGATGATGGTGTCACAAAAAAGGTTGCATGAATACAATGGATTGTTATTTCCCACTAACTTGAACTAGATTCAGTGCATCTCCTTTACCAAAGTTAGCATTTTGCTTACTCTTGTATTTCTTCTTATTTCCTCTAAGTTCCATGGATTGAACTATAAAAATTTTAGGAGTTTGGGAAGGATTAAGAATGTGCTTACCCTTGTACTTCTTCTTCTTTACCCTAAGGTCTATATATTGAACTATGAGGATTTTCGATTAGGGAAGGCTTAGCATGTTGCTTCATATCTTGGCCAGTTGTAGGTTGTGAAGTTTGAATAGACATGTTTTCCATTTGCTGGGTAATCTACTCAAGGTTGTTGACGGGACCCATCATACCATTGGAATGAGGTCCATGTGGTGGCCTAGATGGATCAAACGTGGGTATTGCAGGTTGGTTCCAAAAATATTGGTTACTTTCTAGAACCTCACCACTCCATTGTGGAATGGGATTCATGGGTGGATTTCCCCTTTGCGGGGTTAGACTCCAAGGATATTGGATATTTCCTGGAATATGACCACACCGTTAATGAATCGATGGATTTACCCATTGCGGGGTTATAATCAAGTAAGATTGGTTATTTCTTAGAATCTGACCACACCATTTAGGTGGACCTTGGGTTTGATTAACATGCCAAGGTGGGTTTCTATCTTGCGAAGGATTCCCCCAAGAATATTGGGTACTTCTAGGAACATGATCAATGGGTGGATTTCCTCTTGATGGAGTTAGGTCCCAAAAATATTGGTTACTTCCTAAAACTTGACCACTGGGTGGATTTCCTCTTAATGGATTTGGGTCCCAATAATATTGGTTACTTACTAGAACTTGACCATTCCATTGATTTTGTCCTTGGTTTTTATTGGAATTCCAAGGTATGTTTCCTCCTTGCGGAGGCTAGATCCAAAAATATTGATTACTTCCAAAAACATAAATAATGGGTGGATTCCCCCCTTACAGAGGTAGGTCCAAAGAGGGTTGGTTACTTATTAGGTGCTTACCACACCATGGTATTTGTCCTTGGGATTGAAAATAATTCTAAGGTGGGATTCCCCCTTGCAGAGACTTCCCCAAAGAAGATTGGGTACTTCCTGGATCATGACCAATGGGTGGATTTTCCCCTTGCGGAGGTAGGTCCCAAGAGTATTGTTTACTTCTTGGATCCTTACCACACCATGGTAGTTGTCCTTGGACTTGATTCTAGCATTACAAGGTAAGTTTCTCCTTCTGGAAGCTAGCTCCAGAAAGATTTATTACTTCCTAAATATTGACTACTCCATTGTGGAATGGGGTTTATAGGTGAGCTTCCCCTATGAATTGTGCTAGTATAAATCAGAGGATGTCCCTCTGGGGAATTTCCTCCCATCTACGAAGAATAATTCCAATTAGCTTCTGTGTTCTGGGATGCATTATCTCCGCCATGAATATTAACATCCCATGGTAAAGTGTTGCCCCTAGAAGTAGAACCTAGAAAACTATTGGGTGTGCCAAGAGGATTTTGATAACCTCCCGCAACCATTTAAGGCTGCATTGATGTGGTCCCTTGAACTCCTAATGAAACAAAAGGGTCAACTGTAATGTTTTGCATATTATTCCAACTTTCAAAAAGACTAACCAGCGACTCACTTTATGTAAGTATGATTGAGTTTAAAGGATGTGCAAAGGGTGGATTTACGTGAGCAAATGTGTGATATTCTATTTTTTCAATTTCAACTAAAGTAAGATCGTCAATTCTATCTATGTTTTGTCCATGATGTGACAAATTTTGAGAATCGGTTTGACATTTTTCTTCTCTAGTAACATTTGATTGGGTTTATAAGTAGTTCAGTTTCAAATTCACAAAGGTGTGGTTCAAGTATCTTCCTACACAATGTAGTGGGGCCCTCAAACTTGGGTAACTTGCCTCACTTCCACCTTGATGGGTGAACCAGGAGATTAAGTACTCTGAAGTTTAATAAAAGGATTTGTTGATTAGAGTATACCAAAATATAGTCGAACAATCCTAATGGCAGCTATACTAAAAAAATCAAAGTGTCCACACATCTAGAAAAGTCCTAAGATAATAAGCAACGAAATTTCAACTCAAAATGGGCCTCCTAAAAAAAATTAATAAAATAATAGTTAAAATAATAAAATAATATTTATTAATTTTGGAGGAAGAAAAGAAAAAAAATACTTTTCCGTTTGTATTTTCGACATGTATCCCCGTGTTTTTACTCAAATTTTGATCAGGAGAGCTCGTCGGATGCGGAATTAAATTCCGCATCCAACGAGTACCCACTTGGCATACTTTTGATGGACTGCGCTACCCCAAAAACAAGAAATACATGAAAAAAAGTGATGATGACATCATCATCACATTTTTTCAGGTATTTCTTTTTTTTGGGGTAGAGGGGTCCATCAAAAGTATGCACAGTGGGTACTCGTTGGATGCGAAATTTAATTCTGCATCCAATGAACTCTCTTGATCGAAATTTTAGTAAAAACAAGGGGAGATATGTCGAAAATACAAACAAAAAAAGTAGTTTTTTTTTAATGATACCTATCCCCGAATTTATATTAAAAAGGTTTTTAATACCTATACGGTATTTCAAATTTAAATCAATTTCATTGGCTAACACATGATGACATGGAATTTGAGTTAAAGTTAAAAGGCCCATTTTGAGTTGAAATTTCCTCTAATGAAACTTCTTTCCAAAGACCCAGAGTTCAGTGAAAAGCTGGATTTAGAGGCCCTTCCAAAACTAGTATCTCCTAAGGGACATCACACCTCAAAAATTACTAAATAGTGAATGTATGAGAAACAATTACATTGTTCTTCAATCACTAGAGTTTCAAGTGTTAGATCTTGGATACTGACTCTCCCAAGGAGCTTAAACAGCCTTATGTATGTCTCAGGCATTGTAAGTTTTCCCCACTAACAAGATCCTTTGTGATGCCCTATGAAAAGAAGTTATGGTTACCACTTCACAATCGGTGGTCAGGTGGGACAGTCGTTAGTCTAGGATAACTCACATAGACTAGATATATCAAGAAAGTGATGTCACCCCAAGGACTCGTCACTTAATTAAAATATTGTAATATGCTCATATCCCACCAAATAAGCAAGAGGGGGGCTACCACCCTTACTAATTCATATTGACGTCGTGCTTAACACATGTGTTAGAAGAGCTTTCTCAACATGCACTCTTTTCTACTAAGATCAAGCATATCTAGATCCATATACAACTCCTACTTCTAATCCTAGGCCTAAATGGGATAAAAAAACGAATTGAAGATGCTAGGAACAGTGTTGGGGATCCATTTGACCAAAGGAGAACCAAATCTCAATTAAGTTAAAGATGAGAACCTTACACTATGTCATACAAATATACTTCTCCTAGAGAGGTTTTGCATGATGATGGGGAATGATCCACAATCCTACAAAGAGGATTTCCATGATCCAAGATGGAAAGTAGACATGGATGAGGAATATGAATCAATACAAAACAATAAGACATGGTATCTTGTCTCCCTTCCTCCAGGGAGAAATCTTGTCCAATGCAAATGGATCTACAAAGCAAAACTTGCGTCTGATAGATCTACAACCAAGTACAAGGCTCTGTTAGTTGCAAAGGGGTACTCCCAAGTTCATGGATTGGAATACAATGAGACATACACCCCTATTGTAATAATGGATTCCATAAAGTTGGTTTTGACCATTACAGCTTCGAAACAGTGGGAGGTACATCCCATGGATGTGAAGAGTTCCTTCCTACATGGTGACTTGGAAGAAGAGATCTACATGAAACGACCTAAGGGGTACATTAGTGATTCTTCCTTAGTATGTAGGCTGAGGAAATCATTGGATGGGATCAAGATATCCCCAATGGAACGGTATGCCAAAATGATTCCTTCTTACTGTTAGCACTATTTCGCTTAACAGTTGAGATGTAAAGACTTGAGATGAAATAAGAGCGTTGTATGTGAAAATTTTGACAATGTGACCAAGGGGTGATGAAATAAGTGCTAAATTCAAGACTAAGGTATTTATCTTATCATAAACCCATATGCTAAGGTTCGTAAAGGGTTAAAAAATGAAGAAATAATGCTTATGGTATACACTGAAAGTTTCAATGATCCATATTTTCACGTGAGAATATCTATGGCGAATAATGGATCCGTTTTTTGAAGTAGAAAGAAAAAATAAACTTTGGTGATCAGTGGAAAGGTTTAATGATCCAATTATATCCACAGTGAAGGAATAAAGTAGGTAAGATAGATGGATCTGATAGAATCCATTGTGGGAAGATGCACAGAAAAAGATGGATCAGGAGTGGGAAAAAAGTTTAAAGCATGGCTTAAATCAACGGTGGATATTAAAGATGGATAAGATCAATGGTTTTTAGGTGATCCGCTGAGATAAGTTTCATACTATTTTAAAAATAAAAGGGGCATCAGAAAATAAAGGTGTTGGTTAAATGACGAAGGAAATAAATAGTGTGTGATAAAGGTCAGGTAAATCTACGATAGCTAGGATGTCCTCTAAGGGAAAGTGCATGGTGGATAAAGAGGGCGTTGTTTGACGAAGAAAGAAAAGGTTAAATTTAATCAATGGTTTAAGAGAGAAATGGATTAAATCTATGGTTAAAAGGAGATCCTCTCTCATAACATGTATGGGGATTAAAAGAATATGCCACCAATGGAAAATAAACTACTTTCCTAGATTCCAAAACCACTATTTCAAGAATATTATAAAAGGGAAGATCACGTGTTCAAGGATTATTTGTCATTTTGTACATTGGGAGAAGAAAGTATTTCTGTGTGGACAAGCCTAGTCAAACAACTATCTTTCTAGCCATCAATTTTCCAGGTAGGCCACGTTTTCACCCACCTACTATTATTTAAAAATGGATAGTGGAGGTGAAGTTGAGGCACATGCCATAGAGTTTCATAAAATAGATGAAGCTTTTGAAGATAGAGATGGTGGGATTTTTTATGGAAGAAGACATTAGAGGAAATTTGAGGTCTAAAATGGGCCTCCTAAGGAAAATGATAAAATAATAGTTAAAATAATAAAATAATAGTTATTAATTTTGGAGGAAGAATGAAAAAAACTATTTTTTTGTTCGTATTTTCGACATATCTCCCTGTGTTTTTACTCAAATTCCGAGCGAGAGAGCTCGTTGGATGTGGAATTAAATTCCGCATTCAACGAGCTCTCCCACCTGAAATTTGAGTAAAAACACAAGGAGATATGTCAAAAATACGAACAAAAAAAGTAGTTTTCTTTTATCACAAATATGTCAATTCAACCATTATGGTTGACTCATTTTTATTGAAATTCTATTGGTTCTTGAATTCCAACTCACAAAACTTATTGTTGGCGCGTTTTCCTATAAGGCCCATTTTAGACCCCAAATTTCCTCTAATGGCCTAATTCAGTCATTCAGGCATGAAACCATTAAAGAAAAGCAACCACTTTTCTCCAAATGTTTTAGATCTGAAGTATCCCTTGCCAACCAACCTTTTCCCCTGGATGTTAACATGTTTAATGAAGAAACAAAGCTGGTTATTTCAATGTTGAGTCAATTTTTAGGTTTAGATATAGACATGTTTATCCCTGAACTATTAATGAGTGTTTTATTCAAAATCAGTATAAATCAATCTAATTCTCAATCCCCTCAACCCCCTTGTCTTAAATTTGATAAATTCCTAGTTGAAAACATTCATTCTTAGCTAGTGAATTTCCACAATACCAAGCACTTCAAATTTCAGTCACTGCATTATTAGAATGTTCCTGTTTTTCAATGAAGAAAATTTGCAGCTCCCAAAGAAGGTACTTACAGTAGATATCAGTAATGACTTTTTCCAGTATATGAACCTATTGATGCTAGAGGATTATAAAGTATTCTTTGAGAATAAGTTTCCCAAAGTGTTACAACAGATGCGGGAGGCTCTATAGTTTTCTCTAAATAGGAAAATAGGGGATTGGTTTCTATTAGAAGATCATACCATCATTAGAGTGTATGGATTTACTCATGAACCCTATATTTTTCTAGCGTTCCTGACCCCTAGAATATTTTCCTTCGAGTTTATAAGAAAAAAAATTATTGTGGAAAATGAACATTTCATCAGTTTTAAAAAGGCTTATGAGATTACATCTCCATGGGTGGTTGGCCCTTTTATTATTAAGAACAAAGTTGCACTCCTTGTAGCTGAAATTATGTTACAAGAGATGAATTTGAAGAAATATTTTGCAGTTAACTATGATCTACACCATGTCATTTCACAAAGAAGGTAGATGAACAAGAACAAGGTATTTGAGCACCAATTAGTGGAGGGATTGGATGGAATATCAAGCACAACTTAAAGATGCATAGGTTTTTCAAGGAAACCAATTGGATGTACTCAAATCAACAAAAATAATAGTTTCTATTCCAAGAAAAATAGAAATGGAAGGTAAGAGAACCCATTCAGATGCCATGGAGACAGAGGAAGAGGAAAATTCAAAAATAACTAAAAGATGGAAGACTGAGTCTTAAGGACAACTGACAGAAGTAACTGAGCCTAAAGTTGAGAAAAATAAAGGAAAGGTCAAAGGACCAACTTTTGAAGTACAAGAATATGAATTTTCAGAGGTACTTGAAATATCAACTGATAAATTTAAATCTAGGGCTGACTTGTATGATAAGTATAAGAATTATAGAGAGATCTCGTTAAAAGAATCCTTAAATCTATATTCATAAGTGATAAATATATCAAGTAAAGATGTCTCATTGGTAACTGTTAAAAATCATACTAGGAGAAATTTGAATTTAGTTGTTGCCACCAAAAATAGAATAGTAGAAATGAGGTTGAACCTGAAGGACATCCTAGTGCCTGAAATGATTCATTTGCATAAGAATATTGGGGAAGTGATTTATAGTGATTTGTTGAAAGCTACCTTAAGGGTGTCCAAACTACAATCTATACAGGACAAAATAGAAAAACAATCGGGGCAGGAAAAGGTAGAGAACAAAGTGCACCAACAACAAATCAAGAATCTTCAAGGAGATTTATTAACCATTGAAAATCAAGCAAATAAAGGTGAGGTGACACAGAAGATATTGGCTGAGAAAGAGAATATAATTCAATTCCTGAAAAAAGAAGTTGAAGATCTATACAAAATAGTTAATTCAAGCTTCAGAATTAACTGAATTAGAAAAAGAAAAAGAGCCACTAACCAAAGAACTGAGTGGCAGTAAGGAAAAGTTATTTAAGCTTGATGATGAATAGAATGAATGGGAAAAGGGAAATTTCCCTTAATTGCAAAGATTGATGTTTAAAATGAAATTCAGTTGGTTCTAGAAAACGAGAAAAATAAAGAACATGAGGTGAAAATAATCCAACCTACTACATAAACAAATACATAATCCATTGTACAGGATATGTCTCAAGTAAGTCTAAGAGACTTGGATATTGTTGGATTAAAAAGTCAGAATAAAAATCTAGTTGATACAGTCTTGAAGAAAGAAGAGGAAAGGAAAGCATTGGAGAGTAAGAATAAAGAGTTGCTAGATAAAATGAGAAATTAGTAAAGCAATAATCTGGAAAATTTCCTATGCAGGGAGCTAGACATATCATCTAGGATATGATCATTGCTAAAGCTGTTAAAATCAGGCCTTGTTTAAATTATATTCAAGAGAAAGAGATGGTATTAAACATTGATAGACAAAGTTGTACAACAATGAAAGAGGCCTTGAATAAAAAACCAGTGGACACAGCTAAAAACACAATCAATTTCCTAAACACTCTGTCTGAAGAAGATTTGAGGACAATGGGTATCAAGGACAAAATTACAGTGTTCACTTGGGCCAGGTAAGTAGTAGGAAAACATCAACACATAGAAACTGTGCAGGCTAATATTGGCATAATGCAACATCAGGTGAGGATTTTCAAAGGCTCATTTGTGTCCCTTTTTCATAAAGGTTTGCCTTAATTTTGGGAAGAAGATGGTAAAATTTTATCTCAGGAAGAATATCAATATTTTTTGGTCAAATGTAGATTGGATCACAAAAAAATTGAATATATGAACCAGACTCTGTTAGAGAAAATTGTGATTGATAAATTGGCAATTGATTTTGAGATAAGCAATACTTTCAGGACAGTTTTTACCCAACTGCCACCTATTTCATATGTAGATCATGTGGAATTGAGAATCTTGGCTAAAGAAATGGCAAATTTGGAGCTTCCATCTGTGGACCAGTGGAAAACAATGGAGAAATTTGGCAGAACAAAGTACAATTTGCATCAATAAAGAGTTTATTTGTAAACTCGTGAAATTTTGAAGACAAGTTTTATTTTGAATAATGAAATAGGTTTTTGAGTAGTTAGTCTGTTAGGAGACAAATGGCAAGTGTAATAAGTTATTGTTGCCTATTTTTAGCATGTAAGTAATTATCATCTCAAGGAGCATCTTGATGTATTTAAGAAACATTTTGCAATGTATTGAGGGTTGGAACCCATGAGAAAGAACTGATTTTTGTAAGAGAGCTTCAAAGATTAATAAAGATTTCAGATCCAAGCAGGGTTTCTACTATAGATTCTTGTGTTATTAATTTTACAGTACGTACTTTCTTTCCTTCATGTGAATGTGTTTCATGTTTACATTTCCATTATGTTATATTTTCATGCTTGATTAAGTGTATATTAGGTTAGAAATCATAATCTTATGATTTGATCCTTTAATTTCAAGCACTCAAAAACTTTTTCCACCAAAGTTAATAATGGATCCGTCTTTATATGCCCATATAAATGGATTGTTTCTTATTATTCCTTATCACCAGACAACCATCATTTTGACTGTAAAAAATTAACTACCCTACCTCTGTTAATAAATCCACTGCAAAGCACTGTCATTAATTTTTTTCGTATTTGACTCCATTCCCACTGACCACCAGTTTCAGCCAATGTTACTATTAAATTTGTTTTCTTTCAAAATATATGGCCTTTGTGTTTATCAATTGAGAGATCCCTCCCTGGAAGGAAAGTATCTATATTTCCTCCTAAATATTGGTTTTGTGGTTACCTAGGTATTATCCTTTCACAGCCGAGGGTAAATTATGAGTGATAACACTTACTGTCACAGAGGTTCAATAGGTGTAAGTCTAACTGCAATGTCTACATGCAGCAAAAGGCAAGTTGCTTAATATTGATTGTATTGTATGTGGATGAATTGATCATCACCAATGGTTCATCTACTAGATTGAGGAACATCAAGTCATTTTTGATCAAAGACTTCTCCATGACAAATCTAGGGCTATTAATACAGTTTATTGGCCTTGAAGTAATTCAAAAGGATTCAAGGATAATTATTTCACAATCAATATACGTAGCTGACTTTCTCAAAATATTCCACAATGACTGATTGCAAAGCAAACACTTTTCCTTTCCTATATGGCATTAGAATAGAAGAAGGTATTTCTACACCCTTGGTTGATATCACTCTATACAAAAAGTTGATTTATATCTTACTATACTTGACACATTCTAGAACAGACCTGTCTTATGTTGATAGTGTCATGGAAAGTTTCATGCAAGAGCCACATGAGCTACATTGGAAGGTAGAAAAGAGAATCTTGCACTATGTGCAGGGTACTCAAGATCTTGGGCTTCACTATTCCTGTTGGTGCTTAGTTAGATCTGGTTGGTTTTACTTACTCAGAATAGGATGGAGATAGTATTGATAGAAAACATACTTCTAGATTTTTGTACATGTTGGGATCAGGACTAGTCTTTTGGTTAAGCAATAATTAAGCAACTCTTTCATTCTCTTCAGCTAAAGCAAATTATAATGGGCTATAAATGCTTCCATTCAAGCAGTTAAGTTACATGGGATTTTGACAAAGTTTGGCATTCCAACTTCTCCTTCAATAGAATTTTTTTGTGACAATCAAAGTGCAATTAAGATTCCATTGATATAGTACAAAAGCAACAGATCAAACACATAGAAGTCCACATGCCCTATACTAGGGAACAAGTGCACACTAGGACCATAACATTGCATTACTTCCCTACAAAGGAGAAGATTGCAGAAATTTTCTCAAAGTCTTTCAATCAGAAGAGATTTGTCTATCTCGGATATCTGCTTGGTGTGAAGGCTGAGTGAAGGCTGATTGAGGTCCCTACTGTTCATTTTTTATGAGGGGGTTTTCCCCATTTCCTTAATTTCAAGAGTAATTATTTGTTATTATTATTATTGTATGGGTGACCTTTGGTCTTAGTTTCCAAGTCCAAGTTTGTCCAATTTTGGATTAAGGGGGGGTGATAGGATTATTCAATAATCCTAACCTGTCCACCTTAGTTATTTTAGCAATTTCCTAGTTTACGATAATGTTATAGACCCCCTAGTGCTATATAAGTTTCCTAATTGAGGATAATGTTGTATACCCCATAGTGTTATGCAGATGTTATCTAGGGCTCACTATCCACTTGATGCACCCTTGTGCATGAGTTTAGGATCTCCAAACACCAATCCCTAGATTTTAGGATCCCACTATGAGTTCTGGAAGTCCCACCTTCAGTTCACCACCACCAGAGTGGAGTTCAGATTCAATGGCCACCTTCAGTTCACCTCTAGTTAGCTATTGTGCCTTTTTTGCATTATTTGAGGATAAAGGCACCCATGCTTACCTACCAAGGTTAGTTAATCAGTTGTTGATTGATTCAGTTGTCTGGAGTTGCACTAGTGATGTCTATAATGTTGATTTTCCCTATGCTAGTCATGTATACAGTCAGGAATTCGAATCGCTCATGGAGTATTCAAATTTCCTCTTTTGTACAATGTATTGTTTGTACACATATTAATGAATATTGTTACCATTATTGCTTCCAAATTGTTTCTTCTTCCATGTTTAATTTCATAGTGCGTTTTTACCAATATTAACACTATAATTCATCATTCTTCCTAATTTATTTACTATAAGGTATTATTTATCCTAATGATCTCGTGTGGTTCATAATTTCACATGACCCCATCATGGTGGCGTTGGACAAGTTCACTAAAGTTGCACACTTTAGTCCAATAAATACAACTCATAAGACAACTAACAATATATACATTTATATGAAAGAGGTTGTCATGATACATGGAATTCTGAAAGCTATAATGTCAGACAGAGATACAAAGTTTACTTCTAACTTTTGGAAAGTATTGTTTAAAGGATTTAGAAAAAATATGAACATGAGTAAAACATAGCATCCTCAAATATATGGTCATGCAAAAAGTGTCAATCATTTTTAAGGATATGTTGAGAATGTACATGTTGGATTGGACATCCAAGTGGGAGGATTATTTGCACTTGGTAGACTTTGCTTATAATAATGAATATCATGCCTCTCTAAAGATGCGTCCTTTTCATGCATTGTATGAGAGTAAGTGCAATACTCCTATAAGCTAGGATAATCCAACATACATAATCATCATTGGAACTAAACTTATGAAGGGAATGGAAGATCAAATGATTAAGATCAAGAAGACTCTGAAAGTATCTCAATACAGGAATTTTTTTATCCAAATCATAATAGAACTAAAAGAAAATTTAAAGTTCAATATCATGTATTTTTTAAAGTTACATGCATGAAGAGCTCCTTGAACTTGGGGAATTATTCCAAGCTATCTGCTAGATACTGTGGACCCTTTGATATATTAGCTAGGATAGGTAGCATTGCATATGACACTACTTCGCCCTCTTGCATAAAAGTGCATAATTTATTTCCTGTATTCTAAGGTAATCATTTGATTGATTGGAATGTGATTCAGGTGGAACTGGAAGGAAATTTTCTAGTACAACCAATTTCCATATTGTGCAAAAAAGTCAAGTTTCTACCGAATCAAGAGATTAGGTAGGTAAAGGTAAAATGGATCCATTACAATCCTAAAAATGCTACTTGGGATCTAGAAGACGCTATGAAGGAGGCATACCCTCATCTTTTTTTAAATTTTGTGTTGTTGCATGTATGTAATAAGTATGCATCGATGAAATTACATTCTTTTAATGATGAGGGTGATATAATACCTCGAATGTTACGCCTAAGACATATGCTATTATTTATTTTGTTATTTTGGCACAAGGTGTTGGGACTATGGAATTAGACATTATTATTATTATTATTATTATTATTATTATTATTATTATTTAATAATTAACTAGCTCAATATGGAAAACTAACTAGAATGAGGGGCCATGGATTCCACATGTGAGGGGATTGGAGACTAGGAGTTGTTTCTCTCCCTAACATTACTTGTTAGACCCTATTTTTGATTATTTTGGTTTATGGAGGTACTATTAAACCCTATTTGATGTTTGGTGGGACCCTCTTAGCTAGTGCAACCTCCTTGAATATTCCAAGCCTCTTGTGATGCTCTGCATAATCCAATGTTCCCTCACTAGCTATTTTTAGCCTGCACTCCTTGAAAAAGTATAACCCCCCTCTTGTTTCACCTTTTTCTATTCCAGGAAAGGGAATTTCTAATTGTAACCTCTCTCTCATGATTTGAGTAACCCCTAATGAATTTGAGTTACCTCTCTTGGAATTTGAGTCACTTACTTATGAATCTACATGGTTATAGAATGATTTGAATTAACTCTATTTCACGCTTCTTCTCTCTTTGAGATCTCGAGTCCAAGGGATTTCTCTCTTGTTTGGGAAATGCATGCTCTCAAGTAAGATATGCATTGTATTGCATGAATATTGAAGGCCTTGTAATGAGGTTTGAAGACCCTATAATGGGGACTGAAGATTGATTTATGCTTATAAAACACGAGTCCTTCTCGCATTGTTTGTCTTTGTCCAATCTAAATCATAAATCCTGGCTGAGGGTGGTGATATACTGAGGGATTGTGTAGTAAGGGAAGTCAAAACTCACCAAGTAGTGTAGATGGAAGGGAAATTTGATATGGTGAAAGGTGTAGTTGTGGTATTCTTACAGTGTTGAGAAGGGAGACACCATATATTTTGGTTCATATATTTATGAGAATTTATGGGTTGTTAGACCTATTCCATTGCATCTGGAACGTTATTTCCAGAAGGGAATACTTTTTTTCAATGAATAAGGTTTGTGTTGAGATGAATGAACTGTACATTTTGGTTTAATAGTGCCTCTCATACGGATATATGGCCTCAACTTAGGAGTGACTTCCATGTTGAAATATGCATGAGCATGGCATGCCTATGGCTGGGTGGAACATTGTCGTGTTGAAACTAGTTTCTTTTCATTAAGATGAGTATTTTTTTATATTTTATTTACTGAGTTTTCTGATATATATGTGCTCATGGATCTTTTTTTGTTGTTGTTTACATGGTTGTAGGTTTTATCCATGAGATCTCATCTATTTATCGTTTATATGGTTGTAGATGGTAGCCTTCATATCTAGTTTTGTTTATGTTAATATGGATGTAGGTGACAGTCAATAGATATGATTTTTAACAATGTTAACAGGGTTAATTGTGGCGGTTGTTGACATGGTTCTTTTGACAGGGGTTCACTCCACATATCTGTTGACACCCATCAACGCAAGCTCCATAAACATCGTCCCAGACAAGTTTTAGCCTATCCCACAACACCTATGAAGAATATGTAGTCTCACCCAAGATGTATGAGGGAGGGCTGCAGGAACCACGTTTCCGAAGAAGGAAGAGGACTTTCACACTATCACTTACTTTATCACAACAATACTAAGAGATATAGCGTTTGCGCATATAACATCTGCTACTTATAATCATTCGCAATCCTTCTTACTCAGATTTGGATAGACACATACATAATTTAGATCCATTTGACTTAGACATTAACACAAAATTTATTTATCGAAGACATCAACATGTATTAATTCAATGATTCAAGCATGTAAATTCATAGATTGCATAATCATTAAGTTCACAAATTTCACAAAATGTAGATAAGAACAAAAATTCCATCATCAAAATCATCCCTATTCCAAAAAAACATAGTAAAAGATAAGCATTTTTTGGTCGAATAGCCTCAGATCGAAAATAACATTCATCAATAGATCAAACTATTTACAATATGACTGATCACATCCTTGATCAATGATAAAAATCTATCTTCTAATGAATCTACTATTAATTCTATTTATAGGCTTGAGTCGTTACAAAATGGTCCACATAGGCTGACTTCCTAACTAATTTTGACCCAAAACTTCTAACTAATTCAACCAAAATGAACACACTTGTCAGTATCTCCTCTTGTGTAGTTGACTCTTTCTTATGTCGATGGTAGAAGCACATATTGCGCATCCTATCCCCTTTCCATTAGGCTCCCAACAAAAACTTGTGGCTCGTCCTCGACCCATGTTGGCTGGAAATTACTGGTGCATCCAAATTTGTCCTGGATTCCTTGTAGATAGTTTTTACTTCATTGATGGTTACTTGGACCTTCGTTTTGATTGTTGCACACTGGTCAACTTCTTTCTCTGTTGGGTGTTCTTCGTTCATCTGCTGGATGGTGGGTAAGTCCTCCTTCGTCTTTGTGATCTCTTCCATCGCTCTAAGTGCCACTTCCTCGGCTACGCCCAGTAATTCATCTAACTGCGTCAATCTCCTATGATGTCTTGTTTGTGCCTTATTAACACATTGTTGCAACTCCTTAAGATCTACTACCTTGGTTACCTGTGCTAGTGGGGGAATTCCTTTGAGATATCCCCGCAGAGCTAACAATTACACTTATGCTTCATTCAGTTGTGCTTCCAGCTGGTGTAGTTCCTCATCTTGCACCAAATTCCCCCAATACCTGTTGACCTCGCAGTTCTATTGATAGGGGTTCACTCCACAGATTTGTAGACACCCATCGATGCAAGCTCCCTAAAAGTTGGCCCAGACAGGTTTTACCCTATCCAGTAACACCTGCGAAGCAGATGCAGTCTCACCCAAGATGTCTGAGGGAGGGTTGCAAGAACCATGTTTCCAAATAAGGAAGAGGACTTTCACACTATCACTTAATTTATCGCAACATTACTCAAAGATCCATCATTTGCGCATATAACATATACTACTTATCATCATTCACAATCCTTCTTACTTATATTTCGACCGACACGGACATAATTCAGATCCATTTGAATTAGAAATTAACACATAATTGCTTTATTGAAGACATCGACATGTATTCATTCAATGATTCAAGCATGTAAATTCATAGATCGCACCATCATTAAGTTTGCAGATTTCAAAAACATATAGATAAGAACAAAACTTTGATCATCAACATCATCCATATTCCAAAAACATCTCACAAAAGATAAGCATTCTTCGATCAAATAGCTTCAGACTAGAAACCAGATTCATCCACATATCAACCCAACTACAATATGACATATCGCATCTTTGATCAATGATAAAAATAGATCTTCTAATGACTCTACTCCTAATTCTATTTATAGGCTTGAGTCGTTACAAAATGGTCCACATAGGCTGGCTTCCTAACTACTTTTGACCCAAAACTTCTAACTAATTCAACCAAAATGACCACACTTATTGGTATCTTCACTTATGATGTTGTCTTTTTATTCTATCAATGTCTTCCTTGTCGATGGAGGAAGCACACCTTGTGCATCCTATCCCCTTGCCAACAACATCCTGGAGAACTATTTATTTACCTTGTTTATGGTGTCTTTCATATCTAATTATATTGAAGTTTAAATGGTTGTAATAGATCCGATCTTTCATTTTTGAAACCATGTTAATGGCTTGCTTATATCTGGTTTCATTTCTCGCCAACATTTACCTTAGTTTATTGGGGAATGATCCTTATTTGCATTCATGCATTTCATTTTAAAAGGTGAATGATTTATTTTAGTGGCTCTTTAGCATGATGGCCTATACTTAGTTACCCTTATTACATTCTGCATTACCTTGATTCATCCTTCTCCTTGGGTTTCCTGGTGTCCTTGGACTTGGATTCAAGTATGGGGACATCACATAATCCTCCTTATGGAATACATATTGAAGTATAGTATATTAGAGGTTACCGCATTAGAATGTTTCCCCTTTGAAAAGGAAGGTGAACTCCAGTGAATTCCTTCCGTAAAATTATAATTGTATAATGTTTCCCTCCCTTAATAGTTTTATGATAAATAAAGTATTGATTATTTCTGAATATATTGTTTGTGATTCAATCTTAAAGGTTAGGGATAATAACTTAATCAATGTATTGAGTGTTTTTTTTTCAATGTGCAAATGATTGCATTACTAGATGATACACACTTTAGTGTTATAAGGATTTCTCATCCACATATGACAAATGAAGATCTAAATAGTAAATTTAATAATAAAACAATTATTCTTCTATATGATTAGAAATTTTTATATCCCAACTACTTATCGTTATATCCAATATATATTGATAAAATTATATGCCCCTTATATGCACTCATATCATGGTATATGCATCTAGAATCTCATGTCTAATACATTGAGCTTATTTAAAAACAAAATATGAATTAGAGGATTAAATATTATGATGAATTAGAGATCAAACATGTGTTATATGAAATTATGTTCAAACACCGTATTCATGCAACCCTTATGAAAAATCACAAAGGTCATTTAAAATTCCAAATAAGTGCTTAGTTGTATATTAATATATTACACACCAAAATCAATATAGGAGGCAATTATGCAAATCATTTGTAACATAGTTAAGAATGAATCTTGCCAACTTGAAACATGATCCCTCACACGAAACCTTGTTTAACACCTCTTCGTTTGTGTCCACCTCAACAACAACAACAAAAAAACCAATGAAGGAGAATGTTCGAGGAAGGAGACAAATAGTATTCGATACTTATATATGAATTTCACAGTTTCAATGCACCAAAAAATCATTGCCCCTCCATATTGGATAAGCATGATAAGACACTATATATATTTTCCTCACCACTTAATTCACAAATCAAATGTGTTCACAAATTAAATACATTTAGGGGGAATGCTTTGCTTCCCATTCAATCCTCAAAGATAGAAATCAACTTGCACTTTCATACAAAATTTATTACAACATATCATTTGGAGAGAAATTGATTTAGTAAAGGGGGGTTTACTCTAAAGATCACGAGGTAGAGGAATGCACATTTCATTTACCAAGAATAAACATATGTCATTGTGTTCCAAAAGCAATGTAGAGTTATGAAGTGATGTGCTGATCTATTAGAGAGGCATGTTGAGGCATGTTTAGTTTGAGAAAGGCTTATGTTGAATCCTTTTAGAAACATATAAGACAAATTTATAAAGGAGTACAAAGAGAAACTTGAATCCATAAAGGAAATAAATAAATTATTGATAAATAAAAATTTGAGATTGGTCAAACCATAAGAAAAAATATCAATTCTCAAAATCTTGAGAAAATGTTTGGAAGAAGAAAATTCATTATTGTTGTTGAAAATGTTAAGCCTACCTAGCTAGGAAAGAAGACCAACCATCACATTTAGGTTAAAGGTCACATCATTATAAAAAGAAGAACCACCAATTACATAAAAAAAAACAACATAGTCAAATTACAACTTTACATTGGGAACTAAGTTGTGTGACTATAAAAAAAAATCATTATTATGTCATTGACATTACTTACAACACACTTAGTCTCATCAATTTCATTAAAATCAGTGTGAAATATATAGGTTCGATATCACTTACAACACACTTGGTCTCATCAATTTCATTAAAAAAAATGTGAAATATATAGGTTTTCATTTTGAAAAGAATGAAATCCTCTGAATAAAGAATTAAGAAGAAAGAAACTCCACCATTTCTTGGAGACACTAAGAAAAAAAACCTATCATGCTTATATAATCACCAAATTATAAGCACTAGAAAAGAAATTATGGTTATTTAAGAGTAATGCATACTATATATATTTTTCTTAAACCAAGAGATTTTATTTTAAAAAGATAAATATATATAACTTACACCTCATAAATCCCTTCAATAAAATTGCATTATTTTGAAACATGCATAAACATTTGTCTTATAATAATTTATTAACTGAGAGCATTATCATATCTTTGAGAAAGAAGCATAGTAGCATACTTCAAGGGTATATTTTTTAATTTCATATCACTGAAATGTATGAATACCATATCCTTGTGATGGGATTCAAGGGTATGTTTTTCAATTTCATATCACTGAAATATATGAATACCGTATCTTTGTGATGGGATCAAATTTAGAGTAAGCCATTTCAGTGTCTATGGGTGTAACAAAGTTTGAAGATTGGTGTTGTCATAAGAAGTATACATTTTTATGTAATTCTTCACCGCAACTCTCATGACATGCACATAATTTTGAGATAGTGACCATCTAATATTAAGTAGTTGAAAGGGAATAACATATCAAATCATGAGAAAAAAAGTTTATTTACCATCACTTAACCGGCAGTGCCATTTTTTTCAATGGGAATGGAACCTATACTTGAGGCCAAACCAAAGAAGTATGGTAAGTAAATCATAGAGTATGGTAACTAAATCATGGATGAAACCTTGGTGTGAACATGGAGCTAATTGAGGGTTATCATTCCTCAACCAAAATCCAAATTCATTGGACCATTATTTTCAATTTGCAATCTAACTCAAGAATGAAAGATCAATGCATAAGTTATTGAGATCACAATGAGTAAGGATTTGATAGCCATATATGTTCAAGAGAATGGGATGACATTCAATTTTGAATTAAACAATGAGTTTATAAAACAATATAGAGAGTTCTTTGGTCATAATAAACTAGATGATAAACTAGATGAAATCACTAGATAAAAAGAATTGCCCATTAATATTTTGGGGCCAAAATGATAAGGTTTAGGGAGGAAAATGTCCAAATATGTCTTATGTAAAAAGTATCCTTTGACCTTATTAATGAAAACTAGAAATATATATAATTTTTAATAATTGAAATGAAATTAAGCATCTAAATCATTTATAGCTAACAATTAACCATTCTTTAAATATCAATGTACAAGCAGTCGTTCGCCACTTAGAGTTACATACCATAAATGTAGATGGTTGACTTTGGATATGGACATTAATGAGAAGAAAGAAATACATGATAGAAAGGATTCCTCCCTCTCTGTAATATGGATTCATAATGAAGTGGATGATCATGAACAACAATTGGGGTCGTAATGAAGCGGATGATAACGACCAATGTGTTTCGGATAATTTATTAAATTATTTTGATATTTTAAGAATAATATGTGAAATATTTCCTATGGTAAGAGGCAAATTTTGAAATCATAAATTTTTTAAAGTTTAATTTTTGTAAATAATCAACATAGATCTAAATCTTAATTTTTAATCTACTAAGTGTCCAAAGTGATAAAACTTTTTAAGGTGCAAACAGTTCCTTAAATTTTGCACTATTAAAAGGGTTTCATCTCAAAAGATTTGATTTCTCTGTATATTTTATAGCTCTGAAGCTTAGATGGATCTATTTTGATTTTTTTTAAATTAATTTTTTTTGTAGTTTTATAGTTTCTCATTTTTACCTGGGTCATTTTTTATTTAATTGATTTAATACATTTTCAAAAAATAGTTGTGAATCTTCACTTTACATTTATTTCATATTATTATTTTTCGAGCCAACATGTGTTATAGATGTGACACATCTCATCCATATAGATTGTAAAAAAAGCCTCTCGACACAACATGTTACTATAAAACATATGCATAAAGCTTCAGAGAACAAATCTATATAGTGTACATAAAACTGGAAGATTTATAAACAAAACTTTAACCACAAGAATATAAAATAACAATTCTAGTATTTATCACACAAAGTTTTCATATGACCACAAGTTTTCATATGTTGAAAATAAAATATTTGTAAAAATAATGCAGGTTGTATTTGGAAATAGTAAAATGTCAATAAAGATAAGGTTAATAATAAGATAACTATAAAATTTCTAACAATGCAATAAAACATTATAAGTAAGATTAGATTTTAGCATTGGAAACAAACTTCATATAATGGATTTTAATATTGCTAATTTATTAGGCACTAATGCACAAGTGAATTTAAGTAGGTACATGATGAATTATTAAGTGCATCCATTATGTAACTATTTGAACATTGGTTTTAGATGGCTAAGTGTGCTCATAAATAACATTTTTTAAATTTATGTTTGATTTGCTTTCTTATTATGGCTTGTCTTAAAGTATTCAATGCATTTTTGTTGAATTATTATTTGAGAAGTTTATTTAGCATTCTATTTATTTCTTTTTAATTATTTAAATGAAACAACTATTTTAATATATTTTATGAGTGGTCAATTTTCGCTAGCTTATTTGGTTAAGGTGTCAGTCTCGTTAGCGAAGCGACCTAGGTTCAATTCCCCTTAGGGGTGAGCCAGTTGGGAGGAGACATAAAAAATCCATCCATGTTAAGGGTTGGTGTGGCCCAGGCCAGTTGTGATCCTTGGGTGATTTTGACGGCTTAGATGCCCCTGGGTTGCGATTCTTAATCAATGGTTTATTGCTACCAACCCCGAATGATGGGTAATCAAACAAAAAATATATATAAGTGCATGAACTTGGTGGACCTTTTAGATGCAACTCGATTTTTAGAAAATTGATCATGTTTATGCCATAACTTTTTCTTTTCTCAACGATTTCATAAAATATTATATGTCGCACTACTGGACAGTGACCTCTACATGCTATAAAAATTCAAATCCATCATCATTACATTAAGACTTTTAAAACCTGCACTAACACTTGGATTACTTATTTCAAGGTATTCTCACTTAGATAATATAAAAAAATATTAAAAGTACCAATTTTATTTTGGAAAAATAATGTCACATTAGTACTATTTGATATCTACATATTTGTCATTTTTTGTACATTGATTCCATCATTTAGGTATTCAAAGGTTGCACTAACATGGACATATTCATTATCATTTGCTAAAAAACTAAAATGTTGTTAGAAAAAATCAAAATTTAGTTGTGTCCATTTTCAATAAATAAAATTTACATATTTAGAAAGATGATTCAATTTCCTATGTTTCATATTTTTCATTGGAAGCAAGATTCATTGAATGGGTATATCAAACTACCCATGCAAGATAAAGAATGTTTGTTTTTTTATGTTGCATTTAACTTACCAAAAAAATACCATCATTAGCTTGCACTCATTTTCAATAAAATTACTTAATTTAAATAATAATTATTAAATATACTTAATATTTTTCTTTTAAATATACTTAGTTTAAAAATATAAATATACTTAATATAAAATATAAATATGAATTCATTCACTTATTTCACAACTAATTAGTTAATTTAAAATTAAATAACATGATATTTTTAAATAAGTTTGATAAAAAAAATTAAGATTAAATTATAAATCAATAAAAAAAAAATTTAAGCAAAAATGAGTATTAAAAAAACTACTCCATAAAATTTAATTCACTTTTTCTAAAACATACATAAATGCTCCATAAAATTTAATTCATTTCTTTAAACATACATAAATGCTTAACATCGGAATGTTTATGTTTATTTGAAATATTTTATATATTAAATAAATATATAGTTATTAAAAATATCAGGTAGTTAAATTTTATTTACAAATCATTATATGAGAGTATTGTCTTGATTCTTTTATTATTATTATGATAAGATTATTTTAAACTCAATGATTTGTGATTTTTTAAAACACACATGAATGATCAATATTATGATATTGAGGTTTATTTGAAATATTATTATTGTAATGTATCTATAGCCCAGCAGGGAAGAGATGTGCGCAACTCCTTTAATACTTATCATAGAGTTGACACATGTCATTTATAAATAAAATATTATTAAAAATAATTTGTGGGCTTAAATTAAATTTAAACTATTTAGAATTGCATATATATAACAACATAAATTAGACAAACTAAAACTATAAACATTCGATTACACATTTTCTCAACATTTCCAGTCTAAAAAATTATTTGCATTTTCAGAGATTTAGATCCCTTTTATATGGATCTATGATGATATTAAAGAAATATAAAGAAAATATACTTTATTAAAAATATCATATATTTCACACCATAATATATGGTTAAACTTCATCTACAAATCATTATATAATAGCATTGTCTTGATAAAAATAATAAGATAGATTTGCTTACACTTTATTTTTTACATAATAGGTGGAACTTTGAGCTTGAGGAGCCTTTTCCTATGTAGGAAATCGGTATACCCCATAAAATAGTTGTGGTTTAGTTTGGGGAACCATCCAACATCTAGCTCTCTTACATAATATAAAAAAAAGTACCACTCCTCCAAATCCAATCCCCATTCCAATCCCTAATGCTATCAATGATATCTTTCCATCCACCCGATTCAACCATCCTATTTGAACATTATTCCTTGTAATGTTACTATTGTCTTCTCCCTTTTCTTTTCTTTTTTCAATGCATGTATCTAAAGGACACCCCGACAAACACTTATTTCTTTGAAATGATGTTACATTGAAAGTAGAAAATTGTGTCCCTGTTGGGATTTTTCCACAAAGACTATTTGATGAAACATTTAGAACACCCAACCAATGCAAATTAGAGAGTTCTTCTGGTATTGGTCCACTTAGATTATTTATGGACAAGTCCAGTTGCTCCAATGTAGATATCCGACCAATAGATGCAGGGATTATTCCTTTCAATTGGTTCCTAGATAAATTCAACAATCTTAAGCTACTCATTCTTCCTATGGTAGCAGGGATTTCTCCAATAAGATTATTGCTAGATAAATCAAATATGGTGTTGGTAGACAACTCATATGAGAGACTAGTCTCCCTTCCTTTGATGCCAATTGTGATTTCTTCATTGATGCTTGACTGATTTTTTTGTGAAGATACATTGATTGCAAATCCAGAAAGCTTCTCAAGATGATATGGTATTCTTCCATTAAATTTATTGTTGGATAAATCCAACATATACAATTTGCTGAAATTTGTGATAAATTGAGGAATAGGACCATGCAAATTATTATGACTCATATCTAAAATTCTCAAACCCTGAAAATACGAAAGGAGTGAGGGAAGCTCTCCTGTCAATTTATTTTTACTTAAATCTAATAGTTTAAGTTTGATACAATTGGCCAAAGATGTTGAAAAAGTTCCTGAAAATTTATTTGAATGAGCAGAAAAAATAGTCATAAAAGTGCAATTGTCAATACTCTCAGGAATAGTTCCCTCTAAGTTGTTTTCTGATATATCCAATGTGTTTAGGGAAAACAAACCACTAATAGTATCAGGAATTTTCCCAGTTAGCTTGTTTGAATTCAAATATAGATACTGCAAGGAATGAAGTTTTCCTATAGCATTAGGAATGTTACCAGTAAATCTATTTGAATCAAGAAAGAGGACGAACAACTGATTTAAATCAGCAATGGCTTCAGGAATGTTACCAGTAAACCTATTTCCATCCAGAGCTAGGTGGGTCAGTTGACTTAAATTAGTAATGGATAGTGGTATGCTACCTGTGAAATTATTTGAACCAAGATCTAGGATACTTAACTGATTCAAATGGGCTATATCTTTAAGGATGTCACCTATGAGATTATTATCATAAAGACTTAGGTAATTCAAATTGGTCAAATTGGCAATAACTCGAGGTATGCTCCCTGTCAAGCTATTCGAGGCGAGGACAAGTTCTTCCAGCCGTTTAAGGTGTCCAACCTCAGCTGGAATTCTTCCTGTCAAGCTATTCGAGGTAAGGTCAATTGTTGCGAGCACTTTAAGGTGACCAACCTCAGGTGGAATTCTTCCTGTCAGCTTATTATCCCCAAGATTCAAACTGCGCAACAATGAGAGGTTGCCAAGAGAGGCTGAAATGGTACCTTTGAATGCTGATCCTCCAAGGTCTATCGCTACCACTCTTCTAGAGTGTTTTCTGCAACTAATACCATACCACAAGCACATGTTCTCGGAGTTCTTGGCAGTCCAGTTAGACAGCCTTCCAAATGGATCGGATTTGATGTGGTTTATGAACGACAAAAGCGCTTCCACGTCCCTTTTATGATGCTTGTCAGCTGCAGATGCAGATGCTGCGGCTACAGAAGCTGCCACCACTATCAAAGAGCAAAGCATCATCAGACCACCACCTTCCATTTCTTCCTCTCCGGCTTCAACGTCCTCCAAAGCGACTGTGTTCAGTTGTTCACTACAGCTCTCAACATAAAGTAGTGTGAAGTAGTGTGTTCAGTAGTTCGCTAGGTGCGTGTATATATATAATCACAACAGCTCTTAACATAAATGCCCGATGAATATGAAAAATTGAAGGAAAATGCAAAAAGGCAAAGGGGAGTCTTCGTTACATAAACCGCCGTGTGTAGAATTCATGGGATGCAGTGTAGAATTGGGGAAAATGCAAAAAGGCCAAATTTTGTGATGTAGAATTCAGAAGATTACAATAATAATTGTGCGATCTTTTTCTATGTTGAATAATCATACTTTCTTTGGCACCATCCTTAAGAGTCACGCACTAATGTCTCTATTAGAAGAAATTTCCTGGAATCTGTTCGCCACTATGGCCAACTTGTTCAATTTTTTGTTTTTTTTAATTGTCTTCGGTCCCTTCAAATCAAAACTTCTTGCTTTATAGACTCGGAATATTTTTTTAATAATTGCCTTCGATTTCCGTCTTTCATCTTTCACTGCATGACAGCTGCTTTCTCTCTCCAATTCTTAGCCTTTGAATGAAGCTGGGGTCCAAGAATACTATGATTTTGTTTTTTTCTTACCTCATTGCCCCACTTAAGTCAACTCAATGCGCTCATTTTTCTCCTATGAAACACTGTAATCGCGTTACAATTTCATTGTTGGGCATTGCTTTTTCTTAATAAACCAATTAATTTAAATTATAACAAAATTCTTTTGTAATTGTTAAATTAATATCACCCTTTTCAATGCACCGAAAAAGCATTCCGCCTCCATATATGCTAAACATGATTACATACTTATTTTATTTTGGGAAGGTAAATATATATAACCTAGCTCCTACATTACTTACTTATATACATACTAGCAACAACCACATTAAATTAATAATGTGTCTGAATACGCCGATAGGCGTAAATTTAGGCACATACTTTTTATATTAATGTTTTTCCCTATAGTATGTACTTAAATTTACGTCTATAGGTGT